>JAIGNY010000936.1:502500-562500 GCA_020152595.1 Chiridota heheva
ATTGACCATTCTACCATAATTGACCATCCTACCATAATTGACCATCCTACCATAATTGACCATCCTACCATAATTGACCATTCTACCATAATTGACCATTCTACAATAATTGACCATTCTACCATAATTGACCATTCTACCATAATTGACCATTCTACCATAATTGACCATCCTACTATAATTGACCATTCTACTATAATTGACCATTCTACCATAATTAACCATTCTACCATAATTGACCATTCTAACATAATTGACCATTCTACCACAATTGACCATTCTACCATAATTGACCATCCTACCATAATAATTGATCCATTCTACCATAATTATCACTAACATAATTGATTCTACCATAATTGACGATTCTACCATAATTGACCATTCTACCATATTTAACCTATAATTCTACCTACAATTGACCATTCTACCATAATTGACCATTCTACCATAATTGACCATTCTACCATAATTGACCATTCTACCATAATTGACCATTCTACCATAATTGACCATCCTACTATAATTGACCATTCTACCATAATTAACCATTCTACCATAATTGACCATCCTACTATAATTGACCATTCTACCATAATTGACCATTCTACCATAATTGACCATTCTACCATAATTGACCATTCTACCATAATTAACCATTTTGTCATAATTAACCATTCTACCATAATTGACCATTCTACCATAATTGACCATTCTACCACAATTGACCATTCTACCATAATTGACCATTCTACCATAATTGACCATCCTACCATAATTGACCATTCTACTATAATTGACCATCCTACCATAATTGACCATTCTACCACAATTGACCATTCTACCATAATTGACCATTCTAGCATAATTGACCATTCTACCATAATTGACCATCCTACCATAATTGACCATTCTACCATAATTGACCATTCTACCAATTGAATTCTACCATAATTGACCATTCTAGCATAATTGACCATCCTACCATAATTGACCATTCTACCATAATTGACCATCCTACCATAATTGACCATTCTACCATAATTGACCATTCTACCATAATTGACCATCCTACCATAATTGACCATTCTACCATAATTGACCATCCTACCATAATTGACCATCCTACCATAATTAACCATTCGACTATAATTGACCACTCAACCATAATTGCATAAAATCTTTAAGAAACTGTAAATTGGTCAATTTTTACCAAATTTTGCTGAAAGTATTTGGTTGCTTCATGTTTTAGTAGATTTTAAATCAATTTAGCTAAGGTTGCCTCTTTATACATTTTATGCCATAGGCATAAAATGTACCTATAAGCAGCCTGGGATGAACCTGCTGATCACTCAAATGCTTTAAATTTGGGACATTTCTGTCAGATTGAGATACACTGCATTAAAGAGGTCTACCAATTCAAATATCACATATTTTCATCAATAATGCACGAAGCTGTAAAATGGTCAAGTTGACGGGACCTGCACAAGGATTACTGTATCAAAGGGATATGACTAAGAGTGTACACTCCAACAAATCATATCAGTTGAATTAGTTTAGTTTTAAGCACGAAAAGAACTAAGTTCAAATTTGATGGGACCTAGGAGGAGAGGGGGTATCACTACCATACACCGACAATTGCAAAACGTCAGTCTAGATATTTGCTTTAAAAAGAGAAATATGTTTATAGAAATACTTTGCGTGATTTCCTGTCATTACTGTTTCTGATAAAACCATTATCCCTCCCCCTACCCTCCCCATCAAAAAAGATGGTAATTACGTATTGAATTCTTCTTCAGCTTTGGCGTTACAATATAAGGATTATTAAGACTTTCAAACTCTCAAATAGTTTCTAAATCTGTCATTACAAGTTCAGGTATCTATTCAACTTCAAATGTAATTTAGGGTAACCCTGGAAAATAACGCACCTAAGCCAAAAACGAAGAATTCAAATTCAAACTCACTATGCCCAGTAGATACATTAACCTTCATGCTACATAATGTATTAACATAATTTCAGTTATTGTTGTCCAAGAGGTATATATTTTGACTCAAAGTGGCAAATGTGAAACGCATCACATTCCCCCTATACGGGGTAAAATGACGCAGTAATGATTGAATGTTATAAAAAGTTTAAAACATAGGTGAAGGTAGAAATATAACAAATTTGAAAGTAAACTTCATCAGCAGAATCATATATGCTTTAATAAACATTATTTAATAAACATTAAATGCTTATCCCCACTAAGTGCTATCCCCACTAAAATAAGAGGCAAACTATGAAAAACATATAATAGGCCTACAGTAATACAGTAGAGACTACACCATGTCCCTCACCAAAATAAAAAACTGTCACCACTGCTTATGGGAATGTTTTACCTCAAAACGCGCATAAGGAAAACAATCGCGGAACTAGCTGTGATGTGTTATGGAAAACTATAAATAATTTTGGTAGGAGTTGGATTGTACCATTATTATGAGGGTTGGTTTTAAGAACGAAGTCATTTAAACAATAGTTTGAATACTTTTAGTTTACACGCAGTGGAGGCCAAGTTCGTTAAGATATCTTTTGAGGGCGAAAAAATTACGGATTTATCAACACACATAAAAGGCGGTTCATGTGTGTATATTTATCATACAAAAGTATAATGTGGTTTCACAGATTTGAGAGTGTTTACGCGTAGCGTGGTCATAGCCAGGATTATCACTCTTGATAATACCAGTGACTGTCAGAGGCTGAGATGGCATATGGGAGAGGGGCGGTACAGCATGAGGGAGAGGGTGGGACGGCATGCAGGAGAGGTTGGGACGGCTTGTTATGTTTGACGGCATATAGCATGCCGCATGTGGGATGTAGGCCAAGTGGAATGGAACTTTAGACAACATTTATTTAACAACTAGCCAGTTCCAATGAAATATATTTGAAGCAAAACAAATTAAATGAAATTTAATGCAACACACAACTTCAGTTCAAAAGTTTGTTAGACAAGGCATTACTGATAAGAAATTTTTTTTAACTCATTTTTCCTAAACAAATGTATAACAAACTATACTTGTGCTGAATAGAAAACAATTTTCAAGAATGCAGTGATAAGAAAAGATATACAGAGGTTTATAATAAACGAAAATAAAAGATATATAATAAACGGATATTAATTCATACAAAAAGTTGAATAAATAGCATAGTTATTAAATTTTGGTATCATAATCATGCAACCTAACGTTGTCGTTATGCCTCGCTTTTGCACTTCTTCGTTCATGATTGTTGTCAATAATATTTCAGCCAAATAACATTTAATTTCTGATGAATACAATCATATAATAAGAAATGTATCTCAGTGTAACAAAATATACAAAAAAACTCTTAAAAATGAAGGAAAATCAGCCAAAATCCGACATTGAAAAACCTTATTCGCCCCTTCACAGCGTGTTTACAATACACACACAACAGGAAACCCTCTGCGCACAATAGTACAGTCCATGTAGCTCGGGCGTGCTAAGATTACGTCAGAACTAAAATAAAGGGATACATAAGCGGACACGAATTTTTTTTTTCATCTACCTCATCGTTATCATACCTTCTCGGGTTCAATCCTGTTGTAAACTGGTTATACGGACATTGCTTGGTTGTCGATGTTTTTTTACGTCACAAATCACGTTGCATTTGATCATAACCGAATATACCGGTATGGTCAAATCGATAGACGGGCCTTTTGTTTGCACAAATCACCTTGGATTGTATATATACCGGTATGGTAAATAGATATATGTTAATTGTCAGGCCGTGTGAAATGGACTCCCAAATACTTCTCATTCATAAGTTACAAAGGTCAAGGCGGCGATAACCTTGTGATTTTGCTTGCGCTCCCATTGAAAAACTAGAACGGTAAATACCGTCATGGTTCGCATGCCCATGCAAATTGACACCCATATTATATGACCCGACCAATTATAAAAATGGCATCTCACACTAAGTCCCACATGGCATCCCATGTACCACATGGCATCTCACCCATGTCTCACATGACATCCTACCCTATGTCCCACATGGCATCCCACCCCATGTTCCACATGACATTCCATCCCATGTCCCACATGGCAATCCACCATATCTTCCACTTGGCATCCCACCCCCATGTCCCATATGACATCCCATGTCCCACGTGGCATTCCATCATTTGTCCCATAGGGCATCCCATTCTATGACCCACATGCCATTCCACCCTATGTCCCACATGGATCACATACCATGTCTCAAATGACATCCCATCTCATGCCCCACATGACATCCCATGCCTTGTCACACATGGCATTCCACCATATCTCTCACATGGCATCCCACGCTATGACCCACATGGATTCCATCATACATGTATGTCCCACATTAATCCAACCATATGTACCACATGACATCCCTCCCTATGTCCCACATGACATCCCTCTCTGTGTCCCGCATCAGTGGCTTCCCACCTGATGTTCCACATAGCATCCCACCATATGTTCCACATGGTATCCCTCCCAATGTCATACTACTTGATGTCCCACATGGCATCACATCCCATGTCCCATATGGCATCACATCCCATGTCCCCATGGCCTCCTACCCTATGTCCCACATAGCATCCTACCCTGTCACACATGACATCCTACCTTATGTCACACATGGCATCCTACCTTATGCACATGGCATCCTACCTTATGTCACACATGGCATCCCAACCTATGTCACACGCTGTGTTACTCGTGGTATCCCACCATGTCCCACATGACATTCTACCCTGTTCCACATGACATCCCAACCCCATGCCCCACATGGCATCCCACCCCATGTCCCACATGACATCCTAAAGGCTCCATAAGAAGTCTCATCCTAGCTATCACAGTCCCTGATTGAGCATACTATGTATGAAAGTAACAGTTCATATAGCTTATATGCAAATGACTTGTTGAAATGGGGTGGGATGCCATGTCCCACATGACATTCCATATTATCCCATGTCCCACATGACATTATATCCCATGGCAATCCACCCTATGTCCTGCATGGCATTCCACCACATATCCTACGTGGCATTCCACCCTGTTCCATATGGCATCCCACCCCATGTCCCACATGGCATCCCACCCCATGTTCCACATGGCATCCCACATGGCATCCCACACTATGTCTCACATGACGTCCCATAGGCTCCATAAGAAGTCTCATCCTAGCTATCTCAGTCCCTGATTGAGCATACTATGTATGAAAGTGTCAGTTCATATAATAACTTATATGCAAATGAGTTGTTGAATAAGAAAATAAAAGGTGGAGTCAAATAATTATGCCTGATATAGCCCTTGGTGTATACAACGTGCTAAGTATTATGTCATATGTCCCTCATGGCCCCCATCCATGTCCCACATGGCATCTCTCCCATGTCCATATGCAATCACATCCTGACACACTCCCTGACTACGCATACTAAATGAAAAAGTCTGGTCAGGTCATATACTGTAGCAACTTTATGCAAATGGCACAATAGTAAAGGTGGAGTTTAAAAATTATGCCTGATACATCTGTTGGTGCCCAAATATTTTGAAGATTTATAAGGATTTTAAATCTCAAGTGCTACAAGAGAGACTTGAGAATCTCTGAAAAATATTAAAAAATTATATCATTATACAGTTATCTTCTAAGAAAATATCAAATGTATTGTAGACTTTTTAGGAAACTAGTTTTCAATCCTGTCTTAAATATTTCTGAAAAACTTTAGCACTTTATAAGGAAATTCTAACCTTCCATAAGACTAACCTTCCATAAGACTATCTGAAAAAACTTAAACTTTTTCTGAGGAACTCTGAAGAAACTTTAACATTTTCTGAGGAATTCTAAAAAAAACTTTAACATTTCTGAGGAAATTTCAGGACAAATCTGTGGACGGCCGGCCGGACGGACGTAATCGCCATTACATAGGTTCGCATAAAGCTTTGTATGCGAACCAACAAGAAAAAACAATTGTTATAATTTACAGAGTACGGCACTTTGTTTTGGAATAATTAAATGAAAATGGTCTCAAACGATAGATAATGAATTAGAGTTCTCTATACCGTTTGAAATGGAACAAAATATTCAGCGACTCTTTAGTTATAACGTTTGAAGTGCAAAATATGTGTGATTTTTCAGAGCGTTTTCCACAGTTAAGGAGATTATCGCAAGCGTATGAAGCAAACATTCCCATATATGAAAAACACCAAACTCTCATCACTCCTCCCCCTTCCTCCTGCACCCTTACCCACCCCCTAATGAATCTATGTATGCTAGCTGTGTTATTGCATATAATCGACTATTTTTGCCTTAAAAATAATAGCCTTTTACTTTAAATTCGGTAAAGTAACATTTTCTTATTTTTCATATATGAAATTTGCATTTTTCTCTTCACGTCTGCGTCATTCCCCCCACCCCCACTAAAATTACCAGAAATTACTGGTTTAGTTGGCATTATATCACGCAGGCTAATCAAAAATTAATATACTAACCACTACCACAGTATCATTGAAAACATTACAAACCTTAGCAACAAGTTATTCGTTGCTGGAGTAACTTATGCCAGCCATTTCGTGGAAAAAATACTGAAAAGTACTAGCTTACATCCTATTTTGTGGTTGTTAATACAAAAACTCAAACGTTTTCACTCCGGAAATTTGACATTATCGCGGCCCTTGGCGACGACGACTAGTGAACACACAATTCAATGACGGGGTAGTCGCCTGCCTACTCGGTTATGATAGCAACAATGCTATCACGAAACGCTTAATACGACCCGGGCGAGAAGACAGGTACGACGTACGGACAGACATAACATCAACAACCAAGTCAATGTCCACGGCCTTTGATAACCAGTTGTGGTGCACAAGTGGGCCCTTGGCCAACACTTCAGGCCAAATATAACTTGCAGACACGGTCTATGTTCGACATATGGTAAAAGAAAATAATGGTGCTATTCATTTCTTTCAATATAAGGCAAAAATCTTAGGCTATGGTGCGTCGTATTCCCCCATAAATTATTTTCCCCTGGGTTACCTTAATGTTGATTTTCCTTTTGTATAAATCACTTCTTTTAACTCCCAATCCATCCTATCCATACATCCATGTAATACAATCCACCCCATCCGTGTAATACAATCCATCCCATCCATGCATCCATGTAATACAATCCAATCCATCCAAGCATCCATGTAATACAATCCACCCCATCCATGTAATGCAATCCACCCCATTCATGCACCCATGTAATACAATCCATCCCATCCATGCATCCATGTAATACAATCCAATCCATCCAAGCATCCATGTAAAACAATCCACCCCTTCCATGTAATGCAATCCACCCCATCCATGCATCCATGTAATACAATCCACCCCATCCATGTAATACAATCCACCCCATCCATGTAATGCAATCCAATCCATCCATGCATCCATGTAATACAATCCACCCATCCATGTAATACAATCCACCCCATCCATGCATCCATGTAATGCAATCCACCCCATCCATGCATCCATGTAATACAATCCACCCCATCCATGTAATACAATCCACCCCTTCCATGTAATGCAATCCAATCCATCCATGCATCCATGTAATACAATCCACCCATCCATGTAATACAATCCACCCCATCCATGCATCCATGTAATGCAATCCAATTCATGCACCCCCAATCCACCCATCCATGTAATGCAATCCAATCCATCCATGCATCCATGTAATACAATCCACCCCTTCCATGTAATGCAATCCACCCCATCCATGCATCCATGTAATACAATCCACCCCATCCATGAATACGATCCACCCCATCTATGCATCCATGTAATACAATCCACCCCATCCATGTAATACAATCCATCCCATCCATGCATCCATGTAAAACAATCCACCCCATCCATGTAAAACAATCCATACCATCCATGCATCCATGTAATACAATCTACCCCATCTATGCATCCATGTAAAACAATCCACCTTATCCGTGTAATACAATCCATCCCATCCATGCATCCATGTAATACAATCCACCCATCCATGTAATACAATCCACCCCATCCATGCATCCATGTAATACAATCCACCCCATCTATGCATCCATGTAATACAATCCACCCCATTCATGTAATACAATCCACCCCATCCATGTAATGCAATCCACCCCATCCATGCATCCATGTAATACAATCCACCCCATCCATGTAATGCAATCCACCCCATCCATGCATCCATGTAAAAAAAATTATCCCATTCATGTTATACAATACAATCCATCCATGCATCCATGTAATACAATCCACCCCATCCATGTAATATAATCCACCCCATCCATGTAATACAATCCACCCCATCCATGCATCCATGTAATACAATCCACCCCATCGATGTAATACAATCCATACCATCCATGCATCCATGTAATACAATCCACCCCATCCATGTAATGCAATCCACCCCATCCATGTGATGCAATCCACCCCATCCATGCATCCATGCAATACAATCCACCCCATCCATGTAATACAATCCACCCCATCCATGTGATGCAATCCACCCCATCCATGCATCCATGCAATACAATCCACCCCATCCATGTAATACAATCCATCCCATCCATGCATCCATGTAATACAATCCACCCCATCCATGTAATACAATCCAATCCAGCCATGCATCCATGTAATACAATCCACCCCATCCATGTAATACAATCCATCCCATCCATGTAATACAATCCAATCCATCCATGCATCCATGTAATACAATCCACCTCATCCATGTAATACAATCCAGCCCATCCATGCATCCATGTAATACAATCCACCCCATCCATGTAATGCAATCCATCCCATCCACGCATCCATGTAATACAATCCACCCCATCCATGTAATACAATCCATTCCATCCACGCATCCATGTAAAACAATCCATCCCATCCATGCATCCATGTAATACAATTCACCCCATCCATGTAATGCAATCCACCCCATCCATGCATCCATGTAATACAATCCACCTCATCCATGTAATGCAATCCAGCCCATCCATGCATCCATGTAATACAATCCACCCCATCCATGTAATGCAATCCATCCCATCCACGCATCCATGTAATACAATCCACCCCATCCATGTAATACAATCCATTCCATCCACGCATCCATGTAAAACAATCCATCCCATCCATGCATCCATGTAATACAATTCACCCCATCCATGTAATACAATCCATCCTATCCAAGCATCCATGTAAAACAATCCACCCCATCCATGTAATACAATCCATCCCACCCATGCATCCATGTAATACAATCCACCCCATCCACGCATCCATGTAATACAATCCACCTCATCCATGTAATACAATCCATCCCATCCACGCATCCATGTAATACAATCCATCCCATCCATGCATCCATGCAATGCAATCCACCCCATCCATGCATCCATGTAATACAATCCACCCCATCCATGTAATGCAATCCACCCCATCCATGTAATGCAATCCACCCCATCCATGTAATGCAATCCACCCCATCCATGCATCCATGTAATGCAATCCACCCCATCCACGCATCCATGTAATACAATCCACCCCATCCATGCATCCATGTAATGCAATCCACCCCATCCACGCATCCATGTAATACAATCCACCCCATCCATGTAATGCAATCCACCCCATCCACGCATCCATGTAATACAATCCATCCCATCCATGCATCCATGTAATACAATCCACCCCACCCATGCATCCATGTGATACAATCCACCCATCCATGTAATACAATAAACCCAATCCATGCATTCATGTAATACAAAAATGATACGTGTCTGGTTTTCAATGATGTTTTCCATTCTAAAAAAAGTAACAGTAACCTTTACAGTGTTTTTATGTGTTTAATGCTTTACAGGAAGTAATTTCTTTAAATAAAAAGTTACTTTTTGTAACAGCCCTAAGCTAAGTATATACAAAATTGGTTTTTCTTTTGAAGATTATATTGCTAAATTTGTAAGTCTTGTTTTTACAGCCCTAGCCAAAGCCTAATTAGATTTACAAGCAAACAATGAAATTCTTTCTTCAGGTAAATCCTGTTTAATTATTTGTTTTAATTACAAGTAGTTAGTTAAAAAAGGGGTTTTTTTGTTTTTTTTTCTCCACAAACTTTAGGACAAGGCTCATTGGTTTAACTAAGATGCAAGGAGGCATCTCCTTGAATAGTGTGAGCTGAGCCTTTGGGGCATCTTCATGATTCACTTGAGAATAAAGAACTAGTTCTTTTAACGTTTGTGTTCACTAGCATACCTGTTTAATCAAGCTGGAATAGAGTATCAGCGGTGTAACCAGCCTTTGGATTGGGAGAGGGGGCAGGGGTCATAGAACAAGATTTTCTCTGAAATTGTGTCAAAATAGAGGTCTTCAAATTGTTGGGGGGCTAAAACAAAAAGGTCATTACCTCAAAATCTGGACCATTTAGCAAAAGTTCTGGAGGTTGGCAACAAATCTGAAGGCTACGTCAGTGTTGCTTTTGATAAATGAAGGTGTGAGAGAAGTGGGTCTCCAACCTTCCTCTTTATTTCAAAACTGATATCTTTCCTCACACCTTGATTAAAAGCATAGGAGGGGCAGCGGGAATTAAACTGCACCCATATTTCACCTTCCTGATTGCATGCTTTCTTCATAATTGGGAGGCAAAATTAGGAAATTATTAACCCAAAATTGAAAAACAATTGTTAAATTTGGTTAAATTATTGGAAATGTTTGTAAACTTTGCAAGTAAAACTTCCTAAGAAAAAATTCCTGAAAATTAATGAAAATTTACCGAAAATGAAAAAGCAAATTTCCCAAAAATTGAAAGCATCTTACTGAAAATGAAGGGATTTTCCTGAAAATTGAACATTTCCTGATAGCAGCATCGATTGATCGAAAATTAATTCACCAGTGCAATTTTTCTGCTTGTACGTAACAGGGAAATATTTTGGGACCTATGATTCACACACCCCTGACCTTGTTCCCTCTGTCTTTATGTTCAGAGCGTCCAAACAACCACACCCACTTTTTTTAATAACTTAATGATAAAAATCAAAACACTTCTTTCATTCTTTCGTTGTTAGAACCTCACAAGAACAGAATTCCTGTAAATCTGAAATAATTAATTATATCACTTCTTTTCAGAAATCTCTTGCAGGAAGTACTAATAATGCCCCGTCAGCTGACTGTCAGGATAAGGACAGGTAGGAAATATCCTCAAAATGTACGGTATTCCCGGTCACTCTGACTGTGACTGTATGTAAATACTACAGTATGATGCAGTATGATATATTACAATCAGACATGTGTGTGCTTAATGGTCTACACATGGGTCTATAAACATGTAGAAATTTCATGTAAAACAATGGAATAATCAATTTTCTCTAGCTTTGATAACCCTTGATTTCCAACATTCTCAAAACATTTTTGCAGTGGGTGACATAAATATTTAAAAAAATGATGAGCTAAAATGTTTCACGACGTTAAAGAAAAACGGATGAGCCAAAATGTCACAAGACGGTAATGACTGAAGGAAAAACTGATGAGCTAAAATGTCACAAGACGTTAATGACTTGAAGAATAACTGATGAGCCAAAATGTCACAAGACGTTAATGACTTAAAAGAATAACTGATAAGCTAAAATGTCACAAGACGTTAATGACTTGAAGAATAACTAATGAGCTAAAATGTCACAAGACGTGAATGACTTGAAGAATAACTGATGAGTCAAAATGTCACAAGATGTTAATGACTTAAAGAAAAACTGATGAGCTAAAATGTCACAAGACCTTATTGACTTGAAGAATAACTGATGAGCCAAAAGGTCACAAGACGTTAATGACTTAAAAGAATAACTGATAAGCTAAAATGTCACAAGACGTTAATGACTTGAAGAATAACTAATGAGCTAAAATGTCACAAGACGTGAATGACTTGAAGAATAACTGATGAGTCAAAATGTCACAAGATGTTAATGACTTAAAGAATAACTGATGAGCCAAAATGTCACAAGACGTTAATGACTTGAAGAATAACTAATGAGCCAAAATGTCACAAGACGTTACTGACTTGAAGAATAACTGATGAGCTAAATTAACAAGACGTTAATGACTTGAAGAAAAATTGATGAGAAAAAATGTCACAAGACGTTAATGACTTGAAGAATAACTGATAAGCTAAAATGTCACAAGACGTTAATGACTTGAAGAATAACTGATGAGCCAAAATGTCACAAGACGTTAACGACTTGAAGAAAAACTGATGAGCTAAAATGTCACAAGACGTTAATGACTTGAAGAATAACTGATAAGCTAAAATGTCACAAGACGTTAATGACTTGAAGAATAACTGATAAGCTAAAATGTCACAAGACGTTAATGACTTGAAGAATAACTGATGAGCCAAAATGTCACAAGACGTTAATGACTTAAAGAATAACTGATGAGCCAAAATGTCACAAGACGTTAATGACTTAAAAGAATAACTGATGAGCTAAAATGTCACAAGACGTGAATGACTTGAAGAATAACTAATGAGCTAAAATGTCACAAGACGTGAATGACTTGAAGAATAACTAATGAGCTAAAATGTCACAAGACGTTAATGACTTGAAGAATAACTGATGAGCTAAAATGTCAGTCACAAGACGTTAATGACTTGAAGAAAAACTGATAAGCCAAAATGTCACAAGACGCTAATGACTTGAAGAATAACTAATGAGCTAAAATGTCACAAGACGTGAATGACTTGAAGAATAACTAATGAGCTAAAATGTCACAAGACGTTAATGACTTGAAGAATAACTGATGAGCTAAAATGTCACAAGACGTTAATGACTTGAAGAAAAACTGATGAGCTAAAATGTCACAAGACGTTAATGACTTGAAGAATAACTGATGAGCCAAAATGTCACAAGACGTTAATGACTTGAAGAATAACTGATGAGCCAAAATGTCACAAGACGTTAATGACTTGAAGAAAAACTAATGAGCTAAAATGTCACAAGACGTTAATGACTTGAAGAAAAACTGATGAGCTAAAATGTCACAAGTCGTTACTGACTTGAAGAAAAACTAATGAGCCAAAATGTCACAAGACGTTAATGACTTGAAGAAAAACTGACGAGCCAAAATGTCACAAGACGTTAATGACTTGAAGAAAAACTGATGAGCTAAAATATCACAAGTCGTTACTGACTTGAAGAAAAACTAATGAGCCAAAATGTCACAAGACGTTAATGACTTGAAGAATAACTGATGAGCCAAAATGTCACAAGACGTTAATGACTTGAAGAAAAACTGATGAGCTAAAATGTCACAAGTTGTTACTGACTTGAAGAAAAACTAATGAGCCAAAATGTCACAAGACGTTAATGACTTGAAGAATAACTGATGAGCCAAAATGTCACAAGACGTTAATGACTTGAAGAAAAACTGATGGGCTAAAATGTCACAAGTCGTTACTGACTTGAAGAAAAACTAATGAGCCAAAATGTCACAAGACGTTAATGACTTGAAGAAAAACTGACGAGCCAAAATGTCACAAGACGTTAATGACTTGAAGAAAAACTGACGAGCTAAAATGTCACAAGACCTTATTGACTTGAAGAATAACTGATGAGCTGAAATGTCACAAGACGTTAATGACTTGAAGAAAAACTGATGAGCCAAAATGTCACAAGACGTTAATGACTTGAAGAATAACTGACGAGCTAAAATGTCACAAGACGTTAATGACTGGAGGAATAACTGATAAGCTAAAATGTCACAAGACGTTAATGACTTGAAGAAAAACTGATGAGCCAAAATGTTACAAGATGTTAATGGCTACTTGAAAAAAAAATTGATGAGCTAAAATGTCAGAAGTTGAAAAGATTCCATTCAAACACAAAAATGGGGGCATTTTCTAACAAAGGATAAAATGTAGAGAACAATGGATTATTCAAACTTCTCTAGTTTTGATTTAACCCTTGATTTCCAACCTCATGTGATCATTGCCTCAGAAGATGGCCCTTGCTTCTTTATCTGACCTTCAATGACCTCATTTACCCTTGGTTCTTAAATATACAAGACGTTTTCCCACTAATTCGGAGCCCACTGTGACAAAATAATAGTTATAATGTAGGAGGGAAGCTTTTAGGATGCTGTTGATAGGAAGGCAGACTACCCAGCATGACATGAGCAAACATGATGTAGGCTAACTTAATATAAACAACTGGTAGCATACAACTAATAGCAACAGTTGTCGCCTCCCCCTGGGAGGCGTGTACATCCAACAATTCAACAATCAATAGCTGTTTATGTCAAAGTAGATTTAGGATTAACATACATTTGTTTAAGACAGTATGGACCTGCAGTAATGTTAGCCATTATGAAAGATTTATATTGATTAATGCACTCTTTATTGTTGCTGAATTAATTCTACTTGCTCTCAGCAGACTTTAATTTTCATGACGTTAAAGGGAAGGTACCGGTCCTATTAATACATTTAGAAGTGAACGCCGCCGTGCTGATAAACGTCATTTCCGGTTTTCAATTTTCCTTACTGAATACGAAAATCTGCGATGAAATCTGCGATTTTATCTGCAGAGAAATCTGCGATGAAATCTGCGATTTTATCTGCAGAGAAATCTGCGATGAAATCTGCGATGTTATCTGCGATGTTATTTGCGATGTTATCTGCGATGTTATCTGAGATGTTATCTGAGATGTTATCTGAGATGTTATCGATCACATATCCACTGGAACGAACTTATGGGCTACATTTGTTATCGAAAACCTTTCTCGCAATCAATCAGGAAAATTGAAAATCGGAATTTATTTATGGAATGACACACTTTGAAAAAAGGGGGAAATGAGGCAAATACCCCCTCCCCTCTATACAAACACACACAAACTGTGAAATGTGGGTCAATGTTAAAAATTAATAAATCAATTAATAATAATTAACAACATTTTTGCAATAATAAAACAAAAATCATTCGAACCAAACTAGCTACAGATCTCATGGCCCTGCAGCCAATTATTATCAAGTCACACATGTATTATATAGAACAGCAAGATACAGCAAAATCCCTATTCTCTTTCTATGATCAACATTTTATTAAGGTAAGCACCCAGACTCTCCTTAACTTGTCAAATTTGCAGTTTATAGATTTATAGGAACAGCAAAATTCTTTGAAGCTTCTATTTTCTAATGATGATAAGACAAGACATGAAAAGTCTGTACACAAGACATAAATGCCACAATACGTCACATCAGTATGCAAGGTACATCTCATGCTGACTTGATCAGCAAGTACCAAGAACATCTTCCTTGATAGGGAGCAGTATAGGGAGCAGGTATGGGTAGGGTTTAGTGTATGTATAGGGGGCAGGTATGCATAGAGAGCAGGTATGTATAGGGAGCAGGTATGTATAGGAAGCAGGTGTGTATAGGGAGCGGGTATGTATAGAGGAGCAGGTATAGAGAGCAGGTATGTATAGGGAGCAGGTATGTATAGGAAGCGGGTATGTATAGAGGAGCAGGTATGCATAGAGAGCAGGTATGTATAGGGAGCAGGTATGTATAGGGAGCGGGTATGTATAGAGGAGCAGGTATGAATAGGGAGCAGGTATGTATGGGAAACAGGTATGTATAGGAGCGGGTATGAATAGGGAGCAGGTATGTAGAGGGAACAGGTAGGTATAGGGAGCAGGTATGTATAGGGAGCAGGTATGTATAGGGAGCAGGTATGAATAGGGAGCAGGTATGTATGGGAAACAGGTATGTATAGGGAACAGGTATGAATAGGGAGCAGGTATGATTAGGGAGCAGGTATGTATGGGAAACAGGTATGTATAGGAGCGGGTATGAATAGGGAGCAGGTATGAATAGGGAGCAGGTATGAATAGGGAGCAGGTATGTATAGGGAGCAGGTATTTATAGGGAGCATGTATGTATAGGAGCGGGTATGAATAGGGAGCAGGTATGAATAGGGAGCAGGTATGAATAGGGAGCAGGTATGTATAGGGAGCAGGTATGTATAGGGAGCAGGTATGAATAGGGAGCAGGTATGTATAGGGAGCAGGTATGTATAGGGAGCAGGTATGTATAGGGAGCAGGTATGTATAGGGAGCAGGTATGAATAGGGAGCAGGTATGAATAGGGAGCAGGTATGTATAGGGAGCAGGTATGTATAGGGAGCAGGTATGAATAGGGAGCATGTATGTATAGGGAGCAGGTATGAATAGAGGGCAGGTATGTATAGGGAGCAGGTATGAATAGGGAGCAGGTATGTATAGGGAGCAGGTATGAATAGGGAGCAGGTATGAATAGGGAGCAGGTATGTATAGGGAGCAGGTATGTATAGGAGCAGGTATGAATAGGGAGCAGGTATGAATAGGGAGCAGGTATGTATAGGGAGCAGGTATGTATAGGGAGCAGGTATGAATAGGGAGCAGGTATGTATAGGGAGCAGGTATGTATGGGAAACAGGTATGTATAGGGAGCAGGTATGTATAGGGAGCAGGTATGAATAGGGAGCAGGTATGAATAGGAAACAGGTATGAATAGGGAGCAAGTATGTATAGGGAGCAGGTATGAATAGGGAGCAGGTAGGTATAGGAAACAGGTATGTATAGGAGCGGGTATGAATAGGGAGCAGGTATGAATAGGGAGCAGGTATGTATAGGGAACAGGTATGTATAGGGAGCAGGTATGTATAGGGAGCAGGTATGAATAGGGAGCAGGTATGTATAGGGAGCAGGTATGTATAGGGAGCAGGTATGTATAGGGAGCAGGTATGTATAGGGAGCAGGTATGAATAGGGAGCAGGTATGTATAGGGAGCAGGTATGAATAGGGAGCAGGTATGAATAGGAGCAGGTATGTATAGGAGCAGGTATGAATAGGAGCAGGTATGTATAGGGGAAACAGGTATGTATAGGAGCGGGTATGAATAGGGAGCAGGTATGAATAGGGAGCAGGTATGTATAGGGAGCAGGTATGTATAGGAGCAGGTATGAATAGGGAGCAGGTATGTATGGGAAACAGGTATGTATAGGAGCGGGTATGAATAGGGAGCAGGTATGAATAGGGAGCAGGTATGTATAGGGAGCAGGTATGTATAGGGAGCAGGTATGAATAGGGAGCAGGTATGTATAGGGGTCAGGTATGTATAGGGAGCAGGTATGTATAGGGAGCAGGTATGTATAGGAGCAGGTATGAATAGGAGCAGGTATGAATAGGAGCAGGTATGTATAGGAGCAGGTATGTATAGGAGCAGGTATGTATAGGGAGCAGGTATGTATAGGAAACAGGTATGTATAGGGAGCAGGTATGAATAGGGAGCAGGTATGAATAGGGAGCAGGTATGAATAGGAGCAGGTATGTATGGGAAACAGGTATGTATAGGAGCAGGTATGAATAGGAGCAGGTATGTATAGGAGCAGGTATGTATAGGGAGCAGGTATGTATAGGGAACAGGTATGAATAGGGAGCAGGTATGTATAGGGAGCAGGTATGTATGGGAAACAGGTATGTATAGGAGCGGGTATGAATAGGGAGCAGGTATGAATAGGGAGCAGGTATGAATAGGGAGCAGGTATGTATAGGGATCAGGTATGTATAGGGAGCAGGTATGTATAGGAGCAGGTATGAATAGGAGCAGGTATGAATAGGAGCAGGTATGAATAGGAGCAGGTATGTATAGGAGCAGGTATGTATAGGGAGCAGGTATGAATAGGGAGCAGGTATGTATAGGAGCAGGTATGTATAGGAGCAGGTATGTATAGGAGCAGGTATGTATAGGGAGCAGGTATGAATAGGAGCAGGTATGAATAGGAGCAGGTATGTATAGGAGCAGGTATGTATAGGAGCAGGTATGTATAGGAGCAGGTATGCATAGGAGCAGGTATGTATAGGGAACAGGTATGTATAGGGAGCAGGTATGTATAGGGAGCAGGTATGTATAGGGAGCAGGTATGTATAGGGAGCAGGTATGAATAGGGAGCAGGTATGTATGGGAAACAGGTATGAATAGGGAGCAGGTATGTATAGGAAACAGGTATGAATAGGGAGCAGGTATGAATAGGGAGCAGGTATGAATAGGAGCAGGTATGAATAGGAGCAGGTATGAATAGGGAGCAGGTATGTATAGGGAACAGGTATGTATAGGGAACAGGTATGAATAGGG
The DNA here is from genome assembly GCA_020152595.1 of Chiridota heheva. Lineage (NCBI taxonomy): Eukaryota > Metazoa > Echinodermata > Holothuroidea > Apodida > Chiridotidae > Chiridota > Chiridota heheva. The sequence continues at coordinate 520,740 of JAIGNY010000936.1, forward strand.
AGCAGGTATGAATAGGGAGCAGGTATGAATAGGGAGCAGGTATGAATAGGGAACAGGTATGTATAGGGAACAGGTATGTATAGGGAACAGGTATGAATAGGGAGCAGGTATGTATAGGGAGCAGGTATGAATAGGGAGCAGGTATGTATAGGGAACAGGTATGTATAGGGAACAGGTATGTATAGGGAACAGGTATGTATAGGGAGCAGGTATGAATAGGGAGCAGGTATGAATAGGGAGCAGGTATGTATAGAAAGCAGTATGTATGCAGGTATGAATAGGGAGCAGGTATGAATAGGGAGCAGGTATGAATAGGGAGCAGGTATGTATAGGGAGCAGGTATGTATAGGGAGCAGGTATGAATAGGGAGCAGGTATGAATAGGGAGCAGGTATGTATAGGGAGCAGGTATGAATAGGAGCAGGGTATGAGCAGGTATGTATATCAGGTATGTATAGGAGCAGGTATGTATAGGAGCAGGTATGAATAGGGAGCAGGTATGAATAGGGAGCAGGTATGAATAGGAGCAGGTATATAGGAGCAGGTATGTATAGGGAGCAGGTATGAATAGGGAGCAGGTATGAATAGGAGCAGGTATGAATAGGGAGCAGGTATGTATAGGGAGCAGGTATGTATAGGGAGCAGGTATGTATAGGGAGCAGGTATGAATAGGGGCAGGTATGAATAGGGAGCAGGTATGTATAGGAGCAGGTATGAATAGGAGCAGGTATGAATAGGAGCAGGTATGTATAGGAAACAGGTATGTATAGGGATCAGGTATGTATAGGGAGCAGGTATGAATAGGGAGCAGGTATGAATAGGAGCAGGTATGTATAGGAGCAGGTATGAATAGGGAAACAGGTATGTATAGGGAAACAGGTATGAATAGGGAGCAGGTATGTATAGGGAGCAGGTATGAATAGGGAGCAGGTATGAATAGGGAGCAGGTATGAATAGGAGCAGGTATGAATAGGGAGCAGGTATGTATAGGAGCAGGTATGTATAGGAAACAGGTATGTATAGGAACAGGTATGTATAGGGAGCAGGTATGTATAGGAGCAGGTATGAATAGGAGCAGGTATGAATAGGAACAGGTATGAATAGGGAACAGGTATGAATAGGAGCAGGTATGTATAGGGAACATGTATGAATAGGAAAGCAGGTATGAATAGGAGCAGTTATGAATAGGAGCAGGTATGGATAGGAAAGCATGTATGAATAGGGAGCAGGTATGTATAGGGAGCAGGTATGAATAGGGAGCAGGTATGTATAGGGAAACAGGTATGTATAGGGAGCAGGTATGAATAGGGAGCAGGTATGAATAGGGAGCAGGTATGTATAGGGAGCAGATATGAATAGGGAGCAGGTATGAATAGGGAGCAGGTATGAATAGGGAGCAGGTATGTATAGGGAGCAGGTATGTATAGGAAACAGGTATGTATAGGGAACAGGTATGAATAGGGAGCAGGTATGAATAGGGAGCAGATATGAATAGGAAGCAGGTATGAATAGGGAGCAGGTATGTATAGGGAGCAGGTATGTATAGGAACAGGTATGAATAGGAGCAGGTATGAATAGGAGCAGGTATGAATAGGAGCAGGTATGAATAGGAGCAGGTATGTATAGGGAGCAGGTATGAATAGAGGGCAGGTATGTATAGGGAGCATGTATGTATAGGGAACAGGTATATATAGGGAACAGGTATGAAAGGAGCAGGTATGAATAGGGAGCAGGTATGTATAGGGAACAGGTAGGTATAGGGAGCAGGTATGTAAAGGGAGCACGTAGGTATAGGGAGCAGGTAGGTATAGGAAGCAGGTATGTATAGGGAACAGGTATATATAGGGAACAGGTATGAATAGGGAGCAGGTATGAATAGGAAGCAGGTATGAATAGGGAGCAGGTATGTATAGGGAGCAGGTATTTTAATGAGTTTGAAGTAAAGATGCAGGTACAGCAACAACTTAATTGAGCATATTTGGAAGACAAAACCTACAAACCATATATAGCATTCAACAAATAATGGTGGTCCATCTTACATTATTGTGAATTAATTTTAAGACGTGATTATGAATTATGCCTATTAAACAATTAAGCAAATTTTACTTAAATTTTGTGAACAAACAGAAAACCTATGATTTCCTTAAGCTAATCTTTTATAAGTGCCAGACACAAGCTAACTAACTATAGCTTAGAGCCTCACTTTGATCAAAAACAACAGAAAGTGAAGAAAAATAGCAGTGTTTCATTTTAAGCTAAGGGATCGGGATCATGATTCGGAGATAAAAGAAAACACGGCCTAAGTCTGGATCACCTACATCTTAACATGGCCTAAGTCATGGATCACCTATACCCTAACACGGCCTAAGTCATGGATCACCGATACGGCCTAAGTCATGGATCACCTATACGGCCTAAGTCATGGATCACCTATACGGCCTAAGTCATGGATCACCAATAGGTTAACATGACTTAAGTCATGGATTACCTAAACCCTAACCTGATTATGAAGAACTAAAAAAAACAATGCGGCATTAGTCATGATCATACCTAAACTTACGTCTGCAGAACTAGAGAAATATCAAACGGCTTAAGTCATGGTTGTTCACAGCCAGGATAACCTATACCCTAACCAGGGAAGTGCCATTTTAGAATGGAATCTCCATCCCTGCCCTAACCTATACTTCTGCAGAACTAGAAAAATATCAATCGCAGAAAGTGCAGATACCACAACTCATCTCCATGTATTCACAGATCAAAAGCTAATCAAAATTTTGAAGGGCGCCTGATTACCCCGCAGTGCGTAATCTAGAGCTGAGAATTGCATCATTCAAATTATCCAATTCAATGAATCTACTACTAAAATAGATTCATTGAAAATACTGTACATCGGGCAGGGTCAACAGGTCAATGTTTGGTTACATTCAGTTATTGAGAAGAGTTGAATAACATCTTCATGCCCAGAGGAAAATATAAAACATTACAAAGAGATTTGGGTTTATACTATCTTTCCCCTCAGGCAGCCCTGAATATATACGCTGGGGACTCTACTACTCATCAAGCCTTGTTACTATTTCCTTATCACACCCAAAATGAAGCTATTAATTATAAGTGGTTGAACAAAGCAAGGGAAGGGGTGAGGTCCTTGGGTTGTGGGGAAACTTTGGCGCCAACATGCAAACTGTAATGGTCCAAGGAACATTCACAATTATTTCAGAAGAAGTGGGTGCTTCAATCCTCTATTCCCCTACTATGCCATTAAATTCCCTTAAAGCTATCCTAGTAAAACATTGACAAACTTTGTTGTCCCTGACTGGCACACCAAATATTGTTGCTGTGGGAAAACAAGGGGCAGTTGTGCTACATACTTGCTAGACCACTGAACTAATCCTTTAAGGGTGCTTTAGCATAGTTAAAAACAACCCCAGCCCCCAACTTATGACAATAATGGCAAGCCTCACTAGATATGTGCATTTTATGTTATTAATGAATGATCTTGCGTTATGCAGATCATTGTATTTTGCCAAAAGCTCAAATTTTCCAACATAATAATGAGTTTTTACATCCCTTTATGTACTTGACTTTCCCACATATAATGGGTTCTTACATCCATTTATGTACTTGACTTTCCCACATATAAGGGGTTCTTACATCCATTTATGTACTTGACTTTCCAACAAATAATGGGTTCTTATATCCATTTATGTACTTGACTTTCCCCACATATAATGGGTTCTTGCATCCATTTAAGTACTTGACTTTCCCACATATGATGGGTTCTTACTTTTCTTTATGTACTTGACTTTCCCACATATAATGGGTTTTTACATCACTTTATGTACTTGACTTTCCCACATATAATGGGTTCTTACATCCCTTTATGTACTTGACTTTCCCACATATGATGGGTTCATACTTTACATGATGGGTTCTTACATCCCTTTATGTACTTGACTTTCCCACATATGATGGGTTCTTACATCCCTTTTTGTACTTGACTTTCCCCACATATGATGGGTTCTTACATCCCTTATGTACTTGACTTTCCCCACATATAATGGGTTCTTACATCCCTTTGTGTACTTGACTTTCCCACATATAATGGGTTCTTACATCCCTTTATGTACTTGACTTTCCCACATATAATGGGTTCTTACATCCCTTTATGTACTTGACTTTCCCACATATAATAGGTTCTTACATCCCTTTATGTACTTGACTTTCCCCACATATAATGGGTTCGTACATCCCTTTATGTACTTGACTTTCCCACATATGATGGGTTCTTACTTCCCTTTTTGTACTTGACTTTCCCCACACATGATGGGTTCTTACATCCCTGTATGTACTTGACTTTCCCACATATGATGGGTTCTTACATCCCTTTTTGTACTTGACTTTCCCCACATATGATGGGTTCTTACATCCCTTTATGTACTTGACTTTCCCCACATATAATGGGTTTTTACATCCCTTTATGTACTTGACTTTCCCACGTATAATGGGTTCTTACATCCCTTTATGTACTTGACTTTCCCACATATAATAGGTTCTTACATCCCTTTATGTACTTGACTTTCCCACATATAATAGGTTCTTACATCCCTTTATGTACTTGACTTTCCCCACATATAATGGGCTCTTACATCCCTTTATGTACTTGACTTTCCCACATACGATGGGTTCTTACATCCCTTTATGTACTTGACTTTCCCCACATATAATAGGTTCTTACATCCCTTTATGTACTAGACTGTCCCCACATATGATGGGTTCTTACATCCCTTTATGTACTTGAATTTCCCCACATATAAAGGATTATGTACTTGACTTTCCCACATATAATGGGTTCTTACATCCCTTTATGTACTTGACTTTCCCACATATAATGGGTTGTTACATCCCTGTATGTACTTGACTTTCCCACAAAGGATGGGTTCTTACATCCCTTTATGTACTTGACTTTCCAACATATAATGGTTCCATACATTCCCTTTGACTATTCTATATAGCAACTGAAAAGTGAAAACTTATGGTTCTGAAAGCAGGAATCTTTGAATAAAAGGCCTGTAATATGTCTATGACTCTCGCATGCTGTAGATTATAAGGTCTGTTTCGTTTGTTTGCAATCATCATACCTGACTACGTACTTTAATTAGAACGTGAACCAGGGCACGGCAGCTTCCTGTCACCTCTGAGGATCTCAGACTTGTGAAAGAAAAAACAAAAAATGATCGATACGAAAAGAATCAATTTGCTTGCCTACCTTTGTAAAACTACTGTCTTACGTTTATAAATGAGATTCATTTACTGATAAAGAAAGATAACTGAAGATTCATAAAATGAAAATGGACATTTCTTTTCTTTTCATAAAGTTCGGTAATTATTCAAACATTCAGATAGGTGTACATTTGCACTTTCTCTAATTAAAATCGTAAAGCTTTTTTGTTGGCTACACACTTTTTACTTCCTGACATAGATATTCATTCCCATTTTCTAGCTGAAATATCATGGGGAAAAAGATAAGCAAAGAAAATGTTTGCCTGTTTTTTGAAGGTCTTTAGTGTTTGAATGTTTCATCAGTTATTGGTATATGTGATATTGAATGTGATTATTCATGTGATATTGAATGTGATTATTTATGTGATATTGAATGTGATTATTCATGTAATATTTGTGACGTATTTGACTCACTCACAATGCAAAATAATTAAAAAACTTAAGGTCAGAATTTGCTGCACCACTTCATATGATTATAATAAACGTTTGAAAAACAACGGATTTACATAAGAAAATACCAAGGTCGTCCTGTAATGGTATGATTATGAAAATACCAAGGTTGTCCAGTAATAGTATGGTAATGAAAATACCAAGGTCGTTTTGTAATGGTATGGTAATGAAAATACCAAGGTCGTTCTGTAATGGTATGGTAATAAAAATACCAAGGTCGTTCTGTAATGGTATGGTAATGAAAATACCAAGGTCGTCCTGTAATGGTATGGTAATGAAATACCAAGGTCGTCCCGTAATGGTATGGTAATGAAAATACCAAGGTCGTTCTGTAATGGTATGGTAATGAAAATACCAAGGTCGTCCTGTAATGGTAGGTTAATGAAAATACTAAGGTCGTTTTGTAATGGTATGGTAATGAAAATACCAAGGTCGTCCTGTAATGGTATGGTAATGAAATACCAAGGTCGTTCTGTAATGGTATGGTAATGAAAATACCAAGGTCGTTCTGTAATGGTATGGTAATGAAAATATGGTCGTTCTGTAATGGTATGGTAATGTCGTTCTGTAATGGTATGGTAATGAAATACCAAGGTCGTTCTGGTATGGTAATGAAAATACCAAGGTCGTCCGTAATGGTATCGTTCTCGTTCTGTAATGGTATGGTAATGAAAATACCAAGGTCGTTCTGTAATGGTATGGTAATGAAAATACCAAGGTTGTCCTGTAATGGTATGGTAATGAAATACCAAGGTCGTCCCGTAGTGGTATGGTAATGAAATACCAAGGTCGTCCTGTAATGGTATGGTAATGAAAATACTAAGGTCGTCTTATAACGTTATGGTAATGAAAATACCAAGGTCGTCTTGTAATGGTATGGTAATGAAAATACCAAGGTCGTCCTGTTACGGTAATACATCACAAACTTTGCATATAAAAAAAAAAGCAAATTGATGCCTGATATTTAAAAGCACTATAAAATGGTTATTTCTATGATATTTTAATTTTAGGTTTGGTTGGCAGGTATATTAAATGGCACAGTGCCAGAGAGGTAACATATTACAAAGAATGGTGTACTGATGCAGTTGCTGAGATGGGTCTTAGGAAGGAAGAGGGAGAGGGCTCAAATATCAAGTAGTTGCTGTAGATGAGGTATAATAGTTGGGGCTATTTTTGTGTGAAAGATCCCAGCTACTCAGTTGGAGGGGTAAAGGAGAAATCTGGAGGGGGAAAGGAGAAATTTGGAGGGGGGCGAAGATTGGGCAGACATTGTATATATTCTGACATAATGACCTTCCCTACCCATAAGAAAGTAAACAGGACCCTCTTTATGAACAATCTGGAACCACCCTGTGTTTAATAAAGATGTATATTTCATATAAAAAAATCAATATTTCATTGCCTTACCTCCAAGGTTTCATCAGTGCTTCCCCGTCGTTGCTGAAGACAATCTTCATCTTCACCTGGGTGCCACCAGACTTCTCCTCTGTTAAAACAGAAAAGAAAAGACATTTTATTTACATTTTCTAGTAATTGTTTCGATCAATAAAATGCACATAGTAAGTTATGGCATTAATAACCACCAATAACAAAAACGCTCAATATAAACACTGTAGCATATCCAGTATAGTTTTAAGTAAATTTGATTAAATTTCATCAGAGAAAACGCATCTAATTTTCATCTTTTTATCGCCTTATGAGGCAATCTATACAATCGCGAAATCTACTGAAATACCAGAGCAGTTTTCAATCTCATCAAGTTGACCCTAACTTCGGAAGAATTGCTGATTCATCTAAATTAACTTTTCACTTTCTGCATTAGAAAGGTACAAACCATGAGATGTTGAGCTTTCTGCATTAGAAAGGTAAAACCGTGAGTTTGTTGAGCTTTTGCATTAAAAAGATACAAACCGTGAGTTTGTTGAGCTTTCTGCATTAGAAAGGTACAAACCATGAGATGTTGAGCTTTCTGCATTAGAAAGGTAAAACCGTGAGTTTGTTGAGCTTTCTGCATTAAAAAGATACAAACCGTGAGTTTGTTGAGCTTTCTGCATTAGAAAGGTACAAACCATGAATGTTGAGCTTTCTGCATTAGAAAGGTACAAACCATGAGATGTTGAGCTTTCTGCATTAGAAAGGTACAAACCATGAGTAAGTATGTTGAGCTTTCTGCATTAGAAAGGTACAAACCATGAGATATTGAGCTTTCTGCATTAGAAAGGTACATACAAACCATGAGTAAGTATGTTGAGCTTTCTGCATTAGAAAGGTACAAACCATGAGATGTTGAGCTTTCTGCATTAGAAAGGTACAAACCATGAGATGTTGAGCTTTCTGCATTAGAAAGGTACAACCCATTAGATGTTGAGCTTTCTGCATTAGAAAGGTACAAACCATGAGTATGTTGAGCTTTTTGCATTAGAAAGGTAGAAACCATGAGTATGTTGAGCTTTCTGCATTAGAAAGGTACAAACCATGAGATGTTGAGCTTTCTGTATTAGAAAGGTACAAACCATGAAATGTTGAGCTTTCTGCATTAGAAAGGTACAAACCGTGAGTTTGTTGAGCTTTCTGCATTAGAAAGGTACAAATGAGTATGTTGAGCTTTTGCATTAGGATGAGTATGTTGAGCTTTCTGCAGGTACAAACCATGAAATGTTGAGCTTTCTGTATTAGAAAGGTACAAACCATGAGATGTTGAGCTTTCTGCATAAGAAAGTATGTTGAGCTTTCTGCATTAGAAAGGTACAAACCATGAAATGTTGAGCTTTCTGGATTAGAAAGGTACAAACCATGAGATGTTGAGCTTTCTGCATAAGAAAGGTACAAACCAGAGTATGTTGAGCTTTCGGCATTAGAAAGGTACAAACCATGAATATGTTGAGCTTTCTGCATAAGAAAGGTACAAACCATGAGATGTTGAGCTTTCTGCATTAGAAAGGTACAAACCATGAGTATGTTGAGCTTCCTGCGTTAGAAAGGTACAAACCATGAGATGTTGAGCTTTCTGCATTAGAAAGGTACAAACCATGAATATCTTGAGCTTTCTGCATAAGAAAGGTACAAACCATGAGTATGTTGAGCTTTCTGCATAAGAAAGGTACAAACCATGAGATGTTGAGCTTTCTGCACTAGAAAGGTACAAACCATGAGTATGTTGAGCTTCCTGCGTTAGAAAGGTACAAACCATGAGATGTTGAGCTTTCTGCATTAGAAAGGTACAAACCATGAATATGTTGAGCTTTCTGCATTAGAAAGGTACAAACCATGAGTATGTTGAGTGAGCTCCCAATGACTGCTGCGTTTGCGAATGAAGCCATCAGTATTGACGAAAATCACGATTTTAGAAATTCCACTTTTCCTTTTAGGATGACATTAGTTTATAACCTATACTATAGAATACCAAAAGTTACATAACATATTTGGAATAGAAAAATTAAAGAGACAGTTTTTTAATTGACTTTTATAATGCGTTATCGTTGCAGTCAATGGGGAAAATCGCAATTTTAATGTTGGTAAATTTCAAAAATACATGATGGCTTCACTCTGTGATCGAGCTCAGCATTCTCCGTTAATTTAATGCTATGGTACAAACACATCTCCTTGGTTTATAATGCTATGGTACAAACACGTATCCTTGGTTTATTCAGCACATAAAATACCCAGAACTCCCTCGTATTAACCTAATATCTGATTCAACTTATTGACCCACTTTGGGACAATGAAGGTCAAAGACATTTACCAGTGCATGGTAATCTGTGAGTTGGTTTTCATCACAAATAATTAGTTTAAATTGTTTAAAATTTCAATACATGTCAGGATAAACTTCATGGACAAACCAAGACACACGATTTAATCAGCCATTGGAAGTAAGTCTGGCAGTTGCTGTAAATGCTTTATAATGAAAACAGAAATTCTTTCGTGTCTTACCATGGACAGCAGTTTTCAGTTTGCTCGAGCACGGTATATGGACATGTGAATTCAATATTGATTGAAAAAGTATTAAAATCTGAGGAGATCAGTTTTTTAGTTTGGGAGAAAAAAAATGTTTTTGTGTGTGTGTGTGTAGAAGCTCTTTGGTGTGTGTGTTTTGTTTTGTTTTTTTGTGCAAAAATTTGCAATCTATGACTGGGCGTACAGCTCAAAATCTTTATGTAATTCTGTAATTTTTGTAAATCTTACTCACTGAAAATCATAGGAAAGTTTATTCTTGCTAGATTTTAATTGTACTATAGTAAAGACTCCAAAATAATTGGTCTGAGTTTGCCGCACCACTTTAAAGAAATTTGATATCTTTCTTTGAAGAATGGACATCTAGCAGAGTTCGAGTAGAATAGTATATACAATTTGTAAAAGCTTACTAGTTTTCAAGTTATGACTACACAAAAGCTTCATGATTTGTTGTGAATTTATGATATACTGAGAGGAACACATCTTAAAATCGTTCTGTTTATCTAATTCTTTCAATTCTGTTCTTGAAATTCAGCTACTTGTAAATTTCAGAATGTCTTTTCTAGATACATGATGATTTAGTGTGTGACAAAGTGTTATCAAATTTTGCCCGAAATAAAATTATGTAATTCAGACAACATTGACATATAAAAACATAGGTTTTACAAAGGTAATGAAGGATCCTTTACCCATTGATGTCACACATTATTACGCAATAACAACTAAAAATTCAAAATACTGTAAATTGGTCAATTTTTAACCAATTTTAATGGAATATTTTGCTGTTTAATAGTTTAGATTAAATTTTAAACCATGTTGCCTTTAGATGTCCATAGTCCTTTAAATTTCATTCCTAAATCTTACTCCCTGAAAATCATGTAAAGTCTATACTCTTGCTAGAATGTGATTGGGGTATGATAAACACATAAACAAACTTTTAAAAAACATTGGGTCAGAATTTGTTGCACCACTTCAAAAAATTATGATAACTATTTAAATCAGACCTGTCGGAAGGACAGCATGCTCGACTATTCAAAACTTGTGTAGACAATGGGCATGTTGAGGGTCGTACAGTAATGGGGGCTAGATGGGGAAATTATTTCAAATTACATGAGCTTCAAAGGATGCACTTATTTTTTCCTTTGTTTAGATTTTCCCATTCTATTATAAGCATCAAAATATTTTTTAATTGTATCAGACATTTTACGACACAAAAGCTTAAGGTTACTGTCCCACCCAGTAACTCAGAAAACATTAAGCAATCTGTATAAATGAAAATCCTCTTTTCATTATATCCAATGAGTCACAAAGAAATTAGGACTTACCTATGCCAATAAATGATTAAAACATTACAAATCATCCTTGTGGCATGATGCAATTATTTGTTCAGTCATTTACTTAGCAAACTACCACCCTGTCCCGCATGCCAACCCACACTGTCCCACATGCCAACCCACACTGTCCCACATGCCAACCCACCCTGTTCCACATGCCAACCCATCCTGTCCCATAAGCTAACCTATCCTGCTAAACCACCCTGTCCCACATGCCAACCCACCCAACAAACATTTTGTGTCTTATTTTGCATTACATAATTCATCTGAAATCCAGATGACAACCAACCACCATTCCACCCTCTCCCACATACCAACACACCCTGCCCCACATGCCAACCCACCCTGCCACACATTGGTTCCACATGTCACCCCACCCTGTCCAACCTGTCCTTACCAATATGCCAACCCACCCTGTTCAACATGCCATCCCATTTTCTGTCCCACATGCCACGCACCCTGCCCTACATATATACAATTCCACCCTGTCACAAAATACACATCCTTAGGAAGTCCCACATGAAATCCCACCCTTATCCTAATTGCTATATCTACTTATCATCAGTCATCTTCTACCCAACCTTCTACTTATTCTTTAATTTCTTTTCATACCCAAGACATCTTTTATTAACTTCTTCATTCATCTTGAAACTAATATTGTAATTGCTATTGATGTCAGGAATGTCATTATCATCACAAACTCCTAAAAAATCTTTTGTTTGCTTCTTCATTCATCCCAAGACTAATATCTTAAGTGCTTTTCATGTCAAGATTTCATTATTATAACAAACAAAACTCGTCCAAAAACTTGAACCAACAAACACAAAACTTTAACCGGACGCTGACGCCGACGCCAGGGGTAGTGGAATAGCTCCACTATTATGTCAGGGGTAGTGGAATAGCTCTACTATTATGCCAGGGGCAGTGGAATAGCTCTACTAGTATGCCGGGGGTAGTGGAATAGCTCTACTATTATTCTAATAGCCGAGCTAAAAACAAGAGGATTTCCGAAATAATACACATCTCCTGGATTGTTTTCATTTTGGTCATCTATGCTTCTGAAAAATTTGAATGATGCTAGAGGTATATGAGACATACTTTTAGCTTCATCTCATCATGGAATTGCTATGCAAACAAATATAGTTTCTTCATACTTTTAATTGTAATTAAATCTATACCACAGATTTTGACATGTCCACCAGACTAGGGTTAACATAGCTTGTGATATGTGACCCATACCAGCCCTAAACTCAGACAATTAAGAAGGCCCACCCATGAAAAGGTACACTTCATGATTATACCTCTCTCCTTTCGCATATACCTTCGCCCCCGTTGCAATTCCAACATGCCTGGAATAATTGTAGAGTGCATTCGATCCCCATACCCACTATATAATACCTCAGACCATCAAAGTTTATCCCCAACATGCCCAAGTTTTGATATGAACACTACAAGATTATCTTCTGACTGATTTCCTCCAAGGCCATATCATTGTTTTCAGTTTCATTCAAGCTAAGCATTCGTTTGAGTTCTTATACATTGATTCAATTTAATTTTCAAAATCAGAAAAATGATTGTTGGATTTCTTTTGATTGTGTTTTTTTTTTTCCATTCAACAGTGTCTTGACAGACCTTACCTTAAAAACCAATTGTTCTTAAAATCAGAAACCAATTTGATAGTAGAGGCCACTTGATTTAATTTTCAATGAGTCCAGAAAAATGATTGTTGGATTTCTTTTCATTGTGTGAATTCATTGTTCATCACGTTCCATTGGAAAGTTTCAACAGTGTCTTGACAGACCTTACCTTAAACATTCCACCCCTCAGTGTCTGCCCTTCCCTTGTATCAATACATACCAAATTAAAATCACTTGTTCCCTTAAGCAATAATACAAACACACATCTAATTTAATCCGAATCCAACCATCAGTTCTTGAGATATTTAATGACAGACAAACTCACGTAAAAATGTCCCCACCCCTTCATTTGCACCCTTCCCCTGTTCCAATATGTCATTTTAATCACTTCCCCCTAAAGCAGTAACAAAACCAAATTTAATCTGAATCCAATCATCTGTTCTTGAGATATCTTGACGACAAACAGACAAAGAAGCAAACAGAGGCGAAAACATAATCTCCGCCCAACTCCGTCTAAATGTTATGCATACTCCTGCATGGCTTAAAATATAATACATCAATGTAATGAACTCCCCACCTTCTTCAACCTTATCTAGACTTAAAATATCGAGACTGAATGGTTATTTTTAAAAGTTTAATGATGAAGAATCAAATAAAGACATGCAGGTTGCCTGCTCCTTTATTAATTTGATCACTTATAGAATATGAAGGTAGCCAAAATCATCTGTTCTTGAGATATCTTGACGACAAACAGACAAAGAAGCAAACAGAGGCGAAAACATAATCTCCGTCCAACTCCGTCTAAATGTTATGCATACTCCTGCATGGCTTAAAATATAATACATCAATGTAATGAACTCCCCACCTTCTTCAACCTTATCTAGACTTAAAATATCGAGACTGAATGGTTATTTTTAAAAGTTTAATGATGAAGAATCAAATAAAGACATGCAGGTTGCCTGCTCCTTTATTAATTTGATCACTTATAGAATATGAAGGTAGCCTACTCCTTTGTAGTCACCTTTATTTATTTGATCAGTTATACAATATGAAGGTAGTCTACTCCTTCGTGGTTACCTTTATTTATTTGATCAATTATAGAATATAGAGATAGCCTGCTCCTTCGTGGTTACCTTTATTTATTTGATCAATTATTTGATCTTTGTAGTCACCTTTATTTATTTGATCAGTTATACAATATGAAGGTAGTCTACTCCTTTGTGGTTACCTTTATTTATTTGATCAATTATAGAATATAGAGATAGCCTGTCACTTCGTGGTTACCTTTATTTATTTGATCAGTTATACAATATGAAGGTAGTCTACTCCTTTGTGGTTACCTTTATTTATTTGATCAATTATAGAATATAGAGATAGCCTGCTCCTTCGTGGTTACCTTTATTTATTTGATCAATTATAGAATATAGAGGTAGCCTACTCCTTTGTAGTCACCTTTATTTATTTGATCAGTTATACAATATGAAGGTAGTCTACTCCTTTGTGGTTACCTTCATTTATTTGATCAATTATAGAATATAGAGATAGCCTGCTCCTTCGTGGTTACCTTTATTTATTTCATCACTTATAGAATACGAAGGTAGCCTGCTCCTTCGTGGTTACCTGTATTCATTTGGTCAGTTACAGAATACGAAGGTAGCCTGCTCCTTCGTGGTTACCTGTATTCATTTGGTCAGTTACAGAATACGAAGGTAGCCTGCTCCTTCGTGGTTACCTGTATTCATTTGGTCAGTTACAGAATACGAAGGTAGCCTGCTCCTTCGTGGTTACCTTTATTTCTTTGATCAGTTATAAAATATGAAGGTAGCCTGCTCCTTTGTGGTCACCTTTATTTTCTTGATCACTTATACAATATGAAGGTAGCCTGCTCCTTTGTGGTTACCTTTATTTATTTGATCAATGATATAATATGAAGGTAGCCTGCTACTTAGTGGACCTTTATTTATTTGATCAGTTATAGAATACGAAGGTAGCCTGCTCCTTTGTGGTTACCTTTATTTCTTTGATCAGTTATAGAAAATGAAGATAGCTTGCTCCTTTGTGGTTAACTTTATTTATTTGATCAGTTATACAATATGAAGGTAGCCTGCTCCTTTGTGGTCACCTTTATTTTCTTGATCACTTATACAATATGAAGGTAGCCTGCTCCTTTGTGGTTACCTTTATTTATTTGATCAATGATATAATATGAAGGTAGCCTGCTCCTTAGTGGACCTTTATTTATTTGGTCAGTTATAGAATACGAAGGTAGCCTGCTCCTTTGTGATTACCTTTATTTCTTTGATCAGTTATAGAAAATGAAGATAGCTTGCTCCTTTGTGGTTAACTTTATTTATTTGATCAGTTATACAATATGAAGGTAGCCTGCTCCTTTGTGGGACTCATTAGGTACCCTAATATCTCCACCTTCTTTGATTGGACTAAAACCCTATCCCCTTCCTTTAGCTTACGCATCAAATCAGACCTCCATCTCGGCATCAACTCTGTCACTCTTGGGACCTTCTCCTGGCCCACTTTTCCTCCTTGGGCCACCCCCTCCCTTCTATCCACCTGGACCTCTCGACTCATCACAAAACCCAAACCCACCCTAACCTCTTTATCAATCTCCACAATCAAATCAAAGACCAATTCTTAAACTACACCTCCATCGATACTGATGGCTCCAAGGAAGGCGACAAGACAACTGCTGCTGCTGTCATCCAAACATCATTTCAGTAACAGGCTTCCCGACTACTCGTCCATCTTTTCAGTCGAGGCAAAGGCCATCCTTCTCGCCCTCAACTTTATTGAGTACTCTCCGCTAAGCCACTTTGCCATCTTCTCTGACTCCAGGAAAAGTATTATTTTCTTCTGGATACCCAGTCACGTTGGCAACCCTGTCAATGACAGGGCTGATGCAGCCGCTAAGCTTTCCCCCAACATCCCCCTACCCCATTTCTTTACAACCTTTCTGACATAAAACCGCTTATCGCTTCCCTTGTTCGTGACCGCTGACAAACCTCATGGGACTCCAAAATTGATAACAAACGCCACGTCATTCAGCCTACCATTCCGATCAAACCCACCATCAACAACCTCTCTCGTGTCGACAAGGCTCATACTACCAGTCTTAGAATAGGTCACATCCACCTCACTCACTCCCACCTCCTTATTGGCTCCCCAACCCCTCTGCAATAATTGCCATTGCACCCTCACAGTCCATCACGCTCTCCTTTCTTGCCCACTGTACAACCTTCCCAGAGCTTCCCTCGCTCCCCACAACTCAATTGCCGAGTTCTTCCAGAAAAACCCTCTGGATAAAATTATCTTCTTCCTTCATCATGCTTCCCTCTACAAACATATTTAGTCCTCCTCTCCCACCCCCTCTCTCTACGTCACCCATGCACCGTCTCTCTCGATCCAAGCTTTCTGACTTTTAGTTCTTGTATTTCTCTCAATCTCCCCCTGTTTCCTACCTCTAGAATGATCTAACCTCTCAGGCACAATTTGACCCTCGTTGTCGTGGTTCCGATGAGCCCTCATCAAGCAAACAGACAAACTAAATGTATGTAGCAACCTCTATGTATTATGTGATATTTGTGAGTGAGTGGATTTGTATTTGTTTTTAAGCTTCTAGAATGACCTAGAATGATTTAATATAAGTTTCCAAAGAGCTCCTACAGCCTGGTCCGCCCTTAACTTTTAAAAGGGCACCTCCTGCCCGGTCTGCCATCAACTTTCAAAAGGGCACCTCCTGCTCTCCTTATTTCAGGACATGGGGACAGTGCTCCCCCTCTCCCTTCCTCTTTCCGCCGCAGTTCGGACATCGCTGCTAAGCGCCAAAATCCACACGGGATTCTAGTTGCCCAACTGTGTATGATGGAGCTTTAAATAACGTTTTAATGTGAACACTGTTGTAATTAAGCGTACAAAAACTTAAGCCTCAACAGCAATATGATGCAAATTTAAATAGCAATGTTTCCTTTTGATGGAAATTGAAATCACGAACAGATAAAATACTGTATGTATAAAATCAAGATGGATTTTACATCCTTGCAAACAGACATGCTTTTACCTATAGCATATTTTCCGCATATTGCTATGATTTTAGCCATTTTTTTTAGCAAATAATTAATGACAGCAATTAATGAATCACAATTAATCAATAATAGCATTACACAAATACATTTCCAAGTGGCAATCATTATACGAAATATAACTACAAAAATTATATAAATTTCTTTTCAAGTTCTCTTTCATATAAGATGGACTATGACCCCTGAAGAAACCCATCTCATATAAGTGATTTAATGCATCAGTTATAAGACTCTCTTTTCTGTATGCAAGCAAAAGATGTTCTTGTGAAGAGTCAGATAATGTTACTGCAGGAAGCTGTTAATTTAAGCTCCCTGGTTATCAACACTCTGGTGATCAAAAAAATGTATAGCCTGAGTGATGCAATTGCGCTATATGGGTATATAGCCCATTCAAAGTATTTTAATTTTGAAGCTTTAGTTTTTAAATGTTCGCTGGTTTTCCGAGTTAACGTTATTATTTATGCTAAATTCATTCGGATCGCGCCGAACGAAAACCGAATTTTGGAGTAATTTTTGGTGAGATTTGGAATGCAAAATTCTGTAAAACTATACGCACTAATACAAAGTGTTGTTGCATCCATGGATCGATCTATGTAAGGCAAACATAACAACACAGCAAAATGTCGAATAAACGCTTAGGATTAAAAAAACGCTGCAAAATCCGAACTTATCCGAACACTGCCGAACGGAAATCTGGATTTTGGGCTAGCCTTGCTTAAGCTCAAAAGCCCTAAAAGGAATGTCGAGCTCAGAACCCTTCCATTCCACTGACTTTTTCAAACAAACAAGTAAGTTCGATTTATGGATTCTATTCTGTATGCAATCGGCTTCATAAAGTGATATTATTAGCTGCACTGCTCATCATACATGGAAAATTACATCTTTGTAAACTGCACTGCTGATCATGCATGGAAGATTACATCTTCATAAGCTGCACTGCTGATCATGCATGGAAAATTACATTTTCATAAGCTGCACTGCTGATCATGCATGGAAATTACATCTTCGTAAGCTGCACTGCTGATCATGCATGGAAGATTACATCTTCATAAGCTGCACTGCTGATCATGCATGAAAGATTACATCTTTAAAGCTGCACTGCTGATCATGCATGGAAATTACATCTTCGTAAGCTGCGCTGCTGATCATGCATGGAAGATTACATCTTTATAGGCTGCACTGCTGATCATGCACGGAAAAGTACATCTTCATAAGCTGCACTGCTAATCATGCATGAAATTACATCTTCATAAGCTGCACTGCTGATCATGCATGGAAATTACATCTTCGTAAGCTGCACTGCTGATCATGCATGGAAGATTACATCTTCATAAGCTGCACTGCTGATCATGCATGAAAGATTACATCTTTAAAGCTGCACTGCTGATCAGGCATGGAAATTACATCTTCGTAAGCTGCGCTGCTGATCATGCATGGAAGATTACATCTTTATAGGCTGCACTGCTGATCATGCACGGAAAAGTACATCTTCATAAGCTGCACTGCTGATCATGCATGGAAGATTACATCTTCATAAGCTGCACTGCTGATCATGCATGAAAGATTACATCTTTAAAGCTGCACTGCTGATCATGCATGGAAATTACATCTTCGTAAGCTGCGCTGCTGATCATGCATGGAAGATTACATCTTTATAGGCTGCACTGCTGATCATGCACGGAAAAGTACATCTTCATAAGCTGCACTGCTGATCATGCATGAAATTACATCTTCATAAGCTGCACTGCTGATCATGCATGGAAATTACATCTTCGTAAGCTGAACTGCTGATCATGCATGAAAGATTACATCTTCATAAGCTGCACTGCTGATCATGCATGAAAGATTACATCTTTAAAGCTGCACTGCTGATCATGCATGGAAATTACATCTTCGTAAGCTGCGCTGCTGATCATGCATGGAAGATTACATCTTTATAGGCTGCACTGCTGATCATGCACGGAAAAGTACATCTTCATAAGCTGCACTGCTGATCATGCATGAAATGACATCTTCATAAGCTGCACTGCTGATCATGCATGGAAATTACATCTTCGTAAGCTGCACTGCTGATCATGCATGGAAGATTACATCTTCATAAGCTGCACTGCTGATCATGCATGGAAGATTACATCTTCATAAGCTGCACTGCTGCTCATGTATGGAAGATTACATCTTTATAAGCTGCACTGCTGATCATGCATGGAAGAGTACATCTTCATAAGATGCACTGCTTATCATGCATGGAAATTACACCTTCATAAGCTGCACTGCTGATCATGCATGGAAGATTACATCTTCATAAGCTGCACTGCTGATCATGCATGGAAATTACATCTTCGTAAGCTGCACTGCTGATCATGCATGGAAGATTACATCTTTAAAGCTGCACTGCTGATCATGCATGGAAGAGTACATCTTCATAAGCTGCACTGCTGATCATGCATGGAAGATTACATCTTCATAAGCCCTTGATGGTGAATGTATGGTTACTGTATAGCTAAACATTTTAACATTAACATTATTCTGCCCTTGATGGTGAATGTATGGTTACTGTATAACTAAACATTCCAACATTAGCAGTATTCTTCCCTTGATGATGAATGTATGGTTACTGTATAGCCAAACATTCCAACATTAGCAGTATTCTGCCCTTGATGGTGAATGTATGGTTACTGTATAACTAAACATTCCAACATTAGCAGTATTCTGCCCTTGATGGTGAATGTATGGCTAGTGTATAACTAAACATTCCAACATTAGCAGTATTCTGCCCTTGATGGTGAATGTATGGCTAGTGTATAACTAAACATTCCAACATTTTCAGTATTCTGCCCTTGATGGTGAATGTATGGTTACTGTATAGCTAAATATTCCAACATTAGCAGTATTCTGCCATTGATGGTGAATGTATGTTACTGTATACCTAAACATTCCAACATTAGCAGAATTCTGCCCTTGATGATGAATGTATGGTTACTGTATAGCCAAACATTCCTACATTAGCAGTATTCTGCCCTTGATGGTGAATGTATGGTTACTGTATAGCTAAACATTCCAACATTAACAGTATTCTGCCCTTGATGGTGAATGTATGGTTACTGTATAACTAAACATTCCAACATTAACAGTATTCTGCCCTTGATGGTGAATGTATGGTTACTGTATAGCTAAACATTCCAACATTAGCAGTATTCTGCCCTTGATGGTGAATGTATGGTTACTGTATAACTAAACATTCCAACATTAACAGTATTCTGCCCTTGATGGTGAATGTATGGTTACTGTATAGCTAAATATTCCAACATTAGCAGTATTCTGCCCTTGATGGTGAATGTAGAACATTCCAACATTAACAGTATTCTGCCCTGGATGGTGAATGTATGGTTACTGTATAGCTAAACATTCCAACATTAGCAGTATTCTGCCATTGATGGTGAATGTATGGTTACTGTATAACTAAACATTCCAACATTAGCAGTATTCTGCCCTTGATGGAGAATGTATGGTTACTGTATAGCTAAACATTCCAACATTAACATTATTCTGCCCTTGATGGTGAATGTATGGCTAGTGTATAACTAAACATTCCAACATTAGCAGTATTCTGCCCTTGATGGTGAATGTATGGTTACTGTATAACTAAACATTCCAACATTAGCAGTATTCTGCCCTTGATGGTGAATGTATGGTTACTGTATAACTAAACATTCCAACATTAGCAGTATTCTGCCCTTGATGGTGAATGTATGGTTACTGTATAGCTAAACATTCCAACATTAACAGTATTCTGCCCTTGATGGTGAATGTATGGTTACTGTAAAGCTAAACATTCCAACATTAGCAGTATTCTGCCCTTGATGGTGAATGTATGGTTACTGTATAACTAAACATTCCAACATTAGCAGTATTCTGCCCTTGATGGTGAATGTATGGTTACTGTATAACTAAACATTCCAACATTAGCAGTATTCTGCCCTTGATGGTGAATGTATGGTTACTGTATAGCTAAACATTCCAACATTAGCAGTATTCTGCCCTTGATGGTGAATGTATGGTTACTGTATAGCCAAACATTCCAACATTAGCAGTATTCTGCCCTTGATGGTGAATGTATGGCTAGTGTATAACTAAACATTCCAACATTAACAGTATTCTGCCCTTGATGGTGAATGTATGGTTACTGTATAGCTAAACATTCCAACATTAACATTATTCTGCCCTTGATGGTGAATGTATGGCTAGTGTATAACTAAACATTCCAACATTAGCAGTATTCTGCCCTTGATGGTGAATGTATGGTTACTGTATAACTAAACATTCCAACATTAGCAGTATTCTGCCTTTGATGGTGAATGTATGGTTACTGTATAACTAAACATTCCAACATTAGCAGTATTCTGCCCTTGATGGTGAATGTATGGTTACTGTATAGCTAAACATTCCAACATTAGCAGTATTCTGCCCTTGATGGTGAATGTATGGTTACTGTATAACTAAACATTCCAACATTAACAGTATTCTGCCCTTGATGGTGAATGTATGGTTACTGTATAGCTAAACATTCCAACATTAACAGTATTCTGCCCTTGATGGTGAATGTATGGTTACTGTATAACTAAACATTCCAACATTAGCAGTATTCTGCCCTTGATGGTGAATGTATGGTTACTGTATAGCTAAACATTCCAACATTAACAGTATTCTGCCCTTGATGGTGAATGTATGGTTACTGTATAGCTAAACATTCCAACATTAACAGTATTCTGCCCTTGATGGTGAATGTATGGTTACTGTATAACTAAACATTCCAACATTAGCAGTATTCTGCCCTTGATGGTGAATGTATGGTTACTGTATAGCTAAACATTCCAACATTAGCAGTATTCTGCCCTTGATGGTGAAAGTATGGTTACTGTATAGCTAAACATTCCAACATTAGCAGTATTCTGCCCTTGATGGTGAATGTATGGTTACTGTATAGCTAAACATTCCAACATTAACAGTATTCTGCCCTTGATGGTGAATGTATGGTTACTGTATAACTAAACATTCCAACATTAGCAGTATTCTGCCCTTGATGGTGAATGTATGGTTACTGTATAGCTAAACATTCCAACATTAACAGTATTCTGCCCTTGATGGTGAATGTATGGTTACTGTATAACTAAACATTCCAACATTAGCAGTATTCTGCCCTTGATGGTGAATGTATGGTTACTGTATAACTAAACATTCCAAAAAGTCACTACGATTTGCTGAAAATGATCTTTATTTCCCCACCAATCTTGAGCAAATATCTCGGTCCGTTGCTTGTTCCATCAAGCTGAAACTCACATGCAAAAGTTGTCTGATTACAAATTACCCTAAGAATCAATAAATTCTAACGCAAATGAAATATGAAATTAACTCAATGAATCCCTTCCTTCATGGCCAGGAATAGATAAGATAAATTAACTTGCGTGGCGTTAAAGCAGGGAAGTGCACTTCCCTGGTTAAAGACTACCTGTAGTTTCATGCGTAGTCGGCACAAATTGAAAGACTTACCAAACGAGGTCAATGAATTGAATTGATTTAATTAAGATAGCCAAAGTCATGCCCCTAGCTAGCAAGGTTTCCAATGTCAATAATACACAGCCGTATCATGTGCTGGCATTGATTTGGTATGAAACAGTAATTGAATGTTTGGGGGTTTCAGTTATATTTGACATCGTGGGTCAGGGTGTCTGTGAAGAAATGTAAGTTGATTGGATTGGGAAATTTAATATGTGATGCAATCAATGTTGACAAGTCAGAGCATGAAAAGTCTTATAAAAGATTCCGTTCTTTGAACAGCTTTAAGTAAAGGTCAATAATCATGTATTGTAATTATTTGTTTATATTTAAAAAATGATTTATAGAAAATTGGATAATACTCCTGTGGACTGGGTCTGTTTATACTGCGAATTGTTTTTAACTCGGATAATATTGCCAACTTATAAAATGTATCACTTTCATTAATTTACAGAAAACACAGTATTAACTGCGCATCGTAAACTGGTCAATATTTAACCAATTTTGACAGGAATTGAACATTGCTGTAATTGATCAAAATTTGCCTTTGTATAATTTACCAGGGGTAATATGGCTACCTTCATATTCTATCACTGAAGAAATAAAGAAAGGTAACCATAAAGGGGCAGGCTACCTTCGTATTCTATAACTGATCAAATAAATAAAGGTAACCACAAAGTAGCAGGCTACCTTCGTATTCTATAACTGATCAAATACATAAACGTAACCACAAAGGAGCAGGCTACCCTTATATTCTATAACTGATCAAATAAATAAAGGTAACCACAAAGGGGCAGGCTACCTTCGTATTCTATAACTGATCAAATAAATAAAGGTAACCACAAAGGAGTAGGCTACATTCATATTCTATAACTGATCAAAGAAATAAAGGTAACCACGAAGGAGCAGGCTACCTTCATATTATATAGCTGATCAAGTAAATAAAGTTAACCATCAAATAAATAAAGGAGCAGGCTACCTTCATATTCTATAACTGATCAAAGAAATAAAGGTAACCACGAAGGAGCAGGCTACCTTCATATTATATAGCTGATCAAGTAAATAAAGTTAACCACGAAGGAGCAGGCTACCTTCATATTCTATAACTGATCAAAAAAATAATGGTAACCACAAAGGAGCAGGCTACCCTTCATTTGTAAACAGGGTTCTGGGTATTGGTGAAGACTCTAAAAACATAGGAGAGGCTAAGCCTTCTACACCTTCGCAGAAAGGGGGGTTCGTTGGCTTCAACATGAAGGCTGGTGATTGGGGAGGTCCTGTAGGCACCCAGACAAAGCCTGCGTGCTTCATTTTGGATGGTGGTGGTAATGTGGTTAAGGTAAGAGTTGGGAGCGACACAGTAGACAATATAGTCAAGCTTGCCACGAATGGTGAGCCTGAAGATTTTGAGGACAGCATGGCGGTTCGCACCCCCAAGTGGTGTTGGATAAGAGGCGGAGAAGGTGGAGGGAGCTGATGCATCTCTGTTTCAGTTTGGTGATGTGTTGCTTGTAGGAAAGCTTGGGATCTAGAATTAAACCCAGGAACTTAGTGTGGTCAACTTTAGGGATGCGATTGCCATTGAGTCCTAGGTTCGGGTTGGGGTGGAGGTTGTTGAAATGACAGACGTGCATGCAGACTGCCTTGTCTTTAAGGAATTAAAAAACCGTTATTGTTGCATCAGTCTTGCAGCTGGTTCAGGCTGAGTTGGAGCATATTTTCGACAAGAGGGAAAGCTAGGGGAGGAGTAGAAGATGGTGAAGTCGTCCACGTCGAGGGCACGTTTGATGTTGGGGCCAAGGTTGTCCGCGATGTCGTTAATGCTCAGGTTGAAGAGAGTGGGGGAGAGGATGTTGCCATGGGGAGACGCTCTCTTCTTGGGGGTAGGGGTTGAAGAGGGTGTGGCCATTACGAACTTGGAACTGCCTGGGTGAGAGAACGTTTTAAAAAAAGATGGGGGGGGAGACGCCTCTGAGGCCGATGGTGTAAAGTTTTCGGATAATGCCGTATTTCCAAGTAGTGTCGAAAGCTTTCTCCAGGTCGAAAAAGATGGCAATGAGGTGTTCCTTTTTTGCAAAGAATTCCCGGATAGCGGTGTCGAGCGTAGTTAACTAGTCTAGGGTATGGCGACGTTTCCGGAGGCCGCTTTGGTGAGGGGAGAGGATTGTGTTAGTCTCGAGGAAGCAGTTTAGTCTTTGGTAATGATCCTTTCCATACTTTTACAGAGACAGCAGGTGAAAGCGATGGGGCGGTAGCTGGAGGGGTCTGTGCTGTCCTTCCTCGGTTTAGGGACGGGATGATAGGGGGAAAGGAGTGTGAGGACCAAATGTGGTTGAGGATGGTGAGTATGGTAGTAGTGGCCTTGTTGGGGAGGTGTTTCAGGAACTGGTAGGGGATGTTATCTGGGCCCTTGGAGGTGCAGCCAGCGTCGTGGATGGCATGGTCTAATTCAGAAAGGGTAAGAGGGGTGTTGTAGCTCTCGGAGTTGTCGGAGGGAAAGGTGATACTCCGGGCTTCATAGCGAGCTTTTTTAATTTTAAAAGCATTGGGGTAGTTGGCCGAGGACGAGATGTTGCTGAAAGAGGCGGTGAGGTGGTTAACGATGTCCTTTTTCGCGGTGAGAAAGTTACCATTCCAGCAGAGATGGAAGACTTGCCCACCCTGCCGTGGAAGCAGGGTGGGCAAAAGTGCGGGGAAAAAATTGAGGGTGGGGAAAGTGCCCCCTTGCTCCCCTCGCATTCCGCCTATGTTCAAACCATATAAATAGGAACCATGGGGCCAGGAGGCAAGATTCCTCCACTTTCTCGAAAACTGGTAAAAGTGCCCCTTTATGAAATAAAAATTACCCCTCAATTACTGTCCAAAAATCGCCCGAACTTTTAACCACCCACCAACAAAAACAGGCTTATACCCACCTCAAAATATATGTTGAGCTACTACATCATTAATGTTTTAGTTTATTTAGTTAGTTTTACCCTTTAAAAAAGGGCTGTCGTGGCATTTAATTATTTTTTTGTATGGATAGTAATAAAGAAAGCAGTGGCGTGTCTTAAGGGGGCGGGGCTTCTCCTCTATAAAATTATGGCACCCCCACCCCATCGCCTTAAAAAAAAAAAAAACACATTTTTAACTCCTGCGAAATTTTCATGAATATTAAGGAAATCTTTGTCAATTTTAGGGAAATCTTCTTCATTTTGGGGAAAATCAAAGAGCTAGAAGCTCTTTGGTGAAATCGTCTTCAATTTCCGGGAAATTGAATTCGATTTCCAGGAAAATTATTCATTTTCCAGTACAGCACTGTCAATTCGAGAAATTCCCAAGAAGTGTTGCCAACATCAAACAAAATTTCCAACAATTTTACGTATTTTCCTTCAATTGTATGTTTAACTTAATAATTTCACACTTTCATCAAAATAAAACATGTATGCATGCAACCGGGAAATAAAACCCCTTTCTGTTCTCCCTAATCTAAAAACGGCCTTCCGTGTTTTCTGTGGGTTTTCTTTTAGGGATGGGAGGGGGAGAGAGGGGGGGGGGGGCTTAAGCCAAAAACGAAAAGCTAGACACAACCCTTAAAGAATGAGAACAAAGTTATGTAGGTTTTAATATATTCATTATTAAACATAATAGATACAATAGATAAAGACGATCTACAACTTGGTTCTCCTGACTGAAATAAATTCTACCCACGCCGAATTTTGACAGGTTGCGAGATTACAGTGTGTACCGTACGTGATGGACGCTAACAATTTCTTAAATTGTTTAGACTTTTTTTATTTTTTTATTAGATCTTTAAGTTCCAGAACCGCATCCGATGTAGTCAACATTCTGACCGTATTATACGCTATAGCCATAGCCACTACTTGGCTGCAATACAAGTACAGCAAGTATTGATTAGCACATGTAGTGCCTACCGAGGGATGTGTTTATCTCACTACATCCGGTGAGACTAGCCTCGTTCATTTCAAATTTCAAAAAATATTATTCTCCTTTACTATCTCTTTGTGACTCTTCAAAAAATAATTTGGTGTAAAAAATAGTTTCTATTATATTTCTGAAAGCAGTACAAATGTCTAAAAAATACCATTCCTTATGTCAGTTTTTAGATCTGGCCATTAAAGTATTGGTTAGCACCGGAAGTTTTCGTCTACATTCCTCAATGTTGCCAATTTACATGACTTTTGCGAATAAAAACAACGTCATAAATTTCTAAATTAGCATTGCTGAAATTCATTGTAGCATAGTAACCAATAAAATACCTCCAATAATAGCACTTAATTTTAAATTCATATTCTCTTCACTAAATAAAATTTAAAATATAGTTCACAATTAAAAGATGGCGGATTTTGAGCATGGAGTTTACAATACTAGTCCTGTCGTGTCTTGAGGGCCATGACAGAATACAAGTACACAAGACCACAAAGAAAAATGAAAATGAATACCAGAAAAGGAAAGCTTACACCAAGGGAATTGTAAACATCACATAACCAAAGCAATTCAATAGTAGGCAATAAAATAGCTGTCAAAACCCTCATCTCTCAGACGGGAGGTAATGATGGGCTCGGGTTTTGAAAGCTTGAATTGCAAACTTATCAGTTGTATGGAAAAAATGTTGATGGCCTAAAATATTTTGAAAACGTTTTCAAATTATCAGTTTACACGCTACACTGTTTAGAATCTAATTAGTCATAAGTCAGTAAGCAGAGCAAACTAAAGATCATCGCCTCAACATCTGCACCTTACCTATTTTCTGCAATAAGTTTTTATTTTGTCGTAATTTTGAAACAGATTCGCAATTATAAGTTTTAAGAGCTTATGAGACAAAAATCAAACAGGTTTAAGCTAACCGCATGCTTGTTAAAGCTGCTACGAGCTCACGGCGAGCTCGTAAGTACAAGTCACTGTAAGTAGGTGTAAGCTAACCGCATGCTAGTTAAACTTGCTATGAGTTTGAGGCTGTACGAGTCGCTGCAAGCAGGTGTAAGTTTATAAACAGCATACTAGTTAAAGTTGCTATGAGCTCACAGCGAGCTCGTAAGTACGAGTTGCTGCAAGTGGGTGTAAGCTAACCGCATGCTACTTAAAGTTTAAAGTTGCTACGAGCTCACGACAAGCAGCAGGTGTAAGCTAACCGCCGGCTAGTTAAAGGTTAAAGTTGATGCGAGCTCATGGCAAGCTCGTAAGTATTAGTCGCTGCATGCAGGTGTAAGCTAACCGCAAGCTAGTTAAAATTACTACGAGCTCACGACAAGCTTGTAAGTACGAGTCGCTGCAAGCAGGTGTAAGCTAACCGCAGGCTAGTTAAAGGTTCAAGTTGCTCTGAGCTTACGACAAGCTCGTAAGTACGGGTCGCTGCAAGCAGGTGTAAGCTAACCGCATGCTAGTTAAAGGTTAAAGTTGCTATGAGCTCACAACAAGCTCGTAAGTACGAGTCGCTGCAAGCAGGTGTAAGCTAACCGCATGCTAGTTAAAGGTTAAACTTGCTATGATCTCACAACAAGCTCGTAAGTACGAGTCGCTGCAAGCAGGTATAAGCTAACCGCAGACTAGTTAAGTTGCTGCGCGCTCACGACACGCATGTAAATAAGACTCGCTGTAAGTTGGTGTAAGCTACCCGCATGCTTGTTAAACTTGCTATCAGTTTGAGGCTGTACGAGTCGCTGCAAGCAGGAGTAAGCTAATTAATCGCATCTTAGTTAAAGTTGCTATGAGCTTACGTCGAGCTCGTAAGTACGAGTTGCTGCAAGCGGGTGTAAGCTACCCACGTGCTAGTTAAAGATTACGGTTGCTACGAGCTCACAATAAGCAGCAAGTGTAAGCTAATCGCAGGCTAGTTAAAGCTTAAAGTTGCTGCCAGCTTATGGCAAGCTCGTAAGTATGAGTCGATGCAGGCAGGTGTAAGCTAACCGCATGCTAGTTTAAGTTGCTATAAGCTCACGATAAGCTTATAAGTATAAGTCGCTGCAAGCAGATGTAAGCTAATTAACCGCATGCTAGTTAAAATTGCTATGAGCTCACGGCGAGCTCGTACGTACGAGTTGCTGCATGTGGGTGTAAGCTAATCACATGCTAGTTAAAGGCTAAAGTTGCCACGAGCTCACGACAAGCGGTGGGTGTAAGCTAACCGCAGGCTAGTTAAAGGTTAAAGTTGCTGCGAGCTCATGGCAAGCTCTTAAGTATGAGTCGCTGCAGGGAGGTGTACGCTAATCGCATGCAAGTTAAAGTTGCTACGAGCTCACGACAAGTTTGTAAGTACGAGTCGCTGCAAGCAAGTGTAAGCTAATTAACCGCATGCTAGGTAAAGTTGGTACAAGCCCACGGCAAGCCTGTAAGTACCAGTCGCTGGAAGCAGGTGTAAGCTAACCGCATGCTAGTTAAAGGTTAAAGTCGCTGTGAGCTTACAACAAGCTCGAAAGTACGAGTCGCTGCAAACAGGTGTAAGCTAACCCCATGCTAGTTAAAGTTGCTATGAGTTTGAGGCTATACGAGTCACTGCAAGCTGGTATAAGCTAATGTATTGCTACGAGCTCACGAAAAGCAGCTGGTGTAAGCTAACCACAGGATAGTTAGAGGTTGAAGTTGCTGCGAGCTAATGGCAAGCTCGTAAGTATGAGTCGCTGCTAACCGCATGCTATTTAAAGTTGCTGCCAGCTCACGACAAGCTTGTAAGTACTAGTCGCTGCAAGCAGGTGTAAGCTAACCGCATGCTAGTTAAAGTTGCTATGAGCCCACGGTGGACTCGTAAGTACAAGGCGCTGAAAGCAGGTGTAAGCTAATCGCAGGCTAGGTAAAGTTACTATGAGTTTGAGGCTGTATGAGTCGATATAGGCAGGTATAAGCGCCTCATGTTAGTTAAAGTTGCTATGAGATCACTGCCGGCGAGCTCGTAAGTATGAGTCGCTGCAAGCAGGTGTAAGCTAATTAACCATAGGCTATAAAGTTGCTACAAGCTCACGGCAAGCTTGCAAGAGCTACCAGCACCCTTACAGAAAAACTAATTTGCAGCAAACATGCGATAAGCTAACATTTTCAGCTTGAGCAAGCTTGTTGCAACCTTGCTGCAAGCATAATACAGTATTTGTGACATATGTAAGCCTGCTAGCTTGCACAAACTAATATTACCTTGCGCAATCTATCAAAAACTTTCTGCCTGTGCGGGCAAGCAAGCTTAAATGATGATGAAGCGAGCTTAAATTTCTACAAAGATAATTTCTGATCTGGTCAATGCATCTTCACAGATCTACGTTACCCCTAGGACCCTAACAGCTTAATATGGTAAATTCAGCAAATGCATTTGCCAATTCAGACATCATCAGCAGCCACAGAATTAATCTTAACACACCCACTTCACACCAAATGCAACATGAAAAGAACTACACACCCACTTTACACCAAATGCAACATGGAAAGAAGTACATGGTACTCTTAAAACATGTCATAATTTTATATCAATATGAAAAAAAGGGGAACAGATTTAATAAATTTACATTGTTTTATAAGAGGTTTACAAAAGTTATTTGGGGTATAATTTCTCACGATGACCTGTGTATGAACTTAAAATCAATTGTGATTACTCAGGTTTTTCCTAGTTTTAAAATCAATTAATTCATTTCAATGGAAGAAGTGAGAAGGTGAGAAATATTTACTTCAATTTTACAAATTAAAATGTATAAATATAATCATTCTAGAGTACTTGTCTACCCAATTTTGCAAAGTATCCAAGAAAACTTCCCAATGACCTTAATTTCACAGCCCAGAATTTCTATCACTCAATGACCTTTATTAAGCAATGACATTCAGCTAATTTTGCAAAACGTGTTTGTTTTAGCCTTCCAAACTAATCAACAATTCAATTTCTCTAGAGCGCATATTTCCGCCCGTTGCAATTCCAACATGCCTAGAATAATCTTAGAGAGTTCATTTAATCCCCACACCCAATACAATCTACCTCAGAAATCTCCATACCCAATACAATCTACCTCAGAAATCTCCATACCCAATACAATCTACCTCAGAAATCTCCATACCCAATACAATCTACCTCAGAAATCTCCATACCCAATACAATCTACCTCAGAAATCTCCATACCCAATACAATCTACCTCAGAAATCCCCATACCCAATACAATCTACCTCAGAAATCCCCATACCCAATACAATCTACCTCAGAAATCTCCATACCCAATACAATCTACCTCAGAAATCCCCACACCCAATACAATCTACCTCAGAAATCTCCATACCCAATACAATCTACCTCAGAAATCTCCATACCCAATACAATCTACCTCAGAAATCCCCATACCCAATACAATCTACCTCAGAAATCCCCATACCCAATACAATCTACCTCAGAAATCTCCATACCCAATACAATCTACCTCAGAAATCCCCACACCCAATACAATCTACCTCAGAAATCCCCATACCCAATACAATCTACCTCAGAAATCTCCATACCCAATACAATCTACCTCAGAAATCCCCACACCCAATACAATCTACCACAGAAATCCCCACACCCAATACAATCTACCACAGAAATCTCCATACCCAATACAATCTACCTCAGAAATCCTAGGCCCACCAAGATTTATCCCCAAGTTTTGATCCGTAATGATCATTTGCAATCTGAAAACATGAAGATTATATTCTGACTGGATTTCTTCCAAGGCCATACCATTACTTTCAGTTTTATTCAAGTGAAGCATCATTGCTGGAGCTCTTCAAAGTTTGTATAATAATTTCCAACTCTTTCATGAAGCTCAGAACTTTTGTATATGTGCCAACTCCCCATCACAGTTTGAAGATGTATAAAATCTATGTGCAGCCCTCATTTGAGGGTGGGCATTTGGGCCCTTATTCAATTGTGCAATGCATAGTTTGTTTGTGGGTAATGTTCCTTTCGTGATTGGGAACTCTGTCACCTCAGGTCAACACGCCAAGCTGGCAATGACAGTTTCTGAATTTGGATCAAAAATGGATAAACACCGGGTCTTCACCTTACTCTTTTCGAGACGTTATCAGAGAACCAGGCGGGGAGTTAGGAGCCCTACGTACCTTCGGGACCGACGACTTAACGTCCCCTTCGAAGGACGGTGAAAACCACCTAACCATTGGTCATTTTCCCTAATGACTAGTTGGGAAGAAGGTGTGATGAAGAAGACAAACGTTTTTCGCTCGATGTCAGCGTATATCGTTCTGCATATATATGCAAAAACGTGGAAACTGGTTAAATCGCCGTTGGACTCAAACCTGGGACCTCTAGCATCTCAGCCGTACGCTCAACCAACTAAAAAACGTGCCTAATGTCAAAGACATCTTAATTGTTTCAAGACTGATTACAAAATATCCCATCCATGCTTTACAAATTTATTATTGTACACTGAAAGTTTGATGAGGTTTTTTTTTTTTTTTTTTTTTAATATTATATTCATGTTTGATATTAATTGATAGCATTGTTGCTTATGTTGCCTTAATGTTAGAAGAAGAATAAATACAAAGTTTGTAAAGGTCTATGAGTGTGTGAAGGCAAACTTAACTCAACTGTTTTAAAATCTATTAACCATAGAGAGCTTGAAGAAACTTGTTTCATTTAGAATTCCTAAATAGACGGGAGAGGGCAGAGTTATATAAGGACAATATAAATTTAACCTGGACCTAAGGGTGCGTCTAAGGATATTTTGACTGGTAATGAGGTTCGTATCCCATTGTTATTATGTGGTGTAGAAGCCCAAACAGTTATAGAGAGAGGCAACAATGCTTTGTCTGAATTTGAAATAGGAGTTTCTTATTTTTGCAAATATTTGATAATTTTCACTGAATATATAAGTTCGGAAACTGGTTATTTACTGCAAGTAACATATAAGCTGTGACCTAGCTTTCTTGTTTTTGCTATGATCTGCGCTTTTTGTAACGATTTCACTACATATTTACCTAAATGTGTCCATGTGTGGTGAAGCGGGGAGGGGAAGTCACCATCATGTTACTGAATCTGCAACAAGTGAGTTCACAACTGGTTATCAAAGGCCGTGGCCGTCTTGATGTAATGTCCAGCACCGGATGCTTTCGGGAGGTTAAACCTTGCTATGCTATGCTATGCTACTTAGTAGTGGGTAGCATAGATTAAGGCCGAGTCATTATTACGAACACGAGAGCTTTTAACTCACCAATAGATTTCAACTTTGATGTGGCCAGACGATGGATCAGTTTGTCGATCAGGGAGGATTTGTAGGAATAGACCTCGTACCTGTTTATCTGCAGATGGAAACTCTCCCACGTATGGAGGGTGGATTTATTGTGGCTGAAAAAAGAGAAAATAAAAAACACTGGCTTGTGTGTACCATTTACAAGAATGGATTAAAATCATGGGTAGAATTAGTTAGAACAATGTACGATTGTAGATATCAGACATGTTCATATGTGACAAATAATTTGAAGCATGGGCATAAAATATTGACGAATAACAACTTGTCGATTAGGACAAATATGTTTAGATAGAAAAGATAGAAATGCCCTTGTAATACTGACTGTGTGTTAATAACATATTCTGACAATAGAGGTGGCAAAACAGCTTCTAACCTGATTTTTGAATATTTCGATCAATGGAGAACATGACCTCAATCATAATTGCACTCATATCCTGAACATCTATTACCCTCAGCAAAATTCATTTTCATGTGACTAAATAACCAGCTCCAGGAAATTTATGAGAATAATTTGACCTTCATCGGAAAACATTTAACTATTTGTCATAAAACATTTAAAATGAGTTTGGTTATGCACGGAGACCAGGTGATAGTTATTCACCCTAGTAAAATGGTCAATGTTTAATCCCAAATGGTCAATTGTTAACCGAAAATGGTCAATGTTTAACCGATTTTGATGAAATTATTTGCTATAATGATAATATTTTGAGCCCATTTTGTAATAAAATTAACTATGCGAGTAATTAAAACCTAAATCCATATTGCGTATCGGAATCTTATTGAAACCCATGGTTTTCTGGATTAATGACATGTTTCTGAGGACGTAACATCATTCTTTGTAACCGATGATTACAATCAGCAGTCCTCATTTTTCTATACTTCCTTCCAAAAAGAAACAACTTTCCGGATTGAAAATCCCGTGAAAAATGGAAACATGTGCATAGAAAGACTGCAGTAATAAATCGTTGTTAAAGAAAATAAAGGAATATTTTTGACACTTTAATATCACCCGCTGAACTGAAAAGACACACAAGTATAAATATTGATTTGTTTTAGCCCACTAGCTAACCAATTTCGTCTGGATCAATAAATTTCAACCGCCAAATTACCGTGATTATTTCAATGGTCTGTAAATTAACTCGAGTCTCTTCACTTAAGGGTTCAAAGAGGTTTTACAGGTTAGCTCGATACAAAAAATAGTCAATTTGAGATGGTGCGTACATCAAAAGCCTATTCATTTCAAGTTTCTGCTAAATTACTTTGAATTAAGTTCATCCTCTTTCACATGAAATGCAAGCAACAAAATTGCTTAAAGGTATATGGACAGGTAGAAATTGTGCCCTAAATATGTTTCTTTTAAAATTCTGAACATTTCATTAACATATTTATATCAAAAATTTCCACTCGTTTCTGAGATATTCGCGAAAAAGTGAAAAATTAAGCCCCAAGAAACGGTTGGACTTCCCACTATTAAACTAGAACGGTAAATACCGTCATAAATACCGACATGGCTCGCATGACCATGCAAACTGACACACATATCATATGACCCGGCCAATTATAAAAATTG
This sequence comes from Chiridota heheva, assembly GCA_020152595.1. Lineage (NCBI taxonomy): Eukaryota > Metazoa > Echinodermata > Holothuroidea > Apodida > Chiridotidae > Chiridota > Chiridota heheva. Next base: position 554,817 of record JAIGNY010000936.1, read on the forward strand.
CATCTCACACTAAGTCCCACATGACATCCCATGTACCACAACATCCCACCCTATGTCCCACATGATATCCCATCCTATCCCTTGTCCCACATGGCATTCCACCATATCTCCTACATGGCATTCCACCATATGACCCACGTGGCATTCTACCATATGTCCCACGTAACATTCCACGATATGACCCATATGACATCCCATCCTATGACCCACATGGCATCCAATCCTATGTCCCACATGGATCCCATGTCTCGAATGTCATCCCACCCCATGTCCCACATAACATCCCTTGTCCCACATGGCATTCCACCATATCTCCCACATGGCATTCCACCATAGAGCATGTCTCACATGGCATTCCACCATATGTTCCACATGGCATTCCACCATATATACCACATAGCATCCCACCCTATGACCCACATGGCACCCCACCCTATGTCCCACATGGATCCCATCCTGTGTCCCACATTAATCCAAGCATATGTCCCACGTAGCATCCCTCCCTATGTCTCACATGACATCCCTCCCTGCGTCCCACATGGCATCACATCCCATGTCCCCATGGCCTCCTATCCTATGTCCCACATAGCCAAATTCTGTCCTAAATGTCAGTCTTGCACAGACAAAGATCAGACTGTTTATTCTGGCCAAATTCTGTCCTAGATGTCAGTCTTGCACAGACAAAGATCAGACTGTTTACTCTGGCCAAATTCTGTCCTAAATGTCAGTCTTGCACAGACAAAGATCAGACTGTTTACTTTGGCCAAATTCTGACCTTAATGTCAGTCTTGCACAGACAAAGATCAGACTGTTTACTCTGGCCAAATTCTGTTCTAAATGTCAGTCTTGCACAGACAAAGATCAGACTGTTTACTCTGGCCAAATTCTGTCCTAAGTGTCAGTCTTGCACAGACAAAGATCAGACTGTTTACTCTGGCCAAATTCTGTCCTAAATGTCAGTCTTGCACAGACAAAGATCAGACTGTTTACTCTGGCCAAATTTTGATGGAGACTTAAAATCCCTTGGTCATATTCAATTGCCCCCATCCCATTCAAAGAGCGATGTAAAGGATTGAAAACCAATAAGTTGAAACAAGGATATTGATATGTTTCTCTTTATGATGTCACAAATCTATATAAAATTTGCATAATGCAATGTACACATTAAGTCCATCAAATTCTAAATGCTGCAAAATTGTCAATGTTTACATTAATAAAAGCTTCAGATAAAAGAAGCCATGCACCCTTTATAAATTCTTAAAATCTAAATGATCACTGCCATTAAATTCAGCATGAACCCCAAAAGTATATCATATTGAGGGAAAATCTACGTGTGCAAAATGTGTTTTATGCTTTAGACATATTAGAGTAAATTATCTCACTGCAAATTTTCCTTAATAAAGAAGAGTGACGACTCGTAACCATGTACTCCTATACAGATGAACTTGATAAAGAAGAGTGACCACTCGTAACCATGTACTCCTATACAGATGAACTTGATACAAAAAAAGAAAAAACACAAATGCATCAGCTTTTCAATCATCTTATTTTCCTACAAACAAACTAAAATGCATCAAGTAAAACAGGCAATTTGAGATAAGCCTGTCTGAAACAATTAGTGGAAAGCACATTTATGTGACGAGTCTGAAGTTTGTCACAAGTCTGAACTGATGAAACGTGAGCTGTATGTGGCTGTGGTAGGCATGATTGGCAATTATGGCTTACTCTAATGGATGTATGTGGCTGTGGTACCAATTAGGCATGACTGGCAATTATGGCTTGCTCTAATGGAATTTACTGACTGAATGATTTATTCCAAGCATAAGAAGAAAAGAAGATATTATCACAATTGTCCAATTCTTTAGAAATAGCACCTACATATAACTGTATAACATCACCTACAATATTGGCCAAATCTATCGGCAAAATATTCTATAGGTGTCTATATTACTTTCAGGATATCAAACATAAAATATTCATCATAAAAGGGCTTGATATTTAATTATTATAAAAGCATGTGTCAAATTGTGTTTAATTTGAAGAAATCGTGGTCAAATAGTTGCTGATAACCTTGTTTTCCTGTTTTGAAATTTGTAATTTGTAGCTGAAAAATTAGACAATTCCAAATTGTGATTTAGAGGAAATGCAACATTTTAGATCAATAATAATTCATAAGTAGAACACCAATGATACTGCACGACCCATTTTACCTCCCCCTCCCCCTCTCTCTCCCTCTCTCTCCAACCTCCCGGGCTACACCCATGCTGTGACATGTCGCACAGGACACCATTTTATATCACCCTTTATCAACCTACCAAGTACTAACCCCTTAACAATTACTAATTTCCCAGAAATTGTGACAAAAAATGTACCATTATCATTTGAACTCTGATCTTTGATCTGTAAGTGACATGTCACATCTTGTGTGGGATGTCCAGGAAATGCGCCACAAAATGTACAAAAGAGAACGAGTGAATGTTCAAATAATACTTGAGAAATTTAAGCATGGCCCAACCTGGTTCAAATCCCGCTCGAATCATTATACTTTTTCCCTTATTATTTTTATTTTGTTTGCTGGACCGAAATTCAGCATTGTATAAAGAAAATTTTGATGAATGAAGAAACTATATATGTTGAGACTTGCAGGACAAAGAACGAAAGATTAGATGGAATTTGGAAAGTGTCACATTCTCCAACAGTATACGAAATACCTTGCCTGGTCTTTGACCAGTTGAGCTGAAAATCAGAAAAACTTCATGTCAAGATTCGGAAAACTTCTACATCGTGAGTCTACTAAACCTAACATTGAATGTGTTTTCCCCGTTCTATGTCACTTCTACCTGCAAATTCAAGAATCAATGAGGTACACTGCTTATCTGTCTAGGAACAAAGGGATGTCATAATGACGCTTTTGCTATTCTTCTCTTGGTGTTATTATCATTCCCCTTACAAATTACCAGAATGCACTTTACTGTCAAAGGCAAATCAAGTCAATTACTTTGTTTTATATAAAAATTAATTACCTTTTCTTAAATCACCTGAAGCATTTTTTCTTTTACTATTGACACGTTATAGGCACCCATCTGAACCTTGCACTCTTAAGTATAGAAATAAAACATTTTTTGTTTCATATAAATATGTAAGAATTGCCTTGTATCTGCACGAATTTTACGCTTTTATAATCAACAGATCGTTACTAATTAAACATAGATAATTCACATTTTCACATAAATCTTTGGGCAACTCTCAAGATCTGCACCTATCCCTACGTTTCATCCACATGATGCAGAAAAAGTGAAAAGACAGTACGCAGATATGAGAAACATTGAAACAGAAACGTGTCTATTCATAAACACAATCACGTGTTCGCATTCTTAAATTTCAAATATTGCCCCAGCCGACATTTGACCATTTCGTTGGCAAATCGATCTCTTTCTGGGCATTTTCTGCTCCAAATAAAGGGTAAATGGATGCCTTTAGCACAACAGCCAACAAAATATATTTAGCTTCGAAACTTTCATCACAAGATTTACTGCCCACAGGACATTCGCTTTTCTCATTAAAGTACATTCACGATGACGTAAGCAAATCAAAAACGGTATAAATCGAATACGAGCACTACATTGGATTGGTTTCGCGATGTAGATCTATCAATTCACCCGCAGGTACGCACCCGGAAGTGATGTCCTATATATATTCGTCAGGTGAAAGAGAAGTGATCGAGAAAAACGTATCATACAATTGCTTTGATCAATCTTCAGATTGATACGAAATTTGATGACAAACACATATGTAACTAGAACGGTAAATACCGTCATTGTTCACACGCCCATGCAAATTGACACCCATATCATATTACTCGGCCAATTATAAAAATGGCATCTCACACTAAGTCCCACATGGCATCCCATGCACCACATGGCATTTGACCCCATGTCCCACATGGCATCTGACCCCATGTCCCACATGGCATCTGACCCCATGTCCCACATGGCATCCCACCCCACGTCCCACATGGCATCCCACCCCAAGTCCCACATGGCATCCCACCCCATGTCCCACATGGCATCCCACCCCATGTCCCACGTTCCCCATGCCCCACATGATATCGCCCATGCCCCACATGATATCGCCCATGCCCCACATGATATCGCCCATGCCCCACATGATATCGCCCATGCCCCACATGATATCGCCCATGCCCCACATGATATCGCCCATGCCCCCATGATATCGCCCCATGATATCGCCCATGCCCCACATGATATCGCCCATGCCCCACATGATATCGCCCATGCCCCACATGATATCGCCCATGCCCCACATGATATCGCCCATGCCCCGGCCATGATATCGCCCATGCCCCCCCGGATATCGCCCGCCCCCATGATATCGCCCGACCCCATGATATCGCCCGCCCGGCCGACATGATATCGCCCATGACCCCCCATGATATCGCCCATGCCCTGGCATGATATCGCCCATGCCCGACATGATCGCCCGCCCGCCCGCCCGCCCGACCGACCGACCGACCGACCGACCGACCGACAGACCGACCGACCGACAGACAGACCGACCGACCGACCGACCGACAGACAGACCGACCGACCGACTGACCAGACCGACCGACAGACAGACAGACAGACAGACCGACAGACCAGACCGACAGACCGACAGACAGACAGACAGACAGACAGACAGACAGACAGACAGACAGACAGACAGACAGACAGACAGACAGACAGACAGACAGACAGACAGACAGACAGACAGACAGACAGACAGACAGACAGACAGACAGACAGACAGACAGACAGACAGACAGACAGACAGACAGACAGACAGACAGACAGACAGACAGACAGACAGACAGACAGACAGATAGATAGATAGATAGATAGATAGATAGATAGATAGATAGATAGATAGATAGATAGATAGATAGATATAGACGTAGACGTAGATATATAGATAAATATATTGTACACAATTTACAATACAGAAACATTATAATCTAGTTTTGGTTGTTTGGTGAAATCACGTGGCTACTTAACTGTATATAGGGAATACTGCTAAATGTCTTAGGTTCTTGATCTTCGTGAAATGGTGCGTAAACTTGGGAAATTAGTGTGACGATGCAATTAGGTAACAGAGGCAGTTAATCTTATAAGATTAACGTTTGACGATGAAAAACTGAAATTAGCGGCAAACAACCTAATTTGACCTTAAAACTGCATGTGCTATACTTCGGACGGCGATTTATTTTCCAGGTGGAAAGACTTTATGGAAATTTTGGACACTAACAATATTGACTCACTGATTAGACTTATCGGCGCGTCGACAACAAAGGTCACATAGTGCCAGGGAGGGTATCAAACACAGTAAATAAAGGAATAAATGGTGTCAACAACTGATAATTTACAACATAGAAGGTTGGGAGAAAGTAAAAAGTAGCGAAGGGGTAATCTCTTGTGAAGCTGTGAAGGAGATGAGAGTTCAATAACCTGCATTCATTTCCATGTTAATATTTCTGTATTTTGCTGACATAAAAACATTGCAGGGGACCAGAGGATTACAAACGAAGAAGTCTGGGGTTAAGTACAACAATGTCATAGACTGATAGAGGAAGTCAAGAAAGGGCACTGGAAATGGATAAGCCACCTTCTATACCTATGAAGAATAAACGCCATCCACAGCTTTGGCTTGGACACCCCGGGGAAGAAGAGCATGGAACACCCCGGGGAAGAAGAGCATGGGACATCCAAGGAAGAAGAGCATGGGACATCCCGGAGAAGAAGAGCATGGTACACCCCGGGGAAGAAGAGCGTGGGACACCCCGGGGAAGAAGAGCGTGGGACACCCCGGGGAAGAAAAACATGGGACACCCCGGGGAAGAAGAGCATGGGACACCCCGGGGAAGAAGAGCGTGGGACACCCCGGGAAGAAAAACATGGGACACCCCGGGGGAGAAAAGCAAAGGGCACCCCGGGGAAGAAGAGAATGGGACACCCCGGGGAAGAAGAGCATGGGACACCCCGGGGAAGAAGGGGATGAAACAACCCGGGGAAGAAAAGCATGAGACAACCCGGGGGAAGAAGAGCATGGGACACCCCGGGGAAGACGAGCATGGGACACCCCGGGAAAGAAGAGCATAGGGCACCCCGGGAAAGAAGAGCATAGGGCACCCCGGGAAAGAAGAGCATGGGACACCCCGGGGAAGAAGAGCATGCAGAGGCAGATCCTTTGGGGGCCCTGGTACGGAACCATTGAAGGAGAAACGAAGGACACAGGGAAGACATGGATTGCGGTGGCTCGCCCAGGACAGGTCGGAATGAGGAAGGTTCGTCGGCGCCGTCTAGGGGGGATGAAAATTAAGTGATCGCACGGGTGCACTGTATACATGGGAGGGAAACCAAGGAAAGTAAAGGATTACAACTTAATTATTAAAACATCTGTTATCTTCAGTGTATTTGCAGGTTTGTATCTGCTTTCATTAACATCGTACATGAGGATAAAGGACTGCAAAAAAAAAAAAAAAGTTTATTCAGTTGGAATCAATCCCAGACTTGCTCAATACAAAAAAGCCCATGATGTCGATTTCACATATTTCAATGTTTACTGATGGTTCGATTTAAATCCATATAAGAGAGTTCGAGTATACAACAGTATTGATTAAAATCGATTATGGCCGATAATTGTGTAACTGGCCAATGGTATGCAATGAAAAATAGGCTAACAAATAATCAACACAAGGTGAGCCTTATTATAGTTTAGAAGAATGACGATGTTGAATTTAATAAACACATTTTTTCTCATCGACAGATAAGCGAGAGGTGTCAAATTCATTGATGGTCGGGCCACCATGCACATCATATTTAACCAATGGTTGGCTCAAATGCTATAACCCCACTTTCCAACCGGACGGTCGCGGGTTCGCTCCGTGGGTCGAGTCATCTCACAGACTTTAGGATATGCTGCTGCGGCTGCTGCCATCTCACTTGAAGCTCAGCTGGTACATCTGACTCCGATTGGAGCAAGATAATAGTTTTTGCAGTGGGTTGGCTACAGCTTTGAGCCTTCATAATAATTATTTTTCTTTGTAAAGCATAATGAGTTCACGCATTATTGCGTAGAAAAGCACTAAATATAAGAACTTATTATGTACGAATAGTAAAAGGTTATCATGTAACCAGGTAACAGGCGTTTTATATTGTTAATTTAGAAGTATAAATCATACAGGCCTGTTATTAAAAAAGAATTTTCGCATTGCATTTGGTTTTCTTACGTCTGAGGACCATCTCTGTGGTCGTTACCATAGTTGTATTCAATCGTTCACCTTTTTAAAGCTCCGTACATTTTCAACCTGCACAATACGTGAATATCATACAGATACCAAATCCACTACTAAACGTTTTACTAAAAGCAGATACTTTTTGGTCGAGAGTGATACCTTTTATCAGCCACTAAAACTTTTTTCCAGGTTTGCAGAGGCGGCGGGAGATGTTTGAATATGGGCGGGGACACATGATATGAGGGGCACGTCCCAACTGTCGTATTTTCGAAGCATGTAGCACAACATTATCATTATCAAAGTCTTGAAATCGTAAGGATTTAGAATTATCATGTTAAGCCAATTGTATTGGTCATGAATCGGAACATATTTAATGCCTAAAATAATAAGAAA
>JAIGNY010000936.1:567500-570000 GCA_020152595.1 Chiridota heheva
ATGGTGTCTTACGTCCCTTCACCTGTTCGCGCATGGTGTCTCGCGTTCCTTCACCTGTTCGCGCATGGTGTCTCACGTCCCTTCACCCGTTCGCGCTAGTGTCTCATGTCCCTTTACATGCTCGCGCACGGTGTCTCGCGTCCCTTCACCTGTTCGCGCATGGTGTCTCACGTCCCTTCACCTATTCGCGCTAGTGTCTCGCGTCCCTTCACCTGTTCGCGCATGGTCTCTTGTCCCTTTACATGCTCGCGCACGGTGTCTCGCGTTCCTTCACCTGTTCGCGCATGGTGTCTCGCGTCCCTTCACCTGTTCGCGCGCTAGTGTCTCGCGTCCCTTCACCTGTTCGCGCATGGTGTCTCGCGTCCCTTCACCTGTTCGCGCATGGTGTCTCACGTCCCTTCACATGTTCGCACATGGTGTCTCGCGTCCCTTCACCCGTTCGCGTATGGTGTCCCGCGTCCCTTCATCCGTTCGCGCATGGTGCCTCACGTCCCTTCACCTGTTCGCGCTAGTGTCTCGCGTCCCTTCACCTGTTCGCGCATGGTGTCTCGCGTCCCTTTACATGCTCGCGCACGGTGTCTCGCGTCCCTTCACCTGTTCGCGCATGGTGTCTCGCGTCCCTTCACCTGTTCGCGCATGGTGTCTCACGTCCCTTCACCTGTTCGTGCATGGTGTCTCGCTTCCCTTCACGTGTTCACCCAAATTTGAATGGTATCATCTGATTCGTAATGTTTCAAGGGAAAATCCCAATTTTGCTTATTTTGATTCCAGCTTTCCTTAACTGGTGACATGAATGAGAGAGAAGAACAGCAACCGAGAGTTTTCTAATCAGATTTGTAACAAAAGAGAAAACAAAGTATTCGGCATTGCAACATTTACTGATTAAATCCAATGTAACCATGGCCCGAAGAACGAAGCATCTCCTGTGAAGTCTTACTACAGGGGCTAATTAAAACTGATGAGTTAATTCTCTACTTGAGAATTACGGTGACAACTGTCGCTTTGCATGGATACAAACACTGGGGAAATACGGGAACGTGTAACGCAAATTATTCGAAGACAAACTAAATATTATTTTTGTGACTTGTATAAAGATTTTGTATAAGTCAATTTTAAATGTTGATGTTTTGTGCAAAATTTTCCTTAGGGGTATATCGTCTTCGTGGCTGACTGCCGTCTTCATTTTACACGTAGACAGATGCACATCATCTGACTGGAACATTTAACAACACTCTCCTGATCGGGAGAACACTCCCAGCCGGCACATCTTTGAGCAATAAGCAATTGTACTGTATCTCCAAACATTTAGCATAATATGATACAATTCATTTCTAAAAATTAATCTTCCTTTGATGGCCTACAAATAAGGCCTACAAATAAAATAATTTGATATAAGTATACATTTGATCAATTTGCAGTTTGGTTTAGACTGTTAGAGGTCATCTTACTGTATTGCTACTAATCTGCTGTATTGCTACTAATCTGCTGTATTACTACTGATCTGCTGTATTACTACTTATCTGCTGTATTACTACTAATCTGCTGTATTACTACTAATCTACTGTATTACTACTTATCTGTTGTATTACTACTAATCTGTTGTATTACTACTAATCTGCTGTATTACTACTAATCTGCTGTATTACTAACTTATTGCTACTAATCCGCTGTATTATTACCAATCTGCTGTATTACTACTAATCTGCTGCATTACTACTAATCTGCTGTATTACTACTAATCTGCTACATTACTACTAATCTGCTGTATTACTACTAATCTGCTGCATTACTACTAATCTGTTGTATTACTACTAATCTGCTGTATTACTACTAATCTGCTGTATTACTACTTATCTGCTGCATTACTACTAATCTGCTGCATTTATTATCAACACAGCTTTATCGTTTCAACTGCTTATCACACTAAGAAACGTTTTTTTTTTTAGGCAAAGTTTCCATTATTTGCGAGTTCTTTAAAGCGAGATACAAATTGCTATCGTGCGCAAAACTGTATGTTTTCTTTGAGTTCTTTTGATGTCAAAACCTTTCTTTTGAGGCCAGAAACTTCCTTTTGTGAGCGAGATACAAATGCCAAATGCCTATTCTTCTCAGTTCTTTTGAGGCAACAAACTTCAAACTACTAGCAACACTCCATTGGGTAAAGTTTTTGTGAATGATGACAGTGGACGACGACAATAGAATACTACCATTATCTCTGTCTCATTTTGCTTTGCATGGAGAGACAAAAGGTAAACCGAAAAACACAAATAATCAATGCAGGATTAGCATGCACTGAGTAACAAAACAAAACATCACTGCTTGAATTACCTAACAAATTTCACATTGAATTAACAAACACGACATCCACATAAAAACATATCTGCCAGTCATCGAACCTATATAAAAAAAATTAAAAAAATTCCATATATCAATTGATGCGTTTATAATGGACCTCAAGTGCCAAAGTACACTATAGGCCTATATCCTCGTACTATTGTGT
>JAIGNY010000936.1:575000-882500 GCA_020152595.1 Chiridota heheva
TCATAACATCAATAGCTAGCCTATATACGTAACATCAATAGCTAGCCTAAATTCATAACATCAATAGCTAGGTTACATTCATAACATCAATAACTGGTCATATTCATAACATCAATAGCTAGGCTATATTCATAACATTAATGGCTAGCCTATATTCATAACATCAATAGCTAGCCTATATGCATAACACCAATAGCTAGCCTATATTCATAACATCAATAGCTAGCCTATATTCGTAACATCAATAGCTAGCCTATATTCATAACATCAATAGCTAGGCTATATTCATAACATCCATAGCTGGCCTATATTCATAACATCAATAGCTAGCCTATATTCACAACACCAATAGCTAGCCTATATTCATAACACCAATAGCTAGCCTATATACATAACATCAATAGCTAGCCAATATTCAGGACAACAATAGCTAGCCTAAATTCATAACATCAATAGCTAGGTTATATTCATAACATCAATAACTGGTCATATTCATAACATCAATAGCTGGCCTATATTCATGACATCAATAGCTGGCCTTTATTTATAACATCAATAGCTGGCCTATATTCATAACATCAATAGCTGACCTATATTCATAACATCAATAGCTAGCTGGCCTATATTCATAACATCAATAGCTAGCCTATATTCATAACATCAATAGCTAGCCTATATTCATAACAACAATAGCTAGCCTATATTCATAACATCAATAGCTAGCCTATATTCATAACATTGATTGCTAGTCTATATTCATAACACCAATAGCTAGCCTGTATTCATAACACCAATAGCTAGCCTATGTTCATAACATCAATAGCTAGCCTATATTCATAACATCAATAGCTAGCCTATATTCATAACATCAATAGCTGGCATATATTCATAACATCAATAGCTGGCATATATTCATAACATTAATAGCTGGCCTATATTCATAACATCAAAAGCTGGCCTATATTCATAACATCAATAACTAGCCTATATTCATAACATCAATAGCTAGCCTATATTCATAACATCAAATAGCTAGCCTATATCCATAACATCAATAGCTAGCCTATATTCATAACATTAATAGCTAGCGTTTATCGTTCTTATTAATTTGTGCCCATATGATTATTTTTCTATATTCTTGATTTTGAGCATGGTGAAAGAGAGAAATTCAACTTGTTATGATCTTCAGCTTGTTATAATCAGATGCAATAAACTGATAAATAGTCATTTCCAAATGATCTGTCATGCCTTTGATCTGTCAAAAACATTGTCTATAATTAAAAAGAGCGTCGATATTTTGCTATTATCGTACATTTTCTTATTATTCTTTATTTTTATTCATAAGTGCATTCGTATAAATGGGTTTTTTTTTTTACATCACTGATAATCGATAAGTATTTATATTGTATGTAAACACTGCAGGTCGGGTAGAAAAACGGCAAAATAAACATAGAAACAAGCGATAAGCATGGAACATTCGCATGAACAGAAATATACGAAGCATATATCTTCAAAGTTAATAGTAAAAAAATGATATATTTCGCCAGAAAAATCGAAACGTTTCTTGAATATAACCAGGGGGCGTCTGTCTGTACGGCCTTTCATATAAAAAATGATGACGTTTTATATACGCCTACTTATTAGCAATGTTCGTGCAACGCGGAAAATCGAGTCCACCGAAAGCGAATTTTTCAATACGACTTGAATAGTTGAACAATAATACTTATAGCAAAATGTTCAGTTATCCTCCGAAAGGCTGATATCTTAATCGGGTTACTTTAAACAAAATTTCAATAACGCATTTCTGTGAAAGTTTCTTGTGCCTGATTTTATCAACTTTGTTTACATGTACCAAACAATAACCTATGACATGTATGATGAGACTTGCAGGGACAAAATTTCCATTGCAAGCTATCAGAAGATTATTTTAACCCGTCTTTCTGTCACAATAGCTACGAACTCATTACAGATTCCCTCGTCTTGCTACGATTACTTTCAGTTTGTCCGTCAATCCAAATCCATTCACCTTTTCCAAACTAGGTCTCTTTAACAGCTAGAGAACTGCAGAGAAAGAGTGAAAACATGTTGACCAGGAAATCTCATAATGGAAGTCACCGGCATCAGAGGGTTCTTAATGCAATTATCCCTTCAATGGCATCTCGCGAAGCATCTCGCGGAGACAGATAACGTTTCCTCCTCGAGCGAAGCAGCGCAAATAAACAACCTCAGATGAAGAATTTAACCCAAAGCTGCCTGGATTTGAGGCCACGGAAGAGTCCTCACGGAGGATTTCGGTTTAATGAGAATAGTTCACGCTTTGTTTGATATGACTGAATTGGTTAAAGAGAACCGCCTTTTTAGACCCGTTCCCGCGGGGATCTACCGTTCAGGCCCATGCATTTATCAATGTTTCAATGTTCATTATTGTTTTCTCCAATTCAGTCGTTTTAATTGTTAAAACTTTTGTACATCTCCGGTTTTCATTTCTGGGTGTGTGTCCAGATCTTTCTGTTAGTTTGTCTGTCTCATCAACCAGTAGTGTAGCTAGGTGGTGGCAGGGCGTTGGTGGTGGGGTGTTAGTGGTGGGGTGTTGGTGTTGGTGGTGGGGTGTTGGTGGTGGGGTGGTGGTGATGGGGTGTTGGTGGTGGGGTGTTGGTGATGGGGTGGTGGTGGTGGTGGGGTGGTGGCAGTGGTGGGGTGGTGGTAGTGGTGGGGTGGCGGTAGTGGTGGGTGGTGGTGTGGTGGTGGTGGTGGTGGTGGTGGTGGTGGTGGTAGTGGTGGGTGGTGGTAGTGGTGGGGTGGTGGTAGTGGTAGTGGTGGGGTGGTGGTAGTGGTGGGGTGGTGGTAGTGGTGGTAGTGGTGGTAGTGGTGGGGTGGTGGTAGTGGTGGGGTGGTGGTAGTGGTGGGGTGGTGGTAGTGGTGGGGTGGTGGAGGGGAACAGAGTGATGTTGCCCGGAAATATTCAAAAAAGTTGTTTTGGCAATCATGATGATTTAATAAGCCTTATAAGTTCGATTGTACCAGCCATCTTAGGAAATGGATCACAAAGATTTAACAAATTTCAAAAAATTAAAGTTAAGAAATTTTCGACTTTCCTTAAATTTTCCGAACCTTTTCCTCAAATTATCTAACTTTTTCTTCAAAATTTTCAAAAATTGTCCTCAAAATATCTGATTCCCCCTCAAAATATCCACCTTTTCTCCTCAAAATTTCCGACTTCAAGTACTTAAAATTTGCAATAGGGGGTAGGTTGGATCATGAATTGTGTGGTTTTACCCCCCCCCCTCTTTCACCCCCAACCCCAACCCCTCCCTCTAAAAAAGGTCTAGCTACGCCACTGTTATCAACGTCCTGACATTTGTGGATATACCGCATGTATACGCATGGCTGCATGGTAGGCCTATGTGTTAATCTTCAAATCTAAATGGTACTATACTTGACAAAGATTGAGCAAGTAATATAATACAATCCATTATCTTTCCGTAGTATATACTTTAATCTTGATATTCCGCATAAAGGCATATATGTTCGTGCTTTAGGCCAGATTACAAAATACACGAAAGTCACAATTTTATCAACTTTTGTATTTCCAAAAAGCCACATTTGGTGTTATCAACATTCAGAATATAAAGCATCGTCGTCAAGAACTTGGAATTTAAAGAAAACCTGAAGAACAATGTTACTAAGGCTGCCACTCGTAGGGGAAATCCCCTACGGTAGGGATTTAAGCCAAATGTAGGGGGTAAAGGATCCTCCGGGGGGAAATGACAATTCTGTAGGGGAGTGTAGGGGGCTTCACAAATTAAAAAAAATTGAAGAAACAACAATTTGGCAAGATAGATAGGAAACAAGCTGGAGGTCATAGTCGAACACCAAAATTCTTAGAGATTTTCAAGCAAATCTCGTCCTAGAATCATGTATACTGTGTACATTTCTTCCTATGAATTTATTGTACCATACCCGTATAGTGACACAGATTGCCGGTAGATCCACTGATTTAATTTCCATTAGTGTTTAGAGGAAAACTTAAATTGTGTAGGTACAAACAAAGTAAAAACGATTTTGTTGTGGGGGAAAACTGAATTTTGTGGGTGGAAAAGGGCCGAGTACGTAGTACTAGCACGCCCCGTACATCATGTGATGTTAACCGTGCCTATACGTGGTACTAGCACGCCCCGTACATCATGTGATGTTAACCGTGCCATTACGTGGTAATAGCACGCCCCGTACATCATGTGATTTTAACCGTGCCTATACGTGGTACTCGCACGCCCTGTACATCATGTGATGTTAACCGTACCTATACGTAGTACTAGCACGCCCCGTACATCATGTGATGTTAACCGTGCCTATACGTGGTAATAGCACGCCCCGTACATCATGTGATGTTAACCGTACCTATACGTAGTACTAGCACGCCCTGTACATCATGTGATGTTAACCGTGCCTATACGTGGTACTAGCACACCCCGTGCATCATGTGATGTTAACCGTGCCTATACGTGGTACTAGCACGCCCCGTACATCATGTGATGTTAACCGTACCTATACGTAGTACTAGCACGCCCTGTACATCATGTGATGTTAACCGTGCCTATACGTGGTACTAGCACACCCCGTGCATCATGTGATGTTAACCGTGCCTATACGTGGTAATAGCACGCCCCGTGCATCATGCGATGTTAACCGTGCCATTACGTGGTAATAGCACGCCCCGTACATCATGTGATTTTAACCGTGCCTATACGTGGTACTCGCACGCCCTGTACATCATGTGATGTTAACCGTGCCTATGCCTTGTCATAAATTAATTTGCATTATATATAAATAAGGATTAATAATGAGACACATTTTACTAGAATGGCACACAGAAAAAGATATTAAACTTTTAGACAACTTTTAACTCCTAAATTTACATAATTAATCTGAAGAAGAAATTTCGTCCCATTAACATGTCATCAGCAAATCTTCAACATATTAGCGACGTCATTATTGAGACGGTTATTGATCATTTCATTAGATTGTCAACATTTGTACAATTATTTTGTCCAAACAGAGAGTTTAAATTGTATTCCACGTCAACCCTACAACTGATGGCTTTGAAGGAGACACTGGCAAACTGGATCCCCTGAATTTCAAACACGTATGAAATTAATTCAGCCTGTTTCGAGTAATTGGAAACTTCACAACAAGTTCAAGCCGCCAAAAGAACAGGGAAAAGGTATTTTAGTTCTTAAACATTGCCACTTTATTATATTCTCATATACTGCACCATACAAGGTCATATAAGGTCAAATCTGATGTAATTCAAATGTAAAGCCCCTATAGGTAAAGTAAAACACGTTCACAATGAGTAACATACCTTCGTTGCATGGCGATAAATACTATAACATGAGCATGGTAGTAATAATTGGAGCTGAGGTCACCTGACAATTTTGTAATATTTTTCAACTGTTTAATGCTTCTTACAATTCTCTAATTACATTAATTAACCAAAACACTAACTTGAAATAAGTGTTCGATGACAAATACAAGTTACCAGTCAAACTCTAAAACACTAAGCCATTCGCACTTTCCCAGTATTTTTGTGTATCAAGCCTTCGCAACCCTGTCTCTGGAAACAATGGAGACCTTCGCAACGTGTCTCTGAAAACAAGGGAGACCTTCGCAACCTGTCTCTGGAAACAAGGGAGACCTTCGCAACCTTATCTCTGGAAACAAGGGAGACCTTCGCAACCCTGTCTCTGGAAACAACAGAACAAGGGAGGCCTTCGCAACCCCGTCTTTGGAAACAAGGGAGACCTTCGCAACCCTGTCTCTGGAAACAAGGGCGTCTTTGGAAACAAGGGAGGAAGTCTCGGGGTCAAAATTTAGGGGGTAAACTATGCTTTAGCTTCCCCCCACTCTCCCCTCCCCCACTATTCATAAACGAAAACCCTCTTATAAGACTTATTTATACCCACTTACAATAATATGACTTTATAGGATATTGTCATATGTTCTAATTTCCTTCGATTATGTTGATTAAAAAGGTAATGTAATTTCGATAGAGACTTTATTACTTCTTAGCACCCTCATATTCATTTGAGCTGATCGAAGCCGTATTAAACATAACATTTGCGTGCTACCGCAGACTCTTAGTGCGGGCAGCATATTCAATTTTTCCAAGAGTGTTTAGGGCAATTTGCGTTTATTCGGTTGAAAATTAGACAGTGATTTAGAAAGATTTTCAACTGATATCGATGAAAATTGTCCTAAACACTCCTGGGAAACAAAATTACGCGTGCGGGCATCTGTGACACCTAATGTGTTTGTACCGTTGTACGTACATAACAAATTATACGTACCCTTGTACGTGCACGCATGTCTACTGCCGGCAAGTCTGTCAGCAGTTCAAAAAAGGATAACAAGAATGTAACTTGTTCATTCTTCTTTAAAAAAAAAGCGAAAATGCCCAAAACGCCATACATGCCCAAGAAACCATGCCAAAAACAAGGCTTTTGGGTGGGGATGGGGGTCGAGGTCCTTTGAGAAATAAAGCTTCAGCCCCCCTCTCCCCTCCCAAGAAAAAAAATGTTCCTACGCCACTGTCTGGAAACAAGGAAGACCTTCGCAACCCTGTCTCTGGAAACAAGAGAGACCTTTCAGCCCGGCGCAGATGGAACACATCACCAATCCCTCATGAACGATATGAAATCATGCTGATTTCGATCGTGGATGACAAGAACACAAATACAATATCAAATATAGCCCCTCAGAGGACACTATGCATGACAATGCTGCACTATGGCGACGAAAACAAGACAAGAAAAAGCACGTGACAATTATGAATTCTTCGAATCTTTACAGTGAAATCTAAAAAAAAAATTGACATCACAACTGGATGAATTTCTCGTGTCGAGTGCGAGTGCAATGTATATTAACTTATGACGGGTCTATTGTCTAAGATGGTATTTATTGGGGATTTAGCCCCCAAAAGTGGATTATTCCCTCACGTCCACCCAATTCCTTCAAATTTTAAGTAGGGGTTAAAAGTAAACCCTGAAATACTTTCAGTATTTGTTATGTTAATATTTTTTGTTGTCATTTTGGAGGCAAGTAAATTGGTTTGCCAGAAAAAGTGGGTTTCCTGAAAAGTGGGCGACATGGTCCCTTTGTCCCCGGGACCCTTGGTCCCCGCTCCCGGCGCCACTGCCATGGTCAGGTGGAAATGCAAAAGCTGATAAATGCGACAATGTCACAAAGCCGCTGTGATAAGGGTAGAGCATGTTGCGCTGTTTGGATGCATGTATAGGCGGCGCCAAAACATGAGCGGTGTCCATGTCGAATGAATTACCTTGTGAAGCGTATGCATTAAATATCATGTCACTTACCATGTAGTAATACCCCATAGGTTGACACAAGGGAGAAAGCTGGGGGACAATAAAACAATACTTTACACCGGATATGCACCCACCAATTCTTTATTGAACTTATCTTCAATTTACAGATATGAATAAAGTAGGAGTTTGGTTTTTGTAATAAAAAGAGCAATACTATTGTTGAGACGATAACCAAATGCGCCGATAGATTCATTTACCTGATTGGCATTTAAAGAAAAACAGGTCGATCTTACCTCAAATAATTCAATATTTGCCGTTATTTCCCTTTAAAATCATGTAAAATTTTGATTTATCAAAAGCAAATTATTAGCACCTTCAAACCAGTCCTGGTATAGCCCCTTTGACGCCATTCGACACCCCATCGCCCTTTCTTTGTAAATCCTGAACCCGCTCTTAGTGATTCTTACCAATTCCATCGAACATCAATCAAACCAAAACCAAAATTCGCTCTGATACTTCATGCCTAAAACTCGCTTGCCACCAAAAAGCATCAGGCTCGGGAGGACGCCCGGTCCAAGGGAGGTCCTTCATGCCCTTCACCAGATGGGCTAGAAGTTTGGGTGACTCCAAAACCACATGTCATGAATAATGTGTTTTTGTAATAATAAAGGATAAGTTCAGTGGTCAAGGAAGTCCATCTTATACGACAAAAGGACTTTGAAAGAAACAAAATGATGAAGAAACCGTTCACAAATCTTATTCCATTAAAGAAGATATCCAAGTTTAAATCTGTCTTATCATTGTAGAAATGACTGGTGTATTAGGTCTATTGTGGAAGGTTGGCGCCCATATCCTCACATTCTTGACAATTGTTAATGTTTTTTAAAGAAAATATAAATAACTTTTTTTCCTATTTTATTATCCTAAAACTTCCTTCAGGTAATAAATTATTAATCAATTTCCTGACATATCCAATGGTTTTTAAGCCACAAAATCGAAGGACAAAAGATGATAAAATATATAAAGAATTTGAGGAATCTGAGGCTATGACATCACAACTAGTCTGATTTCCGTCGTTTCTACGTAAATTTACACCATTTTGTTTCTTTTGATATCCTCTTTAATATAAGATAGACTTGACTGACCCTTGAACTAATCCTTTACGTCTAATTGTCTTTCAGTTTTGGCATGATATCAGGTTTATGCCAACCCGATTGTTTTCCCTTTTCAATGGTTGGGGGTCACCGACCCAATTGTTTCCCTCTTTAATAGTTGGGGGTCACCGACCTGATTGTTTACCCTCTTGAATGGTTGGGGTTACTGATCCGATTGTTTTCCCTCTTCAATGGTTGGGGTTACTGATCCGATTATTTTCCCTCTTCAATGGTTGGGGTTACTGATCCGATTATTTTCCCTCTTCAATGGTTGGGGTTACTGATCAGATTGTTTTTCCCTCTTGAATGGTTGGGGTTACTGATCCGATTGTTTTCCCTCTTGAAAACCTTTGAATGGTTGGGGTTACTGATCCGATTGTTTTCCCTCTTGAAAATTTGGGGTTAATGATCCGATTGTTTTCCCTCTTCAATGGTTGGGGGCCACCGACCCAATTGTTTTCCCTCTTTGATGGTTGGGGGCCACTGAACCGATTGTTTTCCCTCTTGGATAATTAGGGGCCACTAAACCGATTGTTTTCCCTCTTCAATGGTTGGGGTCACCCACCCAATTGTTTTCCTTCTTTAATGGTTGGAGCCACTGAACCGATTGTTTTCCCTCTTCAATGGTTGGGACCACCAACCCGATTGTTTTCCCTCTTCAATGGTTGGGGGCCACTGAACCGATTGCTTTCCCTCTTCAATGGTTGGGGCCACTGAACCGGATTGTTTTCCCTCTTCAATGGTTGGGGGCCACTAAACCGATTGTTTTCCCTCTTCAATGGTTGGGGTCACCGACCCAATTGTTTTCCCTCTTCAATGGTTGGGGCCACTGAACCGATTGTTTTCCCTCTTCAATGGTTGGGGTCACCCACCCAATTGTTTTTCTTCTTTAATAGTTGGGGTCACCGACCCAATTGTTTTCCCTCTTCAATGGTTGGGGGCCACTGATCCGATTGTTTTCCCTCTTTAATGGTTGGGGGCCACCGACCCGATTGGTTTCCCTCTTCAATGGTTGGGGGCCACTGAACCGATTGTTTTCCCTCTTGGATAATTAGGGGCCACTAAACCGATTGTTTTTCCCTCTTCAATGGTTGGGGTCACCCACCCAATTGTTTTCCTTCTTTAATGGTTGGAGCCACTGAACCGATTGTTTCCCCTCTTCAATGGTTGGGGGCCACCAACCCGATTGTTTTCCCTCTTCAATGGTTGGGGGCCACTGAACCGATTGTTTTCCCTCTTCAATGGTTGGGGCCACTCTTCTTGAATGGTTGGGGCCACTAAACCGATTGTTTTCCCTCTTCAATGGTTGGGGTCACCGATTGTTTTCCCTCTTCAATGGTTGGGGGCCACTGATCCGATTGTTTTCCCTCTTTAATGGTTGGGGGCCACCGACCCGATTGTTTTCCCTCTTCAATGGTTGGGAGCCACTGAACTGATTGTTTTCCCTCTTCAATGGTTGGGGGCCACTGAACCGATTGTTTTCCCTCTTGAATGGTTGGGGGCCACTATGCCGATTGTTTTTCCTCTTGAATGGTTGGGGGCCACTAAACCGATTGTTTTCCCTCTTAAATGGTTGGGGCCACCAACCCGATTGTTTTCCCCCTTCAATGGTTGGAGCTACCGACCCGATTGTTTTTCCTTTTCAGTGGGTGGGGGCCATTCCATGCATCATGCAGTCTCCCCAATCAATATAAAAGATTTTCGCTAAGCACATAAACACTTGGGACGGATGATCTTGATGTGTATACAACTGTAAAGGACTGGTTGACAACAATAAACATTTCATAAGACTCAAACATAATATCTATACGAAGACATCCCTGTAAACATGATATTTAGAGCAGAACACATAAAAAGCTCAGAGTACTTTCACTAAATGAATTGGACAGACAGACAGAGAGAGGGAGAGAGGGAGGGGAGGTAGGGAGGAAAAGGGGGGGAGGAAGGGTGGGGAGATAGATAGATAGGAGATAAAGAAGATAGATAGGGATAGATAGATAGATAGATAGGTAGATAGATAGATAGATAGATAGATAGATAGATAGATAGATAGATAGATAGATAGATAGATAGATAGATAGATAGATAGATAGATAGATAGATAGATAGATAGATAGATAGATAGATAGATAGATAGATAGATAGATAGATAGATAGATAGATAGATAGATAGATAGATAGATAGATAGATAGATAGATAGATAGATAGATAGATAAGATAGATAGATAAATAGATAAGTAGATAGATAGATAAATCGCGTTAATAATCAATCCAAATCTAATCATTATCAATCCATTACTTTATTTTCTTCAATCCAAGATTTTCATCAATCCAGGCGATAGCTTCATCGATCCGGGACCTGCTATTAAAACATCTAGGACCAAATCATAACCAATGCGACTGTACGAGGCCGTAGTTTCACCAACCGACCCAATCTGCAATAATCTGAGACCCATTATATTCAGAGGCAAGTATACTCATTCATGCTAGTCAGACAGTCGTTTGAACTCATATGGTAGCACAGAACTAATAAGGTATCACTTCGCCATCCAAAAATGAGAACCCTCAGAGAAAGGCTAATAAAAATATCTTCGAGAGCTTCCTGTCCCAAGCTGAGGAATTAAAAATTTCAGGAATGGTAGAGAAAGGATGGGTCTTGACTATGTATATCCAAACTTGACGAGATTTGTTTCAGTAAAAGTTTCATTGGAAACTATTTTACCCATAGACCCACACCAAAATTTGAAATGATTTGGTAAGGGTGTATTACACCTCTTCACTTCAGCCTAAAATAAGGCACAAACCTCTGGTGACCCCCTATTGAAAGTACCCTCATCCGAGAGATATTAGATGGTGCTTTTTGGAAAACCTCATAAAATATCCCAAATCTGTAACATTCTGGTACAAAAAGGACCCCAAACTTGACTCTTTCATCATAGGCTTCAATGGGGAAAATAATTAGTTCTGTGCTACCATATGTCAGACTATGCTCTCAGGCAATGTCAGGTGCACGGATTTAAGCAAAAAAGGTGGTAGCACACAACCTTTCTGATTACGTCATCCAAAATAATTAGGTGGTCAATCAATAATAAAACAATGATATTTATACAAATAGATTGTTGTTGGATTAGTGGCATGGTTGATTAGCACATGTTGGATAAGTGGTATGATTGATCAGCACCTGCTAGATAAGTGGCATGGTTGATCAGCACCTGCCAGATAAGTGGCATGGTTGATCAGCACCTGCTAGATAAGTGGCATGGTTGATCAGCACCTGCTAGATAAGTGGCATGGTTGATCAGCACCTGCTAGATAAGTGGCATGGTTGATCAGCACATGTTGGATAAGGGGCATGGTTGATCAGCACCTGCTGCATAAGTGGCATGGTTGATCAGCACCTGCTGGATAAGTGGCATGGTTGATCAGCACCTGCTGGATAAGTGGCATGGTTGATCAGCACATGTTGGATTAGTGGCATGGTTGATCAGCACATGTTGGATAAGGGGCATGGTTGATCAGCACATGTTGGATAAGTGGCATGGTTGATCAGCACATTTTGGATTAGTGGAATGGTTGATCAGCACATGTTGGATAAGTGGCATGGTTGATCAGCACATGTTGGATTAGTGGCATGGTTGATCAGCACCTGCTGGATAAGTGGCATGGTTGATCAGCACATGTTGGATAAGTGGCATGGTTGATCAGCACATGTTGGATAAGGGACATGGTTGATCAGCACATGTTGGATAAGTGGCATGGTTGATCAGCACCTGCTGGATAAGTGGCATGGTTGATCAGCACCTGCTGGATAAGTGGACATGGTTGATCAGCACATGTTGGATAAGTGGCATGGTTGATCAGCACATGCTGGATAAGTGGCATGGTTGATCAGCACATGTTGGATAAGTGGCATGGTTGATCAGCACATGTTGGATAAGTGGCATGGTTGATCAGCACATGTTGGATTAGTGGCATGGTTGATCAGCACATGTTGGATAAGGGGCATGGTTGATCAGCACATGTTGGATAAGTGGCATGGTTGATCAGCACATGTTGGATAAGTGGCATGGTTGATCAGCACATGTTGGATAAGTGGCATGGTTGATCAGCACATGTTGGATAAGGGGCATGGTTGATCAGCACATGTTGGATAAGGGGCATGGTTGATCAGCACATGTTGGATAAGTGGCATGGTTGATCAGCACATGTTGGATTAGTGGCATGGTTGATCAGCACATGTTGGATAAGTGGCATGGTTGATCAGCACATGTTGGATAAGTGGCATGGTTGATCAGCACATGTTGGATAAGGGGCATGGTTGATCAGCACATGTTGGATAAGTGCACATGTTGGATAAGTGGCATGGTTGATCAGCACATGTTGGATAAGGGGCATGGTTGATCAGCACATGTTGGATAAGTGGCATGGTTGATCAGCACATGTTGGATTAGTGGCATGGTTGATCAGCACATGTTGGATAAGGGGCATGGTTGATCAGCACATGTTGGATAAGTGGCATGGCGGTATTGATTTTTGAACATCAATTGCCTGTTTCTCAATTATTAGAAAGGTTTTTTTGTTTAATTATTGAGATGGGGTATATCACGCACTTCACAAAAACATGATTTACCATCTTCCATGTACTTTACACTCTAACTGAAGAAGAACAAAATTATAGAAAAATGGATCTTCAAATATGACATCACAGTTTAAATTGCAAGATCACTTTTCGACACACGTGACATATGTGCAATAATCCATAAACAGCTAAACGGAATAAGATGCATGTGGTTTTTCATCAGTTTCTTTCTTTATTCTGTTACGCATATTACTGTATAAAGGAAAAACATTACGAGAATATTCCTTTAAAGAAACTGATCTCATTAAGTGACATAATGAAAGCAAATCTATGAGGACTGCGTCATTGCTGATTTGCAGTCATAATGCATATCATATCCTTACTGTCTTGTGCAATTATGGTAGTATGGATCAGTTATGGTAGTATGGATCAGTTATGATAGTATGGATCAGTTATGGTAGTATGGATCAGTTATGATAGTATGGATCAGTTGTGGTAGTATGGATCAGTTGTGGTAGTATGGATCCGTTGTGGTAGTATGGATCAGTTGTGGTAGTATGGATCCGTTGTGGTAGTATGGATCAGTTGTGGTAGTATGGATCAGTTGTGGTAGTATGGATCAGTTGTGGTAGTATGGATCAGTTGTGGTAGTATGGATCAGTTGTGGTAGTATGGATCAGTTGTGGTAGTATGGATCAGTTATGGTAGTATTGATCAGTTGTAGTAGTATGGATCAGTTATGGTGGTATGGATCAGTTATGATAGTATGGATCAGTTATGGTAGTATGAATCAGTTATGGTAGTATGGATCAGTTATGGTAGTATGGATCAGTTATGATAGTATGGATCAGTTATGATAGTATGGATCAGTTATGGTAGTATGGATCAGTTATGGTGGTATGGATCAGTTATGATAGTATGGATCAGTTATGGTAGTATGAATCAGTTATGGTAGTATGGATCAGTTATGGTAGTATGGATCAGTTATGATAGTATGGATCAGTTATGATAGTATGGATCAGTTATGGTAGTATGGATCAGTTGTGGTAGTATGGATCAGTTGTGGTAGTATGGATCAGTTGTGGTAGTATGGATCAGTTGTGGTAGTATGGATCAGTTGTGGTAGTATGGATCAGTTGTGGTAGTATGGATCAGTTGTGGTAGTATGGATCAGTTGTGGTAGTATGGATCAGTTATGGTAGTATGAATCAGTTATGGTAGTATTGATCAGTTGTGGTAGTATGGATCAGTTGTGGTAGTATGGATCAGTTGTGGTAGTATGGATCAGTTGTGGTAGTATGGATCAGTTATGGTAGTATTGATCAGTTATGGTAGTATTGATCAGTTGTGGTAGTATGGATCAGTTGTGGTAGTATGGATCAGTTGTGGTAGTATGGATCAGTTGTGGTAGTATGGATCAGTTATGGTGGTATGGATCAGTTGTGGTGGTATGGATCAGTTGTGGTAGTATGGATCAGTTGTGGTAGTATGGATCAGTTGTGGTAGTATGGATCCGTTATGTTAGTATGGATCAGTTGTGGTAGTATGGATCGGTTGTGGTAGTATGGATCAGTTGTGGTAGTATGGATCAGTTGTGGTAGTATGGATCAGTTATGGTAGTATTGATCAGTTATGGTAGTATTGATCAGTTGTGGTAGTATGGATCAGTTGTGGTAGTATGGATCAGTTGTGGTAGTATGGATCAGTTGTGGTAGTATGGATCAGTTATGGTGGTATGGATCAGTTGTGGTGGTATGGATCAGTTGTGGTAGTATGGATCAGTTGTGGTAGTATGGATCAGTTGTGTAGTATGGATCCGTTATGTTAGTATGGATCAGTTGTAGTAGTATGGATCAGTTGTGGTAGTATGGATCCATACTACCAGTATGGTAGTATGGATCAATTGTGGTAGTATGGATCAGTTATGGTAGTATGAATCAGTTGTGGTAGTATGAATCAGTTGTGGTAGTATGGATCCGTTATGTTAGTATGGATCAGTTGTGGTAGTATGGATCAGTTGTGGTAGTAGGGATCAGTTGTGGTAGTATGGATCAGTTGTGGTAGTATGGATCAATTGTGGTAGTATGGATCAGTTATGGTAGTATGTATCAGTTGTGGTAGTATGAATCAGTTGTGGTAGTATGGATCAGTTATGGTAGTCTGGATCAGTTATGGTAGTATGGATCAATTATGGTAGTATGGATCCGTTATGGTAGTATGGATCCGTTATGGTAGTATAGATCCGTTATGGTAGTATGGATCAGTTGTGGTGGTATGGATCAGTTGTGGTAGTATAAATCAGTTGTGGTAGTATGGATCAGTTATGGTAGTCTGGATCAGTTGTGGTAGTATGAATCAGTTATGGTAGTATAGATCCGTTATGGTAGTATGGATCCGTTATGGTAGTATGGATCCGTTATGGTAGTATAGATCCGTTATGGTAGTATGGATCTATGCAAATGTGCGACGATCCGTTTCAAAATGAAAATCATGGTGTCCTCGTTTCACAATTTCCCTATCTCTTTCCTTTATTCTCAACAACTCAAACACAAGTGTATGTCAGAGGTCATATGACTTTTAAGCAGTGTTTTTCTAACAAATAACATATTCTAATTTGTCGATATTGGGCATTAAATACTGTTTGATTAATCGATCATGAAATACAATGTGTGCACTTGAGCTTTCCGATGGAACAGCTGTAATTGGCAGATGGGCGCTAATTAAAAAGAAACAAACATCTGAACATCTGAAGACGGTAAAAATAACATTTCCTGACAAAAGATTGAATAACATATAACATTTAGGCCTACCGACAATTAAGGTTTCATAACAGCATATACGACACCAATAAATTCCATCTCAAAGTTAAACTATAAAATTGTTTTTTTTGCTATGATGTTTTTGCTTTTCAAGTTCGAGAAAAAAAATATTAATAAGATTTCATAATAATCCAACATAATGTTTTTATTTCCGGAAAATGTTATTCATCTGAGACACAGGTTAAGGGAATCAGAAATACGTCATCACTAAAATTTGCTTTAATGGTAAATGGATTTAGTAGTACATTAACAAAATGGATTCAGTAGTACATTAACAACTTCACTCCTTGACGTCACTGTTTCCAGGTATCAGTAGATCAGAGGCGAATTAAGACAAATAATAGCTATTGCTTTCAAAAACGGAAGCGAAAATCTTGAGGAATTTGACCTCAAAAACATTCTTTTTCTCACTTTGCTACTTGACTTTTCATGTTGGTTTTTTTGCTACACAAAACGCCACGTCAAAAATGAGCAAATAGTTCTGGTGTGTATACGCTAGTTCGTGCGTATACGCTAGTTCGTGCGTATACGCTAGTTCGTACGTATTCGCTAGTTCGTGCGTATTCGCTAGTTCATGCGTATACGCTAGTTCGTGCGCATACGCTGGTTCGTGCGCATACGCTAGTTCTGCATATACGCTAGTTCGTGCGTATACGCTAATTCGTGCGTATACGCTAGTTCGTGCGTATACGCTAGTTCGTGCGTATACGCTAATTCGTGCGTATACGCTAGTTTGTGCGTATACGCTAATTCGTGCGTATACGCTACTTCGTGCGTATACGCTACTTCGTGCGTATACGCTACTTCGTGCGTATACGCTACTTCGTGCGTATACGCTACTTCGTACATATACGCTAGTTCGTGCGTATACGCTAGTTCGTGCGTATACGCTAGTTCGTGCGTATACGCTAGTTCGTACATATACGCTAGTTCGTGTGTATACGCTAGTTCGTGTGTATACGCTAGTTCGATTTATTTTACCTAAAACAATTTCCATTATCAATCTAGACAAGAGCTCTGACGGTCCCAGGTAACGTACGGGCCCATGTGATGCATCCTGGCATACAGATAATAAACGAACCCCTGTCTGCCTGTGCGGTTAACGGATGAGGTCCTGTGCTGGTACTGCACTGGTCCCTGTGCAAATAAGGCACGAGGCCCTGTATGTGCGGGTAACGCACGAATCCCGCCCTGCATGACTAACACACGAGACCGGCCCTGTAAATGAAAGGCACAGGCACAGGTGTGACGAAGGGTCGGGTCAAAACATTTTGTTTGTCACTCGGGCTTTTTCGCCCGGTTTCTAAAATGAACACCTTCAGCCAGTTCAGCAAAAGGTATAATCTCCAGATCTCATGCCATTGAAACATACAGAAGCAGAATGTAAACCGGGTGAAATTGAAAAAAGGGGAACTTGGTCGGAGTTTCGAAACGGTTTCGGACATCTTTGTGTTGCTTTGAGGCATGGCAATAGTAAGCAAAATCGATTCAATTTATGCTAGACGCTGCTTTTGCATCTTATTATTTAGGCTTATCATTCAGACAATCGGAAAAGGAGATATTAATTCGGAAAATCTAATTGTTTTTATCCCGTGGGAAAAATTATAACCTAAACGCCATTAGTATTGAGTTTATATGTAGGCCTATATATCTGCCTATTGCGCACCTAAATTTTAGTTTTCTGCCTTGGCTAACCAACGCAGCTTCCATGTTAAGTTGCCACGTATTCGAACTGACTAAGCGAACTGTTTTGTTTTGTTTTTAACCCAATTTGTGATTATATGACACTGAGTATTGTTTATTCCATGTAGATAGGAAGCTATACCACAATTTTCTCCAATCTTTTACTTCAAAAAATCAATGAGCACAAACGTAAATTTCACAGCTGCGAGATCCAATTATGAATGTTTTGACGAGATGTATCTGCAGCGAAAAGCGCGATACGTGTGACAGTCGTGATCAGGGGCTCTCTGTTTCAATTCCTTAATTGGATTTCCTAATGAATGACATTCCCTCAATTTGACGCTTTAAAGTTGACAACTTGACTTGATTCTTTTGACCT
This sequence comes from Chiridota heheva, assembly GCA_020152595.1. Taxonomy (NCBI): domain Eukaryota; kingdom Metazoa; phylum Echinodermata; class Holothuroidea; order Apodida; family Chiridotidae; genus Chiridota; species Chiridota heheva. The sequence goes on from JAIGNY010000936.1 coordinate 592,938, forward strand.
GTATTATCGCACACACGGGGTTGTATACTTACATTAATCGTCGTGCTAACTTATACGGCCACATCAGCCTGATAATTACATGTTTTCTGTGCCGTACATGACCCTAATTCTCTTACACACAATGTGTGTGGGGATATGGGGCAATACTTTTCTCCCACAAAGTGGGGGGACAATGTTTTTCAGAGGTTCATGTATCTTTTTCAAGTGCCACTGTCCGGCAGGAATTACGGCCCCGTAAACGTGGTGACCGTATCTATTGTTGACCTGAGTAATAGTTTCCGCCACCTCAATAGACTCCTTTTTCAAAGAGCTGTGCAAGAAGTTTGAATGCATGCATCCATGCATCAGCTCAGACTCTATTTGCCGCGCCCATCTCAGCACTCTATTTGCCGTGCCCATCTGAGCACTCTATTTGCCACGCCCATCTGAGCACTCTATTTGCCACGCCCATCTGAGCACTCTATTTGCCGCACCCATCTGAGCACTCTATTTACCGCACCCATCTGAGCACTCTATTTGCCACACCCATCTGAGCACTCTATTTGCCACACCCATCTGAGCACTCTATTTGCCGCGCCAATCTGAGCACTCTATTTGCCGTGCCCATCTGAGCACTCTATTTGCCGCACCCATCTGAGCACTCTATTTACCATACCCATCTGAGCACTCTATTTGCCGCACCCATCTGAGCACTCTATTTGCCACACCCATCTGAGCACTCTATTTACCATACCTAATCTGAGCACTCTATTTGCCGTGCCCATCTGAGCACTCTATTTGCCGCACCCATCTGAGCACTCTATTTACCATACCCATCTGAGCACTCTATTTGCCACACCCATCTGAGCACTCTATTTGCCACACCCATCTGAGCACTCCATTTGCCGCCCATCTGAGCACTATTTGCCGCACCCATCTGAGCACTCTATTTGCCATACCCATCTGAGCACTCTATTTGCCACACATCTGAGCATCTGAGCACTCTATTTGCCATGCCCATCTGAGCACTCCATTTGCCGTGCCCATCTGGGCACTCTATTTGCCACGCCCATCTGAGCACTCTATTTGCCGCACCCATCTGAGCACTCTATTTACCATACCCATCTGAGCACTCTATTTGCCACACCCATCTGAGCACTCTATTTGCCACACCCATCTGAGCACTCTATTTGCCACACCCATCTGAGCACTCCATTTTGCCATTTGCCCATCTGAGCACTCTATTTGCCGCCCATCCGAAAGCACTTTATTTGCCCATCCCATCTATTTGAGCACTCTATTTGCACCCATCCGCACTCTATTTGCCGTGCCCATCTGAGCACTCTATTTACCATACCCATCTGAGCACTCTATTTGCCACACCCATCTGAGCACTCTATTTGCCGCACCCATCCGAGCACTCTATTTGCCACGCCCATCTGAGCACTCTATTTGCCGCACCCATCTGAGCACTCTATTTACCATACCCATCTGAGCACTATTTCCATCCGAAAGCACTCTATTTGCCGCGCCCATCCGAAAGCACTCTATTTTGCGCCCATCCGAAAGCACTCTATTTGCCGTGCCCATCTGAGCACTCTATTTACCATGCCCATCCAAGCACTCTATTTGCCGTGCCCATCTGAGCACTCTATTTGCCGCACCCATCTGAGCACTCTATTTGCCACACCCATCTGAGCACTCCATTTGCCGTGCCCATCTGAGCCCATCTGGGCACTCTATTTGCCGCACCCATCTGAGCACTCTATTTGCCACACCCATCTGAGCACTCCATTTGCCGTGCCCATCTGGGCACTCTATTTGCCGCACCCATCCGAGCACTCTATTTGCCACACCCATCTGAGCACTCTATTTGCCGCGCCCATCTGAGCACTCTATTTACCATACCCATCTGAGCACTCTATTTGCCGTGCCCATCTGAGCACTCTATTTGCCGTGCCCATCTGAGCACTCTATTTGCCGTGCCCATCTGAGCACTCTATTTGCCGTGCCCATCTGAGCACTCTATTTGCCACACCCATCTGAGCACTCTATTTGCCACACCCATCTGAGCACTCTATTTGCCGTGCCCATCTGGGCACTCTATTTGCCGCACCCATCCGAGCACTCTATTTGCCGCACCCATCTGAGCACTCTATTTGCCGCGCCCATCTGAGCACTCTATTTACCATACCCATCTGAGCACTCTATTTGCCGTGCCCATCTGGGCACTCTATTTGCCGTGCCCATCTGAGCACTCTATTTGCCGTGCCCATCTGGGCACTCTATTTGCCGCGCCCATCTGAGCACTCTATTTACCATACCCATCTGAGCACTCTATTTGCCGTGCCCATCTGGGCACTCTATTTGCCGTGCCCATCTGGGCACTCTATTTGCCGCACCCATCCGAGCACTCTATTTGCCGCACCCATCCGAGCACTCTATTTGCCACACCCATCTGAGCACTCTATTTGCCCCACCCATCCGAGCACTCTATTTGCCACACCCATCTGAGCACTCTATTTGCCGCGCCCATCTGAGCACTCTATTTACCATACCCATCTGAGCACTCTATTTGCCGTGCCCATCTGAGCACTCCATTTGCCGTGCCCATCTGAGCACTCTATTTGCCGTGCCCATCTGGGCAATCTATTTGCCGCACCCATCCGAGCACTCTATTTGCCACACCCATCTGAGCACTCTATTTGCCGCGCCCATCTGAGCACTCTATTTGCCGTGCCCATCTGAGCACTCTATTTGCCGTGCCCATCTGAGCACTCCATTTGCCGCGCCCATCTGAGCACTCTATTTGCCATGCCCATCTGAGCACTCTATTTGCCGCGCCAATCTGAGCACTCTATTCGCCATGCCCATCTGAGCACTCCATTTGCCGCGCCCATCTGAGCACTCTATTTGCCGCGCCCATCCGAGCACTCTATTTGCTGCGCCCATCTGAGCACTCTATTTGCCGCGCCCATCCGAGCACTCTATTTGCTGCGCCCATCTGAGCACTCTATTTGCCGTGCCCATCTGGGCACTCTATTTGCCGCACCCATCCGAGCACTCTATTTGCCGCACCCATCTGAGCACTCTATTTGCCGCGCCCATCTGAGCACTCTATTTACCATACCCATCTGAGCACTCTATTTGCCGTGCCCATCTGAGCACTCCATTTGCCGCGCCCATCTGAGCACTCTATTTACCATGCCCATCTGAGCACTCTATTTGCCGCACCCATCTGAGCACTCTATTTGCCGTGCCCATCTGAGCACTCTATTTGCCGCGCCAATCTGAGCACTCTATTCGCCGCGCCCATTTGGGCACTCTATTTGCCGCACCCATCTGAGCACTCTATTTGCCGCACCCATCTGAGCACTCTATTTGCCGCACCCATCTGAGCACTCTATTTGCCGCACCCATCCGAGCACTCTATTTGCCACACCCATCTGAGCACTCTATTTGCCGCACCCATCTGAGCACTCTATTTGCCACACCCATCTGAGCACTCTATTTGCCGCACCCATCTGAGCACTCCATTTGCCGTGCCCATCTGAGCACTCTATTTGCCGTGCCCATCTGGGCAATCATCGAGCACTCATTTGCCACACCCATCTGAGCACCCATCTGAGCACTCTATTTGCCGTGCCCATCTGAGCACTCTATTTGCCGTGCCCATCTGAGCACTCTCTGTTGCCATTTGCCCATCTGAGAGCACATCTGAGCACTCTATTTTGCCCATCTGAGCACTCCACGCCAATCTGGAGCACTCTATTTGCCATGCCCATCTGAGCACTCCATTTGCCGCGCCCATTTGGGCACTCTATTTTCGCCATCTGAGCCCATCATGAGCACTCCATTTGCTGCGCCCATCTGAGCATCTATTTGATTTGGGCACTCTATTTTGCACTCTATTTGCTGCGCCCATCTGAGCACTCTATTTGCCGCACCCATCTGAGCACTCTATTTGCCATGCCTATCTGAGCACTCTATTTGCCACGCCAATCTGAGCACTCTATTTGCCGTGCCCATCTGAGCACTCTATTTGCCGCACCCATCCAAGCACTCTATTTGCCGCGCCAATCTGAGCACTCTATTCGCCATGCCCATCTGAGCACTCCATTTGCCGCGCCCATCTGAGCACTCTATTTGCCGCGCCCATCCGAGCACTCTATTTGCCGCGCCAATCTGAGCACTCTATTTGCCGTGCCCATCAGAGCGCCCATCTGAGCACTCTATTTGCCGCGCCAATCTTTGCCGTGCCCATCTGAGCACTCTATTTGCCGTGCCCATCTGAGCACTCTATTTGCCGTGCCCATCTGAGCACTCTATTTGCCATGCCTATCTGAGCACTCTATTTGCCGCGCCAATCTGAGCACTCTATTTGCCGCGCCAATCTGAGCACTCTATTTGCCGTGCCCATCTGAGCACTCTATTTGCCGCACCCATCCAAGCACTCTATTTGCTGCGCCCATCTGAGCACTCTATTTGCCGCGCCCATCTGAGCACTCGATTTGCCGTGCCTATCTGAGCACTTTATTTGCCGCGCCAATCTAAGCACTCTATTTGCCGTGCCCATCTAAGCACTCTATTTGTCGCGCCCATCCGACCACGAAATTGCCTGCCTATATTATCCGCGCAGCAACCTATAAATCACGCTCACTGCACCATACCTCACCTTTAGATTTGGTCATTGTGTGATTTGAGCATTAAGATGCTAACCTCACCGTAAAATTGAAAAAAACCGAGATCATTATTAACTCAGCCAAGCAGATCCTTTCAAGACTTACGATATATTTGTCATTTCAAAATTCGAGGCAATTTGTCATAATTGAGACGTTAACTCAGAAATCATCCTACATAATTTCGTTTTGTCACTTCTGCTCGGCTGAAATGGAAACATTTCACGCTCCAATAATGGCGCTTCTTTCGTCTTCCTCCTGTGTCTTCTTCGTCTTCCTCCTGTGTCTTCCTCGGAGCTGTCATGGAGAGATTTCATCACCTTCAATTCCGGAAGATGGATGTTTAGTTAAAAAGCAAAAAAAGCCAACTTGACCTTAACATATGTAACGAATAATATCGTAATGCTAGAATACCGTGCCCTACTATTTTTAGCACCATAGCTCCCTGATTTCACGTTCGAGTTAAGTTCAGTGGATATAATAAGAGATCAAATAAAACCGATTCCAAGAAACTTTTCCTCAATTTTTGCTTCTTTAATAAAATGTTATAATATAATTTTTCGACCAAAAGAGTGGGCAGAGGAGGGGACGGGGGGAAGGGGGGGTCACAAAATCACGCTAAGATGCAAAAAATCACTATACAAAAAAAACATTCGGAAAAAGTATGGGCAAGTCCCTCCTTTTTTTTTTATTTTAGATATCAAGAATAGAATGTTGGGTATCAAAAATGTAATCTTTGATATAAAGAATTGTAATTTAGATATCAAAATTTTAATTACAGATATCGAAAATTAGACTTCGTTCAAAATGAGTTCTTGATATCCAAAATTTAATTTCAGATATTAAAAATAGAATTTTGAATATCTGAAATTGAATTTCAGATATCAAAAATTAAATTTTTGATATTCAGAATTTAAATTCAGATATCTGTAATTCCAGACTAAATGATAAAACGCCATTATAGAACGCCATTTTATCATTTAATCTATAAATTTGTATATCCAAAATACAATTCTTAATATCTAAAATTCAATTTTGGATACGCAAAATATAATTTTTGATATATCCATATACAATTTCGAATATCCAAAATTGAATTTTGGATATCTGAAATTCCATGTTAAATATGAATATTCATGTCAGGTCATAACTAGTCTGCAAGTTGCACAGCACATGCACATGTCATGCAGGTATCGAGCCGTGGTCAATATGGAAGTTAACCAAATACTTTGGCTAATAGACAATGTAGAGTAGACGATTAAGGGATGACGACAAAGACTTCCAGTCCGGGGTGCAGGTGCTACTGACACTGGCACTGCAAGCAATAGCAGTGAGATCTTAGGTCGGACAAGGACTGCCTTCAGATCCCGCCATCCACACTATAAGTATACAACTACAGTATAGTAATGTACATGTACTACTACTACGTACGTACGTACACTGTACAGTCGGACAGTATACAGTATAGCATACACACGATCATACTAAATTTGTCCCACAGCATTCATGCTAATTAGTACACCTCCACTACAGGTCATATGGTAATTATCAGGTAATAAAATAAATTTGTGATATCCAAAACTGTATTTTGGATTTTTGGATATCCAAAATTGAAATTTGGATATCTAAAATACAAGTTCTTGATACTAAAAATACAATTTCTGATATCTAAAATTAATTTTGGATATCCAAAATTCAATTTTGATATAAATTTGGATTTTTTTTTTTTTTTTTATATCCAAATGGAAAATTTGATATCCAAAATTAACAAATTAATATCTAAAATTGAAGTTTGGATATCCAAAATTCAAATTTTATTCAAGATTTTTGATATCAAAAATATAATTCTGGATATCTGAAATTCAATTTTGAATATTGGAAATTCTATTTTGTATATCAGATTAAATGATAAAAAGGCGTTTCATACATGCGCAGCTATGGCCAGACAGACAATATAATTATGAATAGCAATTAATCTTTTTAACAGGTTTAACAAGTTTTCCACTGCGTGCATGGGCCAAATGTGTTTGTTGTTGTTATGTAGGTCGTTCGAATGGTGTACAACGTATTTGATGTACAGAAGGGGTACTTACATAATTATAAAAAAATAGAATTTAACTCTTCGTGTCCAGAAATGATGCATTGCTGGAAAAGCAAGTCCCCCCCCCCTCCCCTCCTCTAAGAGGATTTCACATGCTCGATTTGCTTCCAGTTGGGAGGTAAATTGGCTCTTGCCCGACTGCAGTGGCGTAGGGAGCGAAGCGAGGGCAGGGGCAAGCTGCCTCCTGAGAGGATTTCACCTTCCCGATTGCATACTTTGCTTCCCGATTCCCCCTTCTCGAGGTTATCTTTCCTACGCGCCTGCAAAGGTGGGTTTGGGGTGCAAGAGGTACGCCCCCTTACACACACATACACACTTATTTTTCATGTGTATATTATTTATATGGTAATTTTGTTTGTATCTTAGTTAATCGGTGGGCAAATCTCGCCTGTGCATTGTTGTATGTTGACCTACTTACCTCCCTTTCCCCAAGCCTATGGTTGGGTTGCGCCAATGCTGTGATATTATCAATCACATTTGTATTGTGTTTGCAGTACAAATAGTCCAATATCTCATAACAAAAACTTTGGGCGTGACTGCAATATAAGAAAATTAAAATAAATATGAAATATATTTTCTTTATTTGATTAGTCGTTCAAGGTTCAACAAGAGAAGGTTAAGTGTTCGATCTTTTTATTGATATTGTAACTGCAATCAACTATTTCAGTTGTTCTGATCGTGACTGGACTTGGTATGGTCCGTGGTTTAGAAGTCACAGCTTATGTTGCACAATTAACAGTATATAGGACTACTGTCAGACAATTGCGCTATTCCGAAAGGATGAAAGTCGGCAACAACTGTCTAAATTGCTTTTTCAAACCCATCAAAGACCAGCTGAAGTCCAAATGTTATTTTATTTCCTTAATTTCGTTTGTTTGTGTGTGCATGATCCTCCATTACGAGAACTCGGCAAGACTGCTTCCTATACGGAGCATAGACGTCAAGCTCTAGCCTGCATGCACCGGGTCAGAAGTGTATGAAAACCGGGTTTTCACCCTACTTTTTTCGAGAAGTGTTCAGAGAACCAGGTAGAGAGCCAGGTAGGGTGTGACTGTCCTACCATCAGGACTAACGGCTTATCGTCCCCTCCGAAGGACGGGGAGCGCCATTCAACCATTGCCCCTTATTGCCACTTTTCTCAATACCGGAATGACAGAATAAGGCGTTGCAAACGACGTACTTCCGCTTTGATGATCGACGTATCTGTCTGCATAGCTGTGGAAAAAACTGGTTAGAACCGGGTACCTCCAGCATCTCAGTCGTGCGCTCTACCAAGTGAGCTACTGGACTTCTCAAAAGAAGACATATATTTCATACCAAAAACCAATTGCTTCTGTTTGTACCACTTTGCTAATAATAGCGATGACCTGTGCCAAAAAAGGTTTTAACAATTGTGGTTATTATCAAAGGTTCTGCAAATTCATTTTGTTCGTTCGTTTTTGACCCATGCACCGGAATCGAGCCCGGGCATGCCGGGACGATAGCTTGGAAAGCTGAAGGTAGCACAGAAATAACTTGGTATTACTACGCCAGCCCAAAATGTGATCACTCAGAGAAAAGGCTATTAAAAATATTTTCAAGAGGTCCCGTGTCATGGGACAGGAAGCTGAGAAGTTCAAAAGTTCAGGAATGGTAGAAAAAGGATAGGTCTTGACTCTGTATATCCAAACTTGACGAGATTTGTTTCAGTAAAAGTTTCATTGGAAACTATTTTACCATGGACCCTTACCCAAATTTGAAATGATTTGGTGAGGGTGTACAACACCTCTTCACTTCAGCAAAAAAAAGGCCCAAAACCTCTGGTGACCCCCGATTGAAAGTACCCTCATCCGAGATATATTAGATGGTACTTTGTGAAAAACATCCCAAAAGATCCCAAATCTATAACATTCTGGTACAAAGAGGACCCCGAAGTTGACTCTTTCATCATAGGCTTTAATGGGGCAAATAATTAGTTCCGTGCTACCTGTATAGCCAGACTGGGTATATATGTACATTACATGTGCCTTTAAGAAGGAAAGTGTAATAATTTCAAAATATTTCATAGACATTTCATTAAATAAGCACAAAACATGACATTTCTGGTTCAGATGATGTAGATTAAGGAGAAAATTGGCCATTTCATTGGTCCACGTGATCAATTCTGCAAATGTTGGCAGGTATACAGTCAATTTTCCATGGTCCAGCAAAGCAAAAAGACTAAATTTGCACTGCATAGGCTTGTTTTGGGGGGCATAGCATACTTGTTGCTAAATTTTAGGGGGAGAGGGAGCATGGTTTTTAGAGATTTGTGTTTGTTTTAAAGATATTGACCTCAATTGAATGGCAAAAGGCTATTCTTCAATTGGAAACTGTTTCCATACTATAGAATAGTGCAATTAATGGGTCCAATCATATTTTCATGCAAATTTGCTTATTTCTTGGTTATTAGCTATATTTCCAAAGGCACACTTCAAAGTCAGCCCTCATAACATACGTAAATGTTTGTAGGAACCACTCTCTATCAAATTATTTCCTAAGGAAATACAATTTTCTTACTCTTTTTGTTGGTTTTAAAGATGACCATTATGAGCATATCATACTTGTGTGTTTTTCATATGTTACACATCGCACAGTCAAATGCTAGCTGTTTTTTTTTCTGGGACCCAAATGGTCCAGTGGAAGTTTGGGTCATACAAGGTTGCCAAAGTTGGGAATTTAGTACCGGATGCAGTGATATAAGTCTTAAAAAGATAGGAAGAAGTTCTGTGCTACTATAGGTAGCACATAACTAATTAGGTATTACTACGCCAGCCCAAAATGAGAACCTCAGAGAAAAGGCTAATAAAAATATTTTCGAGAGAGGGTCATGGGACAGAAAGCGGAGAAGTTGAGAATTTCGGCAACGGTAGAGAAAGGACAGGTCTTGACTCTGCATATCCCAATTTGACGAGCTTTGTTTCAGTAAAAAAATCATGGGGAGCTATTTTACCATTGACCCTTACCCAAATTGAGTGGTTTGATGATGGTGTATAGCACCCCTTCACTTCAACCAAAAAAAAAGGCCTAAAACCTCGGGTGACCCCCGATTGAAAGTACCCTCATTCGAGAGATATTAGATGGTACTTTTTGGAAAACATCACAAAAGATCCCATATCTACAACATTCTGCTACAAAAAGACACAGAACTTGACTCTTTCATTATAGGCTTCAATAGGGCAAATAATTAGTAATATGCTACCTGAAGCATGCCGCGGATGTCTCTACTTCCGACCAAAACGTATATTGGGCCAAATCTTAAATTATTCATAAAATGATTAAAATGAGAAACCTTAGAAACTTTCCGTCCATTGTTTTTAGATTGAGATTGAAATCCCCCTCCCCTCCCCATCCAAATCCACAAAAACATCCAAAAAGTTAGACATCCCTGTATATTGATGGCAATAGGTAATACAAGTAGAGATTCAACGAAATTTGGAAACCGAGAAATCGACACTTATTACAGCTGTGTTTGCAGAGTGACCGACCAGCTGGTCATCATGATCAGCTGACCAGAAAACTACCTATTCAGTAACCGTAGCTTCTCCGCGTTCGGTCCAAAAGTGACCCGAAGGATTAGGTCTTTCCAATCACTTCCGTGCTGACCATCAGGGATTCCTACTCTATTTGTCTATCCATAAACTGACACACGTGTGTTGCTGCATGAACAGAATAATGAAAGAACCACTGTAAACAGGTAAACGGGTAAAATCATACCGGACGTGACCAATTTATCAACCCATTTCATGTATATATAAGGTCAAACAGGACCATCAACCAGTCAATGGGGATTCAAACAGCCACTCAGCGAAAGTGACATTGCAGGTGGGAAGCTGTAGTGTATAGTTCCTATAGTGTATACTTCATACAGTGTATAGTTCCTATAGTGTATAGTTCCTATAGTGTATAGTTCCTATAGTGTATGGTTCCTGTAGTGTATGGTTCCTGTAGTGTATGGTTCCTGTAGTGTATATTTCATACAGTGTATACTTCCTATAGTGTATAGTTCATACAGTGTATAGTTCCTATAGTGTATAGTTCCTATAGTGTATAGTTCTATAGTGTATAGTTCCTATAGTGTATAGTTCCTATAGTGTATAGTTCCTATAGTGTATAGTTCCTATAGTGTATAGTTCATACAGTGTATAGTTCCTACAGTGTATAGTTCCTATAGTGTATAGTTCCTATAGTGTATAGTTTCTATAGTGTATAGTTCCTATAGTGTATAGTTCATACAGTGTATAGTTCCTATAGTGTATAGCTCATAAAGTGTATAGTTCCTATAGTGTATAGTTCCTATAGTGTATAGTTCCTATAGTGTATAGTTCATACAGTGTATAGTTCCTATAGTGTATACTTCCTATAGTGTATACTTCCTATAGTGTATAGTTCATATAGTGTATAGTTCATACAGTGTATAGTTCCTATAGTGTATAGTTCATATAGTGTATAGTTCATATAGTATAGTTTATACAATGTATAGTTCATATAGTGTATAGTTCCTATAGTGTATAGTTCATATAGTGTATAGTTCATACAGTGTATAGTTCCTATGGTGTATAGTTCATATAGTGTATAGTTCCTATAGTATAGTTTATACAATGTATAGTTCATATAGTGTATAGTTCCTATAGTATATAGTTCCTATAGTATATAGTTCCAATAGTGTAAAGTTCCTATGGTGTATAGTTCCTATACAGTGTATAGTTCCTATAGTTTATAGTTCCTATATTATATAGTTCCTATAGTATATAGTTCCTATAGTGTGTAGTCATATAGTGTATAGTTCCTATAGTATATAGTTCCTATAGTATATAGTTCCTATAGTGTGTAGTCATATAGTGTATAGTTCATATAGTGTATAGTTCTTATAGTATATAGTTCCTATAGTATATAGTTCCTATAGTGTGTAGTTCATATAGTGTATAGTTCTTATAGTGTATAGTTCATACAGTGTATACTTCCTATAGTGTATAGTTCCTATAGTGTATAGTTCCTTGCTCGAAAACATTTTTTTAAACTATATTAGTTATTATACGTTCATGCGGCATATAAGTTAGACGAAGGATCTTTGTTAGACAGTGGACACATTTCGGCGTAACTATTTTTCCTATTCATTTGTGGAATGCAATCTTGTGACCGTTAACTCAAATATTCTGAGGTGACTATTATGAGTCTGTAGACTGCAAGAACACACAGACCGAGTCACAAAAAAAAAAAATTATACAGTTATCTAGTTATATAAACCATAATCTATCGATTTTGAGTCAGAAAAACTTCTAATTCATAGACCTGTAGACCATAGAGCCAAAAAACATTCTTGACCTGAATACCAAACATGGCACCATGTGCGTCATATCGTGATATTGTAGGGTTTATCAACAGGGTGGTACCGTAGTTTGGGTCCTTGGAACTTACAACATTTTATAGATACAGAGGTACATCGCCTAAAAATCCAGTAAGCTGGTTAACCCACCAGAATATCTGGTAAACCCATGGTAAACCCACCAGAATATCTGAAAAACCCACCAGAATATCTGAAAAATAGAAATTATTTATACATTTTGCTGTTTTGACTGAGTTTCAAAACTCACGTTTTTTTTTTTTTTTTTTGTCTGTTTGTATAATTGTACGTGTAATATAGCCCATTTCATGGCAGATTTTTCGTAACCTAGTTACCTAAAATCCTAAAAAGGAGATTAAAAGGTAGGGTCGTAAAAATGAAAAATAAGAAACATATTTGATTTTTAATCGGGATGTTGTTATGGCAACCTTCTGATGTAACACCAGCTTGAATAGCTGAATAGATATTTAATAGTACACGTGTTTTTATGAAAAATACAGCCCATCTTTTTCTGTGAAACGAATCAAAATTGAATGCTGACTTCGATCGGTATTTTCGGTGACAGCGCAATTTCAAGAGTAACTATTTATTACTAACAAAATAGGAAGGCAGCAGAGAAGGTCTGGTGTAATGGAGAATAAGTGCGGTATTCTTTTTGCTATCAGACACGTGCTGGGTGAATATAAGGTTGAACTGTAGCTGACAGTCAGACATGCTGTTTTGACTTGACTGCTATACCATGCAATAAAACTATTAGGCCTACTGTATACCAAATGAGATGAGTGTATTCAGAAGCAAATATATATTTTCTCTGCTCACTTCATCGCTAACTCACTTGAGACCTATTGCCTGATTACTAGGTTGGACGTTGGATGGAGGTCATGGGCGCAGGGGCGTGGCTTGACTTCGAGTCCAGGTGGTCTTAAGTCAAATTTTCCACTCTTCTTCAAAAGCGATGCGTCTATACAATCACACAATATAGAACAATTGGAAACAAGAGTTTCCCCCCCCCCCCCTCTCACCACCAATGGCGTCGCCAGAGATTATAGCTTGGGCACTGTGTAAAACACCGTGCCCGCCTACGGGTCCCTGGCGGGGTATATAGGGGCGAGGTCTTGGCTGAGGTCTAGTCATAATGTTAATAGGTATCTACTCGGATAAAATTTACATTTCGAAACAGACAAAGGAGACATTTCCCCTGAAAATAGAGAAAATTGCGGGACTCGGGAAAAACCTTGGAAGTGGTCCAGGGACGAAGCACCGGAAGCTCTAAAGATTTCTTGTATTTGATGACCGAAAAATGGTTAAACACAAAGTTAAGTTTTACATTCGAATTTCTAATCAGATAATTGGATAACATTTGGGTTACCATTTCTAAACAGGCATAGGACAGTAGGAGAAATTTCACCTGAAATTGAGACAATTCAGGGGAAATAGTGAGGTTCTTGGACGAAGCTCTGGTCTGAAGATTTCTTGTTTTTGATGCCGCCGAAATGGATGAAAAGCAATGCAAAGTTTCCAAATGTAAATCGTGGAGTACTAGGGCGAAGCAAGGGTAGGGATCCAGGAGAAGATGTCCTGCTTACGTGTCCCTTGGAAGGAGTCCTGGGGCGAAGCAAGGGTAGGGATCCAGGAGAAGGTGTCCCGCTTACGTGTCCCTTGGAAGGGAACCTGGGGCGAAGCAAGGGTAGGGATCCAGGAGAAGATGTCCCGCTTACGTGTCCCTTGGAAGGGGTCCTGGGGCGAAGCAAGGGTAGGGATCCAGGAGAAGGTGTCCCGCTTACGTGTCCCTTGGAAGGGAACCTGGGGCGAAGCAAGGGTAGGGATCCAGAAGAGAAGATGTCTCTTGGAAGGAACCTGGGGCGAAGCAAGGGTAGGGATCCAGGAGAAGATGTCCCGCTTACGTGTCTCTTGGAAGGGGTCCTGGGGCGAAGCAAGGGTAGGGATCCAGGAGAAGATGTTTCGCTTACGTGTCCCATGGAAGGGGTCCTGGGGCGAAGCAAAAGTAGGGATCCAGGAGAAGAATTCCCGCGTAGGGGCCCCTTTAAAGGAGTCCAGGGGCGAGGTACCCGGGAGCTCTAAGATTTATTGTCTTTGATGCTCCAAAATGTCTGAAAATCAACACAAACCGATACATTTCGGAGAATGAAGTGATGCATACGAAGATAATTCAAATTCTCATGTTGAAATCTACTCAGATAAATATTATATAGGGTTACCATTCCTCAACAGTAGAACAGGCAGAGGAGAAATTTCCCCTAACTGCTGAAAACTGAGAAATTGCAGGCAAAATTATGCAGGGGTTCATAAGTAAAGCCATGGTCTGAAGATTTCTTGTTTTTTCATGCCCCAAAATGGCTTAAAATCTTCACAAACAGACATAGTTCCGAAATGTAATTGATGAAAAGATGAAAAATTTACATTCTAATTAATGTTAAAATCTACTTGGATAAGTATTTGTTACTATTTCTAAACACTCATGCAGGCAGAGGAGAAACTTCTCTAAAAATGCAGCCGCAATTGTTGGGTCCAAAAGGGTCCAAGGAGCGAAGCCCTTGGAAGATTTTCAAAACGGCCCATAATCATCAGGGCTCTTGGCTTGAAACGTGTGTGGGCGGGTATCTTTCATATACGTTCCTTGAGTTACCCAATCCGAGCCAACAAGCATCATGCAGAGTCGAGTGAAGATGATTCTAACATCAAGACGATCCAGGCATGACTGATATGTATTTCTAATCTAAACATACAGAGTACAAACATCTAATATTTTCAATCTCTGCCCGACTTAGTGCCCAAGTATGATGATGCCAGCATCACGCCGAGTCGGGGGGCTGATGTAACGATTCGGGCATGATTGAGATGTATCTCCGAATTAAACAGTGCATCCGATATTTTACATCTCTGCCCAGCTTAGTGGCCAAATCTGCAAATGTTGTCAGCATCTGATCATGTTTTGAAACGGCGGTCGGGAGGATATGACAGTATGATATTCGATATCGGAAGTCTGGCATGACTGAGATGCACCCGACATTCTACATTTTTGCCCGACTAAAATCGGCATCTGGCCTCAACGGAATTGTGTGTTGTTTTCAAAAAAACTACAATGTTATCCAAAACATTTTCAAAAGTATTTTGTCTTTTTGCGAAGAAACAAAAATATAAAGGTAGAACCATATTTAATTTTCCTAAAATTTTGTTTCAATACTGAGGCATTGTTTTGTCCGACAAAATAGTCAAAATTGCAATTGCCCGCCGAATAAGTTTTTTCTAGGTGTGTAACAACCCCACACCCCTCTAAGTCACGCCCCTGATGGGCGGCTTGCCCAAGGTCAATGGGATTCGTTTGCTCCCAAATCATTGTTTTTGCATTGGATAATATACATGATTAAAACATTCAATTGTCCCCTTCCCCCCAATCATCTTTCGCCCCTCCATCTCTCACTGCCGACTATGACGAAGGTTATGTTTTCGCCTCCGTGTGTATGTTTGTTTGTTTGTTTGTTTGTTTGTTTGTTTGTTTGTTTGTTTGTTTGTTTGTTTGTTTGTTTGTTTGTCATCAACATATCTCACGCACTAATGACTGGTTTGTGGTTGTAAGTACTCGTGTTAGGAGCTTCTAATGATGTGTGTGTGGTGCAATGGAACAGGGGAAGGCGTCAATAAATGCCAGTTGGGAATATTTCAGGGGGAAATAAGTTGGGACTTAGTTAAAATCTTTCAATGAAATGTGCTCCCCAATGAATCAATGTCCTAAAAGGAAATTCAAAAATATCTTTCCTGGTATGTATATAGGAAATTAAAAACAATTGGTATCAGGCATAAAATAAAAATGATGGAATGTGAATCTTGCCTGAAAGGAACTCAAAAACAATCAATGCTTTGCTTGAATAAAACGGATAATAATCCTATGATCTTGCCAGAAATCAGTCAGAACGTATCCTGAAATGTCATTAATGTACATGGCCAGAAAAGATCAAACGATATGATGGAAAAGAAAGGGGAGAAGGGAGGGGAGGGGGAGGGAGTGACAGACCTAGGATTTCTTGGGTTAATTGTCTTGGGGTTTGAAAAGTCATAAAGATATGAAGTCTAAGAAATATTTAGCATACATGTGAAATTACCCACGCATGTATATGCAACTATATGCACGCTACAAAGTGTATAAATTCTATAGTTTGCTTATAGTTGACAACCTTAAGAGAAATAGGTGTTAACTGTTAAGACATCAATTTTTTAATATTAAACACATGTCCCCTCATCGAATTAAGCGTTTTACCATATTTTGGCAAGTTTCTAGAAGTGTATGAAAGTCATGAATTGTGACCAACTTTTTCCGATTTCCTACTCGGTCAGTTGGTTAATAATGTTAATGATGAATTCGTAACAAGTATTTCACTCCCTCTCCAGCTTTTGGCTTACACGTATGACAGATTTGTCGGGATTCGGGGACAACAGTTGTCGGGCATGTCAGAGATTATTGTTAATCAATAATTCTGCAAATATTGCAGCCGGACGATTTTAGAAACCCAGATTTCTTCTTTTCTTTTTTTCTTCATGTTCAGACATTTTGTAGTTGCATGGGTCCATGAAGTATCTAACATTGTGTAGCTGCATGGGTCCATGACGTATCTAACATTTACTTGTGATGAGATTAGGGAGCTCTAAATGGCAGGTCCCTTGGGAGATCATTGAAGAACAAAAGAAGCAGGTCCCTCGGGAGATCGTTGAGGAACATAAAGAAGCATATACCGTCATAAAACTGTATAGAAGGGTTAGACCCCAAACTCATGCCCTCCCGCCATTGAACACCTCCAATATTATTTTGTATCATCATTGTTGTAAGTATAATTTGTTGTTGTAGTTTTACATTTACGCACGACATTGGTAATATGTACTTTAATACACTGTCAATGAATACATCACACTTATGAACAGGAAAATGACGACGCGAATGACTCCAAGCTGTCAACATTAAACCGATAAAGATTAGTCATGGGACATGGGAAAAGGGAGAAGCCATACATGCGATGTAGGTGTAAATGGCGAAGATTTAGAATACTTAGACATTTGGTAGCAATAGGTTGATTTCTTCGTCATGCACGTACAAACTACGAAGACGTTTTCGACCCAAAATGTGACACACTCTCAAGAGATTTTGTTGAATAGGCTGCATATAGGTGTATAGTAAAAGGTCAATGTAATCACAAACTTTGATAGCAAAACTTTAAGAGAAATCCCTGAAATGGAACGAAGTTTGATGGAGCGTAACAGTAATACAGCTGTGATATCACTGATATATCAGATGAAATGTCAACATAATTACACGTATAATTCAGGATCAGCTCAGATAGAACTACATACAGTGGCGTAGCCAGAGGGAAGGGGAGGGGAGGGGGTCAGATTGGTGCCGTCGGTTCAACAAGCTTTGACATTCCACGTGCTTATTATGTTTTTAGATTTCAAAAGGGCACTTTCTCAGGAAAAGGTTCTTCGGTAATAAGATATTAATTATTTGTGTGATTTTGTATTTAAATACACGAACTAAGACAGAGAGAGAGAGGGGGAGATAGAGAGAGGGGGGATAGAGAGAGAGGGGGAGATAGAGAGAGAGGGGGGATAGAGAGAGAGGGGGAGATAGAGAGAGGGGGAGAGTGGGTGTCGGAGGGCACGTGATATAGAATAGGCTCATTTTAAAAGTTTGACAACATTTACACAACTTTGTTGTAAATTATTAAAAACCTTTCTTTTAGACAATCCATATTGTTCAAAGAGTGACAATAAACCTAACCATGTACAAACGTAAACAATAAAACATTATATTTCCACATGCTTTTTAATGATTTTGTGTTTCGTATATGTATTTTAGCTCTCTTTTGACATGAATTTTGACTTGATTAATACACCTTCTTACTATAGGTTGTGACATACTTTTTCGCCATTGAAATGTCAATTTTGCGAGAGCTTCCGGAGGCTTCGCCCCCTGGACCCTAACGGGGCTTCGCCCCTGGAACCCACCAGGGGCCCTTAAGTGGGCCCCTGGACCCCACGCCGACAAGTCGAGCACTTTGCGTTTTGATTTTGTGTATTATAGCTCTCTTTCAATGAATTTTGACTTGTATAATACACCTTCTTACTATGTGGTATGACATACTTTTTTGCCCTTGAAATGTCAATTTTGCGAGAGCTTCCGGAGGATTCTCCCCCTGGACCCTACCGGGGCTTCGGCCCTGGACCACACCAGGGGCTCTTCATCGGCTCAAGGACCCCACGCCCACAAGTCGAGCGCTTTGCCCTCGAAGTGACACCTTCGGTGTCACGTCAACTTCACCAATAAATATCTTGCCGGTGTGATAGTAAATTTTGCCCCCGTAAATTTGGGCCCTGGGTCCTTATTTCCTAAGGAATGTTTAGTGAATTTGGTCCCCCCGGACTGATTTTACTAAGTTATTTACTAGAGTGTCTGCAAAAAATGTTGTGTACTGAAGTGATAAGCTAAAACCGAAATAAGTTATGTTTATGTACGGAATACAGCGCCACCGTACTTGTAGAATTTGACCGCAAACAATGTATTTATTTTTTTTTTTTTTTTTTTCTCCACAGAAAATAATCCATACATAAAATTCGACAGCACCCTTACGCAAAGAGGTCAGCAGCAAAGATTGGATACTAATCACAATATAAACCTGATAACCCATGCTGCGTAATTAGGCAAACTCTCGTAAGATCAAATCTGGATTTTTAAGGTATGACAATACTGACCAACTCTGATACGACTTTCTTTGTTTTTCTCACCTCGAGCAAATGTAGACAATTCAAACCGAAGCTTTGAAAATCTGCTTTTTGTTTGTTTTTAAAACACCTCGCATCATCGTCGGTCATCAAAGTTGTAGCCTATCAAATTACATTCTGTATTGACGAGCTCAGACTGTTTTTTCTGGGGGACCAAATGACTGGTGCCCAAAGTTCCTAGCGGACCGTTTTTGCCCAAACTTACTGGATGGCTACGGCTTTGTGGTCTGGGGGATCAAATTTCCTAGGAGAGAAGGACCGGGGGCCCAAAGTTCCTAGCGGACCGTTTTTGATATGAAGGGGGACCAAATTTACTGGATGGCTACGGCTTTGTGGTCTGGGGGATCAAATTTCCTAGGAGAGAAGGACCGGGGGCCCAAACTTCCTAGCGGAAATTTGAAGGGGGGGCTACGGCTTTATTGTCTGGGGAAAATAAACAAAATTTACTTTTAACCGGATCAATTCAATTCTCCCCCCCTCTCCCTCCTCCCCCGCAATATCAAAATGCTGACTACGCCACTGCCTACATCTGTAAATACTTAAATAAATTTGGTCACTTCACGCGTATGCATAACTGCAATTTCAAATATTATGGTATGGACAGGGAGAGGCCACTTATGCTAAAATGTGAAATATATACAACTAACGAAAACTAAGTACTGTAGGCCTAAATAGCAAAAATTTGATCAAAATCGGTCCTATTTATAACATTTTACCTTTTTTTTGTTGTTTTTTTTTTTTTTTCAATTTGTAACTTGTAACTTGTAATTGGTAAGATTTTAATGCTTGACAATTCCAAAGTGTGACAATTTTCAAATTGACACGTATATTGTAAAATTGTGTGGTGTGCATCTTGAAAACTTCAGCTACCTACACCCATTTTTCAGGAACACAGATTCAAACACTATTAACAAAAAGTGATTGTGCATGCATCCGTCCCCTCCCAAAGTAAGTTTTTGGGATGGGGTGAGCCCGGTGAGGTGGTATAAGGGCAGCGATGTCTGAACCACGGGGGCAGCGGAAGCGAGTTCCCCACTTGCCCTAGAGTAAAGGGGCAAAGGGGCAGGAAGTGCACTTTTGAAAGTTAGGGCAGACGGGGCAGGAGGTGCCCTTTTGAAAGTTGAGGGCGGGCCGGGCCACGAGGGCCCTTTTGAAAGTTACATGAAATTTATATTCGAGGTCATTTTTTAAGCTTGAAGACAAATATAAATCCACTCACAAATCCTACATAGCATATACACAATATAGGCTAAAATACATTTAGTATTTATTTGACACAATTGTTAGAATTAAATCATGTCATTTACGAGGAAACTGACACCAAGGGCCGTGAGGGGAGGGGGAATGACCCCTAAAATTTTAAAAGGCATGGTCCTTTTACCTAATCGCCCAATGGCCAATTCTCAACATTGGCCCTGGCTCCCCAATCTTAAACTCATAGGCGGGATTTGTCCACCAAAAGTGGGCGTAAGTCAAAAGTGTGGGGAGAAGGGAGGGGAAAGGAATCACAAAATCATGCTAAGATACAGAAAATCATAATACACCAAAGTATGCATTTGGAAAAAGTGTGGGTGGGAAAAGTTCCCTTGCTCACCCCCAAAAAAAAAAATCCTGCCCTTAAACAATATATATATATATATATATATATATATATATATATATATATATATATATATATATATATATATATATATATATATATATATATATATACATATATATATATATATATATATATATATAAAAATATATATATATATATATATATATATATATATATATATATATATATATATATATATATATATATATATATATATATATATATATATATATATATATATATATATATATATATATATATATATATATATATATATATATATATATATATATATATATATATATATATATATATATATATATATATATATATATATATATAGGAAACAGGATACAGGAGAATGTTTACCACGAAAACTGACAAGTGCCTTTTTTGAAAATGAAAAGTGCCCCTCAATTACTGTTTAAAAAAAAAGTGCCCCCACTTGATGTTCTGCCCTCTTTCCCCGAGTTCCTTCCGACACCCATGTATAAGGGTAAGGTAGCACCCGCGTCTTTTAATGCCATCTGATATGAATTTATGGAGTGAAAATTGACGTACCTTCCTTTCTTTAGACGGACTAACTTGTCTGCATGTCGAGGCACTTTGTACGAACTTGGAAAGTTACGGAACAAGGCAGCAAACTTTCCACCAGTAATACTCCCGGCTGTCACACCTTTAGGGTATTTGTGGGGTATATTGTAGAAATTCCCCTCATCGGGAAAACCTCGGGTTTTATTTCCCCCTTTAGAATTTGAAGAAACAAATTCTTTTCCAGGATGGAACTGTATGTGTGTGTTCGGCGTTCTATTTAAATTTTCTGATTTTAATAGTTTTTCAACTTTTCCCGAGAAATTGGAATGTAATGTGTTGTTGTCTCTATTCGAACCGGAGTCATTTAATTCTCCAGATCGGTTGAAAATTGATCCAGATTGTGAGGCACTCTTTTCTAATTGTCTACGAAGTAAAACACCATTATCTCCAACTGTTCTATTGCTTAGTATTAATGCAGAATCCGGATCCCCATCATTAGTTCTTTCTTGAAAGTATCTACTGTTCAACCCTGCAGCCCTGGCACCTAGTAAATATATCTGGGACTCAGGACTAAGTGATAAAAATGTTATCCCACAAAACATTACCAGTATGATAGCCACTCCACAAATCCAGCGTTGCTTTAACTTCATTGCGATTTCCTTCTATAGTATCCGTCAATAAAACAATTCTGTATCATGAACGCTTCATGTTGTAAGGAACTTTCCAATAACGATTCTCCAGCTCAGCGCAAATTATCAACCCGGTAGTCCCGGGTATGATCTCATAAATATCCTGCTAGCGCTGACAGAAATCTAATCGAGACTTTTCATGCTGAAAGAACAGTTTTAAGCTTAACTTCGAAATGAAAATTAGCAACGACTTCAGTTTTCCTTTTCTCACAAATATTTGCAGTAGAATGAGATACAATTATTGTTTAAACAAGAAATGTATCCGACACTGTAACGAACACACTGTAATGAGCTGAAAGATGAGTAAAGATTACACACACTGCCTATAACATGTGTAACGGTGTTTACTAGTGCACACAACTCGGTAATTCATATTGATTATTGTTTGGTCTGAGTCTGATCTGAGCTCGTCTGAATAGCGCTGTGTTTACATATGAATATGCAACAGGCAACGTCAGGTCAATGAATCAGATTAAATTTTAGCAATTAATTAACTAGAAAGATGATGAGTAGTTTTCGGGGCGTCAAAGAGCGTCAGATCAGGGAGTCAGATACATAACATAACAAGATGACGGGCTAACAAGGGTAAATATCACCCCATAAAAAGTCCAAACCACCACCACCACAATGAACAAAAATGGAACTAACTACCCACTCAGGTAAAACCATTCCACTCATTAACAACTCCAGGGACTCCAAGCCTGAATAGCATACTCATGGTGAGGCCTGACTAACTGCTTATACAAATTTTCAAAGAATTAGTTTAGTGGTCAAGCTTAGAGTTAAAAAGAACTTTTCAATCTTATATAAACCCACTCAGGACTTTCCAGGGAAAGAAACAAAATGGTGCAAAAAGCATTGCAAAATCTTATTCCGTTTAACAGAGACAAAATGGTGGAGCAAAATATTCAAGTTTAAAGTTTGGTATCATTTCTGTAGAAACGACTGAAATCAGACTAGTTGTGATGTCACAGCCTCAGATTCCTCAAAACCTTTTTTATGTATTTTAAAAAAAGTGTATTTATTTTTTTCACTATTTAAATCATGTTCCCTCAAACTGTCTTCAGGTGGTAGGCCCTATATTATAAATACCATTCCTAGATTCTATTGTATTACTTTTTTGACATATCCGATGGTTTTTAAGCCACAAAATCACAGAAAAAAGTATGATAGAATACATAAAGTCTTTGAGGAATCTGAGGGTGTGACATCACAACTAGTCTGATTTCAGTCGTTTCTACACAAATGATACCAAACTTTAAACTTGAATATCTCCTTAACGGAATAAGATTTTGAAATGCTTTTTCACAATTTTGTTTCTTTTGAAGTCCTCTTTTATAAAAATGGACATGTCTGACCACTAAACTAATCCTTTAAGGACAACCTCTCTTCCAATAAAACAAAAAAATCTTCTGATCAAACCAAGCCTCCCATTTGCCCTTCCATCTGCTAAAGCACACTGTTTAGAAGGCTTCAGATTGCTAAGGACAACACCTAGATCCCTTTCTTGATCAACACAACCAAGATTTGAACTATTTGTGCAGTAATCAAAAGCCAAATTGCTCTGATCAAAATGAAAAACTTTGCATTTATCAACATTGAATGAGATCTGCCGTTTGGGACCAACAAAATAACTTATCCAGATCAGTTTGCAACCATAGTTTTTTGTAAAATTGTATTTGAAAGAGCGCCACTTTTAGAGCTAATTTGGTACAAAAATCAGGTTGATATCATATTCCGTTCAGGAGATATGGATTTTTACAGATTTGCATTTTAAAGTTTTTTTACAGTATGATGAATACGTGTTTTATGATGTCATAGAGACAATTCCTTTGCAAATGTGTATTTATTTCTTTGAATGTTAATTGGTTGTTTCTGTATGATTAGAAACAATTTTCTAAAAGTTATTGAAGTATGGTATATTTGGCAATGTATTTAAATACCTAACTTTCATCAATTGATTTTTCTAGCAGGTTTTATTAATAAAAACAAGGATGATAGATTTTAATGAAATACATCAACTTTGTGGGAGAATGTGTTGATGTGATGTCATACTGAGCATTTTCCTATTCGTTTAGTGGCATTTTTTGTTAACCTTAAAATTAGAATATCTGCTGGTAGGAATAATCAGCACGAATTTTGTAGTAAATTGTTTATAAAAAAAATTATCATTCCTATGAAAGGTTATGAAAAAACAGGAATATTCCTTTAAAACAGGAATATTTCTTTAAAAACAGAAGTATTCCTTTAAATAATGGAGTAACTGATTTGACTGCTTTGTTGGGTACACAGAACATTGGCACAGGTAGCCTACTCGGTATTGTGTATCCTACAACCAGAAAACTCTTATTATATAAGTAGAAAAACTCTTAAAAATCACCAAACCTAAATTTTCCCATCAATATTGGTAGAAATTAACCTTAAATTTATGTTCTGGCTAATTTATTCAAGAGACAATTCTGATACTATCATGATATTAATAATATAATGACGGTGTGTAGCAACTGGTAAGGACGTTCATGATCGCATCAGGGAAGTCCCATCTACTTCCATGATCACATATATGAACAAACGGTAACTGTCGGCTGAGAATTAGAAGCTCACATTCACACACAGTCACCAATGAGGATGTTTCAATTTATCATGTTTATTGCTCCATGAAGAATTCATAGTTTCAGTTCTTTTCCAAAGTTTGCAGTTCACCTCGGTTGTATTCTTTCTTCTCTGGAGGTCAAATAACACAGATTTGGTAAAATTGAGAAAAAACTATTACAATTATTTGAATTTTTTGAAGAATTTGGTAAGATTTCCTGAAAATTGAAGAAAAATTCCCTAAAATTTTACGAAAATTCTGCAAAAAAATAAAGGACTGCTTCCCGAAATCTTTTGAATATCAAAAAAATTACACTTTACAGAACTGTTCCTCGGTTGTATGCTTTGTTCTAGTTATTATACACATTCCTCAGTACGGGTTGACATTTGGGATTTCCGTACGAGGGTTGTTATTGATTAGGTGCGATTCCTGTTTTTTTTTTATAAATCACACGTTGTAGAAAATTAAAGATTGAAAAATAACTTTCTTTTGGATATTTTATATCAAGTAGTCTGAATAATACAATTTTCAACAACAAAAAAACCTTTCCGTCATCTTTACCTATACACCACGACGGGATAAAATTTTCCGAGATTCACTTTTTTGGGCGTCATTTTCTTAGTCACCGCACGTTTGTGATTTGATTATTGATCTAACGTCCGCAAATAAGTTTTAGAATGTTCCACTAAACTGCAAGTTGATTTTTCGCTACCAACATTTATTTATTTTTATTTTTTTGTTCATGTAATTCTATTAAATAGTTTTGGTAAAAAAAAAACTGTGAGCAAAAACAAATAAATAAAACATCAAGAAATGCTTAGATAATACATTGTACTTTATAAGTATTATCTTTTTTCTTTCTCCCTCAAATGATACAAAACATATTAACCCCGCTAAAATGTTATAGCCCGATAGCAGTGTTTTGAACTTTGACCGTACTTTGGAAAGTTCGACAGACGATTTTTACGGAAAGAAAAATAGTCCAAAATACTTCAATAAAAGTAACTAAAATCACTTTTAAACCAGTTTTTGAAGGCATGAATGGGCTTCAAACATCGATTCTAGTCATTGTGAGCACAAAAAAAGAAAATGGTTTCGTTTTTAAAAAAGTATAGGAAAATCTGTGTTAAGATCTTCCTATACTTTTAACACCTCGCTTAAAACAGTACAGGAGGGCGCAGGATTTTGTAGTACCTTCGCTGCCACAAGTGTTTCTAGCGTTATGGCAGCCTATATAATTATTGCAGTTATTTAAATGTGTAATAAGTATATGGATTGCCATAACGCTAGGAACACCTGTGCCTCGGATGGCCAGCCATCACTAACGGCAGCCATACTAACACGGCTGGCATCATTCCGACGGTATACACGGGGAGTACTAGCTTTCTTCCCGGTTGGGAGGTCACAACTTGGCTTCAAACTGTCTTGTTTCGTATCTAAACCTTAAGTTTTACTGACCTGATACCAGATGTACCGACTTAATCTCAAATAGAGTGGGTGTGACACCCCGGCATTTACGTGCCTGTTGGTCAGAGAGAATGTGTTGATTAGTAACACCATGCACCAACGTAGCCCCAGCATGTGTGTACACAGAGCAAAACCAACGCAATATGCATATATCAAACATTAATCAATTAGGGCATTTGTATTTAACAGGTGATAATTATGAGATCATGATTTTATGCCACTTTACAACTTCGTAGCAAATTGATTGGCTCACTTTAAGGTTACAACTAACCTATAATTAGTCTATATCCAGGGGCGCCTTCCCCCAATACCCCCTCCTCCCCTCATCCTCCCCTCCCGCAATAATGAAGGTCTAACGAATTTAATTTAAATGGTCCAATTCTGAACCTTTTTTTTCTTCTGGAAATCTTCAATTTTCGTAAAATTTTCTTTATTTTCATGAAACTTGCCTCAATGTCCGTGCAATATCTTTAATTTTTTCTGGAATTCAATTTTTGAGAATTTTTTTTCAATTTTCGTGATATTTCCTTCATTTTTGTGAAATCTGGTTTAATTTTGTAAACTTTTCAGTCATTGTCGTGAAATTGTCTTCACTTTTCGAGAAGTTTCCTTACATTTCGTAGAAAGATTCTTCAAGTTTTGTCAAATTTTATTCATATTTGTGAAGTTTTCTTCAACTTTCGGGAAATTTTCTTTATTTTAGGGAAATGTTCCTTAATTTTCGGAAATGTTGCAAATTTTACCAATATTTCCAATACTTTTACGACTTCCCCTCCCCTCCCTTTTAGAAATAGTTTTTGAACCGTAATAAGAGACTTATACATTTTTGTGCTGAGGTTTGTTGAGACAAATAATCAAATACTATCCTACGCCGCTGCCTACTGTTGCATACAGGGGCGTACTAGACTTCGAGTGCAGGCGAGGGGAGGGGTGTAATACAAATTTGCCCGACTAAAATTGGCATTTTCTTGACTTATCTTAACGATATAGGCCTACATGTTTATACAATCACACAATATAGAACAGTTGGGAATAGAAACCCCCACCCCCTCCTATAAGTGGCCGTCGTCAGAGATTTTGGTTTCATGGTATGCACAGTACTCAAGCCCCGGAAGCTTTGAATACAGGGATAATTTGTTGTCTTTTGGTGTCCCATAATCAGATAATGATTGAAAATCAACGCAAAGTTCGACAGTTTAATTGATGAAAAGAAGACAATTTCAAATTATTTATTATGTTAAAATCTACTCAGATTGCCAGGTAAGGATAGGGTGACCATTTAGGGGCGTGCACGTCTAGCTTTTCGTTTTCAGGTTTTTGGGCGGAGCTTAAGCCCCTTAAAAACACATCTTTATTAAGACGATCCACCTCTTTCACTTGGTCCAAAATAAAAGGTTTTTAATCATAAGTTGTAGGTTATGGTCCAAACTTTAAGATTGTTGGGCCCTGAATTGTAAATTTTGATAAAAAAAAAGTGAGGAATTTTGGTCCAAAACTAAAGATTGTTGACCTTAAAATTGAGATATTCGGTTCAAAATTGAAGATGCTTCGTCTATAATTGAAGATTTTTCACCTAAAATTGTAATTTTGGGTCATATTTGAAAATCCGCAATTTAATCAACGGGACTTGCCGCGGGACAAGGTCATTCCTGTCTGTGCAGTAACGATATCTTCAAACTCCCATAAGAGCACCATCCAAGGTCATTCCTGTCAAAATCAAACTCCCATAATGGTGGTGTGTATTGTTGTCAAACTCCCATAATGGTGGTGTGTATTGTGTAACGATATCATCAAACTCCCATAACGATATCTTCAAACTCCCATAATGGTGGTGTGTATTGTGTAACGATATCTTCAAACTCAAACTCCCATAATGGTGGTGTGTATTGTGTAACGATATCATCAAACTTCATAATGGTGGTGTGTATTGTAACGATATCTTCAAACTCCCATAATGGTGGTGTGTATTGTGTAACGATATCATCGAACTCCCATAATGGTGGTGTGTATTGTGTAACGATATCTTCAAACTCTGTGTATTGTGTAACGACAGAACGATATCATCAAACTCCCATAATGGTGGTGTGTATTGTGTAACGATATCTTCAAACTCCCATAATGGTGGTGTGTATTGTGTAACGATATCAGAACGATATCTTCAAACTCCCATAATGGTGGTGTGTCAAATTGTGTATTGTGTAACGATATCATCAAACTCCATAATGGTGGTGTGTATTGTGTAACGATATCTTCAAACTCCCATAATGGTGGTGTGTATTGTGTAACGATATCATCAAACTCCCATAATGGTGGTGTGTATTGTGTAACGATATCATCAAACTCCCATAATGGTGGTGTGTATTGTGTAACGATATCTTCAAACTCTGTGTATTGTGTAACGACAGAACGATATCATCAAACTCCCATAATGGTGGTGTGTATTGTGTAACGATATCTTCAAACTCTGTGTATTGTGTAACGACAGAACGATATCATCAAACTCCCATAATGGTGGTGTGTATTGTGTAACGATATCATCGAACTCCCATAATGGTGGTGTGTATTGTGTAACGATATCTTCAAATAATGGTGTGTATTGTGTAACGATATCATCAAACTCCCATAATGGTGGTGTGGTGGTGTGTATTGTGTAACGATATCATCAAACTCCCATAATGGTGGTGTGTATTGTGTAACGATATCATCAAACTCCCATAATGGTGGTGTGTATTGTGTAACGATATCATCAAACTTCCATAATGGTGGTGTGTATTGTGGTGTGTATTGTGTAACGACAGAACGATATCATCAAACTCCCATAAACTCTGTGTGGTAATGGTGGTGTGTATTGTGTAACGATATCTTCAAACTCCATAATGGTGGTGTGTATTGTATAACGATATCATCAAACTCCCATAATGGTGGTGTGTATTGTGTAACGATATCATCAAACTCCCATAATGGTGGTGTGAATTGTATAACGATATCATCAAACTCCCATAATGGTGGTGTGTATTGTGTAACGATATCTTCAAACTCCCATAATGGTGGTGTGTATTGTGTAACGACAGAACGATATCATCAAACTCCCATAATGGTGGTGTGTATTGTGTAACGATATCATCAAACTCCCATAATGGTGGTGTGTATTGTGTAACGATATCATCGAACTCCCATAATGGTGGTGTGTATTGTGTAACGATATCATCAAACTATCGTATACAAATTGGTCCTAACATCTTTTTTCCTTGCTAAAATTCAAGTAACTATTTAAAGACAGTTTACTAGTCCTTAATTTGTGTGTCATGCAAACAAAGAAGTACAAACAAACAACACCAGACTGCTGCACACACAAACAACATCGGACTGCTGCACACACAAACAACACCGGACTGCTGCACACACAAACAACACCGGACTGCTGCACACACAAACAACACCGGACTGCTGCATTGTGTAACAAACAACACCGGACTGCTGCACATACAAACAACACCGGACTGCTGCACACACAAACAACACCGGACTGCTGCACATACAAACAACACCGGACTGCTGCACACACAAACAACACCGGACTGCTGCACACACAAACAACACCGGACTGCTGCACACACAAACAACACCAGACTGCTGCACACACAAACAACACCGGACTGCTGCACACACAAACAACACCAGACTGCTGCACACACAAACAACACCGGACTGCTGCACATACAAACAACACCGGACTGCTGCACACACAAACAACACCGGACTGCTGCACACACAAACAACACCGGACTGCTGCACATATACACAACTTTGGACTGCTGGACATACAAACAACATCGAACTGCTGGACATACAAACAACATCGGACTGCTGTACATACAAACAACACCGGACTGCTGCACATACAAACAACACCGGACTGCTGCACATACAAACAACACCGGACTGCTGCACATACAAACAACACCGGACTGCTGCACACAAACAACACCGGACTGCTGCACATATACACAACTTTGGACTGCTGGACATACACACAACATCGAACTGCTGGACATACAAACAACACCGGACTGCTGCACACACAAACAACACCGGACTGCTGCACATACAAACAACACCGGACTGCTGCACATACAAACAACACCGGACTGCTGCACATACAAACAACACCGGACTGCTGCACATATACACAACTTTGGACTGCTGCACACACAAACAACTTTGGACTGCTGCACACACAAACAACACCGGACTGCTGCACACACAAACAACACCGGACTGCTGCACATACAAACAACACCGGACTGCTGCACATACAAACAACACCGGACTGCTGCACATACAAACAACACCGGACTGCTGCACATACAAACAACACCGGACTGCTGCACATACAAACAACACCGGACTGCTGCACATACAAACAACACCGGACTGCTGCACATACAAACAACACCGGACTGCTGCACATACAAACAACACCGGACTGCTGCACATATACACAACACCGGACTGCTGCACATACAAACAACACCGGACTGCTGCACATACAAACAACATCGGACTGCCGGACATTTGACAAAGAATTGAGTGACATTAAGTTGTATTGATTTATCGAAAATTAAAGTAAAGACTAAAAGAATACCAACCCAGCTGCTGCTGTCCAACAGCTGGCGTGTCAAACGTTTTCATCCAACGTTTGTTTTAACAAAATTTCCCGAATAATATTATTCACAAATCTTTGCATCGCAGTGATTCTTTTAAGCACAATATTCACGATTTCGATTGTTTGTTACAAGGGTAGTTGCATTGATAATAGCATCTGCGACTTAAACAATCGGAAATGAGGAAGATCAAACAATTAGGAGCGGAACTTCCCCTCATACAAAGCGTAGTTACGTTATTTACCGAGGATTTCCGAACTTGGCTGATATTAGCGTGCTCTGGCTCTAATTCCTTACCATGATGACCGACTTATTTTATTTGTAAGATACGGTTAGAAACATCGCATTATACCGAACATGAAAATGAAAAATAATATACAACAGAATATAATGACGTATTCAATTTTGAAATATACATTTGTATTATTGATTTTTGCTTGGGGAGGGGAAGGTTGAACATAATATGAGCGGCGTCCTATTTTAAAGCAGTACCACATAAAGCAATATAATTTAAGGGACATCCTATGTTCAATTTGAATAAAGCAGAGCCATAGGAAGGGCCATGAGCCCCGTTTCTGTTCTTACCTTGTAAGATACAGGATTAGGTGCATGTTAGTGCGTGTTGTATGCCGAAGCAAGAGACATTTCCAATAACTTAAGAAGAGATGATCAAATGTTCAAAAAAATACATACAAATCGCCTTGGAGGTGCAATTATGACATCACACTGTTGAATTAGACTTAATGCACCAGTCACTTCTCAATACGGATATTCAAAATGTATGAATAACTCATAAAATGATTCAATTTTTTTCTTTCTAACTTGTTTGTTTAATTGTCCTCTTTCATCTGTTCGGGAGGTAGCTAATATCGATATGCAGAACGATGATATCGATATGCAGAACGATGATATCGATATGCAGAACGATGATATCGATATGCAGAACGATGATATCGATATGCAGAACGATGATATCAATATGCAGAACTAATGTGGAAGCTGTACAATTATTGATGATTTCTCTAAATTATACAAAAAATAACTATTGCGACGGCACTGTACGCCACTACCAACATTTCACATCCCTGCCCGATTAAGAATGGTGACCCGAAAATCAGGTTGTTAGCATCATGCCTCGGGAGGGCATGACCCGATTTCTAGCCGAGTCGGGCATGATTCCGATAAACTTCTGATTTAAACAGTACATCCGACCGTGACATTTCACATTCAATTCATCGAATTCATTGGTAGTAAATCCATGATTTCCGTATACAGGCAGCCGTTGTATGGCCTGGGACGCCCTGTTTTTCGTTATTTTGGTAGCAGAACACTTTTTAAAATCGTGTCAAATCCAGGAGAAAGGTCCTCCGTTTCTTGTGATGTTGGTAGAAGGAAATTGCGTATCCAGGGTCTAAGCCTTGCTTTTCTCGTAATTTTGGTTGCAGAAAATCTAGGGAGCTCCCTGGAAGGCTTCGGGCTTTTAGATTTGGCACATGGCTTCCAGTTTTGCATTTCTCGTATTTTTGAGAGCAGAAAATTACTTAATACTGTATCAACTCCTAAGGTTGAAGCCGTGATAAGGACCCAAGAAGCGAAGTCCTAGGAATTCCTGTTTTCCTCGTCCAGTCGTCAGCTCGTGATAACAGAAAATTGCTTCAACTCATGTCGAATCCGGGGCAAAGCCCTGTGCTTTTAGTAGCATAAAAATGCTGAAAATTTGTGTCAGATCTAAGGGCGAAGCCCTGGTAGGGACTCAGGAGTGTTGAATCTGGGGCCCAGGGAAAAATTATCATTAGCCCTTCGTTTCTCGTGATTTTGATAGCAAAAAGGTGCTATAACTTATGTGTCAAATATAAAGGCGAATCCTCCGGAAGTCCTACATTCAGACATTTCTCGCGATTTTGATAGCA
The DNA here is from genome assembly GCA_020152595.1 of Chiridota heheva. Classification (NCBI taxonomy): domain Eukaryota; kingdom Metazoa; phylum Echinodermata; class Holothuroidea; order Apodida; family Chiridotidae; genus Chiridota; species Chiridota heheva. The sequence goes on from JAIGNY010000936.1 coordinate 625,308, forward strand.
GAAGATTGCTTAATGTTGTGTCAACCTCAGGGTCAAAATCCTAGTGCTAAGGCGCGCTCAACTGCACGTGGCAAAGCCCCCGAAAGCTTAATGTTCTTTGGCGTGATTTTGGTATCAGAAATTGCTAAATAGTGTATCACTTCCACACTTAATAAGTTAAGCAAAAGTAATATACATTTTAAAACAAATGATCAAATGTAGGATCCCATTCACTACTATGTGTCTTAAGTCGGGGTTCAGGGATGATTTTCATGTTTTAGATGAAAGAATAAAACTTCGAGAGAAAACAATTACAACGTTTGTTTTGTAAATAAGAATTGCAGAAGTTTAGAATAAAAATATCTTCTCAGGACAATTTTTGCGCCCGTGCGAGCATTCAGCGCCCTCTTAAAAAGCCTTAGTTGGGGGCACTTGCCACTGGTCACCACGCCACTGGGGCGGCCGCCCTAGCCCGCCTCATTCAAAATTGTATGTCTTTAAACTTCTGGGGCTACGCCACTGCCATGACTATCAGACTACTGAAAAGAGATGAAAACTTTGGTTGGAGAGCGGGCGGGCGGGGGGGGGGGGGGGGAGGGGGCGAGATTTTACTGAAACTAAGGAAGCTTTTTACCAAATCGAAGATTTTTATACCCAATGTTTTTAGGATAATTTTATTCAAAATTGTAAGTCTACGCCACTGCCAAAAGATATCAAATGTCTTTGGATGCAGGGGGAGGTTCCCTTACCGCTTTAGTAACGCCATCTATACTGATGGCTCCAAGGAAGGCGACAAGACAGCTGCTGCTGCCGTCATCCAAGACATCATCCTCAGTAGCAGATTTCCAGACTACTCGTCCATCTTTCCAGCCGAGGCGAAGGCCATCCTCCTTGCCTTCAACTCGATTGAGTACACTCCGCTCAGCCACTTCTCCAACTCCAAGGCTGTTCTTACTTCTTTACTCAATCTGAATTGGGATAACTTCACATCCCACCTCCTCCTCCGGAAACTCCTTTCGCCCACCTCTTTTCTTCTGGATACCCAGCTACGTTGGCATCCCTGGCAATGACAGGGCTATTGCAGCCGCTAAGCTTGCCCTCAACCTCCGCCTACCCCATTTCCCAAAACCCTTTCTGACATCAAACTGCTTATCGCTTCCCTTGTTCGTGACCGCTGGAAAATCTCATGGGACTCCCAAATTGATAACAAACTCCACGTCATCCAGCCCACCATTCCGAACAAACCCATCATCAACAACCTCTCTTGTGTCGACAACGTTAATATTACCCGTCTTAGAATAGGTTACACCCAGCTCACTCACTCCCACCTCCTTATTGGCTCCCCCAACCCCTCTGCAGCAATAGCCATTGCACCTTCAGTCCACCACGTTCTCCTTGCTAGCCCCCTGTACAACCTTCCCTCGCTCCCCACAACTCAATTGCTGAGTTCTTCCCAAAAAAACCTCCGGATAAAATTATCTCCTTCCTCATCATGCTTCCCTCTATGACCATATTTAGTCCTCCTCTTCCACCCCCATCTCTCTACATTGTTTTTTTTACCCATGCACCTCCTCTCTGATCCCAGCTTTCCGACTTTTCTTATGAACAACATAACAAGATTACGGGTTAAGAAGGGTTGGTCACCCCATAAAAAGCCTAATCTAACACGACCACCACCACAATAAAAAATCAAAGACGCACAGAGTTAGCAAAGAATTTATTAATGTTGACTTTGAAATTGCAAACAGAACTGAAGTTAACTACCCACTCAGGCAAACCATTCCACTCATTAACAACTCTTTGCGAAAAGCTAAAACGCCGAATATCTATCCGTGAGAAGCCTTTGGTCAACTTCAAACTGTTACCACGTGTCACATGAGGATTAGCTGAAACATGCAAAAAATAACAGGAAGTCAAAGCATCACTAATAGATAGGAACTTAAAAACCTGAATCATATCACCACATACTCGTCTAAACTCAAGCGTGGTCAAACCAAGAATTCGCAACCTAAATTCATAAGAGATTCTTTACTTTGGGAAAAAGTCTAGTGGATCTTTGCTGAACCTGCTCCAAAATGAACTAATCCTTTTCATAAAAGGGACTCCAAGCCTGAATAGCATACTGAAGGTGAGGCCTAACTGCTTATACAAATTAAGAAAAACCCTTCTACCAAGATAACAAATGTTCCTTCTAACCAAACCAAGCATCCTATTTGTCCTTGCAGCTGCTAAAGCACACTGTTAGGTTTCAGATTGCTAGTAATGACAACACCTAATTCCCTGTCTTGATCAACACTACCAAGATTTGAAGCATTCATGCAGTAATCAAAAGCCAAATTGCTCTGACCAAAATAAATAACTTTGCATTTATCAACATTGAATGACATCTGCCATGTTTGGGACCAAGAAACTAACTTATCCAGATCAGTTTGCAAAAGTAAAGAACCCCTAGCATCATCAACAATCCTGGATAGCTTATTGTTATCAGCAAATTTACAAATCCTGGAGCCAAGGGAAACATCATTAAGAAAAGAAGCGGACCCAATACAGAACCCTGAGGAACACCACTTGTAACCTTCAATGGAGATACTTCACCATTAAAAATAACTCTTTGTGATCTGTCAACTAACCAAGATTATATCCAACTAGCACACTTTCCCTCCACACCAAGCGCTCTTGTTTTCACCATGAGCCTGCCCAATGGAACCTCATCAAATGCATTTTGAAAATCTAAATAGATAACATCCACATTGTGACCAGAATCAACTAGTTTAGTAACATCAAGAAATTTCAATAAATTATAAACACAAGACCTCTTAGGTAAGAACCCATGCTGGGAAAAAATCAACAAACCATTGACCGGTAAATGATCTAGTACAACATCCTTAACAATGGACTCCATGACCTTGCACACAACAATAGTAAGACTCACTGGCCATTACTTACAAGGAAAACTATGGTCACCCTTTTCAAAAATAGGAGTGACATTAGCAATTCTCCAACCACTAGAAACAACACCAAGATCAAAGCACTTTGAAAAGATGATACTCGGGGGAACAGAAAGAACATCAGAACACTCACGTAAGACAGCAAAATGTATACCATCTGGACCGGGTGCTTTTCCTTATTTGAGTTCAAACCCTTCAACTTCTTAGACACAACATCAATGGAAAAATTAACATTCTTAATGGATACTAAAGAGTGCACACTAAGATAATCCAAAACATCATCAGCAGGGGACTCCTTAGTAAAAGCAGACACAAAGTAGTCATTCAAAACCTCAGCCATATCCTTAACACTATTGATAGTAACACCATCGTTACCCTGAAAGGGACCAACAACTGTTACTGCTTTGAATAATCATAGCAACAGTTAGACGCTACTGCTTTGAATAATCATAGCAACAGTTAGACGCTACTGCTTTGAATAATCATAGCAACAGTTAGACGCTACTGCTTTGAATAATTATAGCAACAGTTAGACGCTACTGCTTTGAATAATCATAGCAACAGTTAGGACGCTACTGCTTTGAATAATCTTAGCAACAATTAGGACGCCACTGCTTTGAATAATCATAGCAACAGTTAGACGCCACTGCTTTGAATAACCATAGCAATTAACAGTTAGACGCCACTGCTTTGAATAATCATAGCTACAGTTAGGACGCCACTGCTTTGAATAATCGTAGCAACAGTTAGGACGCCACTGCTTTAAATAATCATAGCTACAGTTAGGACGCCACTGCTTTGAATAACCATAGCAATTAACAGTTAGACGCCACTGCTTTGAATAATCGTAGCAACAGTTAGGACGTCATTGCTTTAAATAATCATAGCAACAGTTAGTACAGAAAGCCATTTTGGAAACCCCATGTTGAAGCATATATTTCACACCATTCCATAAGACTTAGGGTCTACAATCGACAATGCTTCTTCTCCAAAACCTTTATAAACACTATCAAAACTTATCCTTACCAGAACCCAATATTTTGTGTTCAGCAACCAAAAGAATTATTCACGTGCCTCTTGCTTCATCTTGCCAAGAGAAATTAGGGGTAAATTTTCCGTTGTTAATGCGATTAGTTGTTTCAAACTTTCACGGAAAAAAGGAAATCTAGTAAACAGTTGTCTCTGACAAGGGGCCGTGTCTGTAATGGTTAAAGGTTTTCTCTAACAAGGGGCCGTGTCTGTTGTGGTTAAAGGTTGTCTCTGACAAGTGGCCGTGTCTATAATGGTTAAAGGTTGTCTCTAACAAGGAGCCGTGTCTGTAATGGTTATAAAGGTTTCTCTAAGAAGGGGCCGTGTCTGTGATGGTTAAAGGTTGTCTCTAACAAGGGGCCGTGTCTGTAATGGTTAAAGGCAATGTCTCTAGCAAGGGTCATGTCTGTAATGGTTAAAGGCTGTCTCTAACAAGGAGCCCGTGTCTGTTATGGTTAAAGGTTGTCTTTAACAAGGGCCATGTTTGTAATGGTTAAAGGTTGTCTCTAACAAGGAGCAGTGTCTGTAATAGTTAAAGGTTGTCTCTAACAAGTGTCGGTGTCTGTAATGGTCAAAGGTTGTCTCTAACAAGGAGCCCGTGTCTGTAATGGTTAAAGGCTGTCTCTAACAAGGAGCCATGTCTGTAATGGTTAAAGGTTGTACCTAACAAGGGGCCCCATGTCTGTAATGGTTAAAGGTTGTCTCTAACAACGAGCCGTGTCTGTAATGTTTAAAGGTTGTCTCTAACAACGAGCCGTGTCTGTAATGGTTAAAGGTTGTCTCTAAGAAGGGCCCGTGTCTGTAATGGTTAAAGGTTGTCTCTAACAAGGAGCTCGTGTCTGTAATTGTTAAAGGTTGTCTCTAAGAAGGGCCTGTGTCTGTAATGGTTAAAGGTTGTCTCTAACAAAGGTCGGTGTCTGTAATGGTTTAAGGTTGTCTCTAACAAGAAGCTGTGCCTGTAATGGTTAAAGGCAATGTCTCTAACAAGGGCCCGTGTCTGTAATGGTTAAAGGTTGTCTCGAACAAGGAGCCCGTGTCTGTAATTGTTAAAGGTTGTCTCTAAGAAGGGCCTGTGTCTGTAATGGTTAAAGGTTGTCTCTAACAAAGGTCGGTGTCTGTAATGGTTTAAGGTTGTCTCTAACAAGAAGCTGTGCCTGTAATGGTTAAAGGCAATGTCTCTAACAAGGGCCCGTGTCTGTAATGGTTAAAGGTTGTCTCTAACAAGGAGCCCGTGTCTGTAATTGTTAAAGGTTGTCTCTAACAAGAGGCCGTGTCTGTAATGGTTAAAGGTTGTCTCTAACAAAGGTCGGTGTCTGTAATGGTTTAAGGTTGTCTCTAACAAGAAGCTGTGCCTGTAATGGTTAAAGGCAATGTCTCTAACAAGGGGCCGTGTCTGTAATGGTTATAGGTTCTCTAACAAGGAGCCGTGTCTGTAATGGTTAAAGGTTGTCTCTAACAAGGAGCCCGTGTCTGTAATGGTTAAAGGCTGTCTCTAACAAGGAGCCGTGTCTGTAATGGTAAAGGTTGTCTCTAACAAGGAGCCCCATGTCTGTAATGGTTAAAGGTTGTCTCTAACAAGGGGCCGTGTCTGTAATGGTTAAAGGTTGTCTCTTACAAGGAGCCATGTCTGTAATGGTTAAAGGTTATCTCTAAGAAGGGGCCGTGTCTGTAATGGTTAAAGGCTGTCTCTAACAAGGGGCCGGTCTGTAATGGTTAAAGGATTAGTTCAGTAGTTAAGGACTTAAAAAGAAACGAAATGGTAAACAAAGCATCTCAATCCGTTCAAGAGATATCAAAGTTTAAAGTTTGGTATATATTGTGTGGAAATGACTGAAATCAGACTAGTTATGATGTCATAGCGTCAAATTTTTCAGTCTTTGGATATTCCATCATATTTTGTGCTGCGATTTTGTGGCTTAAAAACTATTCGCTGTGTCAGGAAAGTATTGTCAAACAAAATCTTGTTACGGGTAATTACAATTTATAACTCATTATACAAGCTCAAGAAAGTTCGAGGAAAAATAATTCAAATAGTAAAAAAAGATAAATACATTTTCTTTAAAATACATTAACAATTATTAAGAATGTGAGAATGAAGGCACCGAACTTTCATAGTAGACTTACTACACCAGTCATTTCTACAAAGATAAGACAAAGCTTTAAACTTGAATATCTCCTTAACGGAATATGATTTTGAATGCGTTCTTCACCATTGATTGAAGTTTTTTTTCATATAAGATGGACTTGCTTGACCACTTAACCCTTGCCTACAAGAGGTCCTCCTTTCAGGGTTGTCCACTATTAATGGAATCCTCTCCCTATGCTCTGACAAGTGCTAGGATTGTGATGCGGGAAGGGAGGTGGAGGGGTCTCATAGGGAGGGGGAAAGGTCCTATAGATGCAAATTGTTTTGGGAGCCCCCTTGTGCCAAGTGGAGACTTAGGGCTTGTATAAAGTACGTTTCAGTCCATAAAAATGTATTGCAGTGTCATAGACTGCCTTGCCTCCACCTAAAAGAAATAATACATTTGCATGAGGCTGATGGGGTTAACCAAACCTTTTGAGGCTGATGGGGTTAACCAAACCTTTTGAGGCTGATGGGGTTAACCAAACCTTTTGAGGCTGATAGGGTTAACCAAACCTCTTGAGGCTGATGGGGTTAACCAAACCTCTTGAGGCTGATGGGGTTAACCAAACCTCTTGAGGCTGATGGGGTTAACCAAACCTCTTGAGGCTGATGGGGTTAGCCAAACCTCTTGAGGCTGATGGGGTTTACCAAACCTCTTGAGGCTGATGGGGTTAACCAAACCTCTTTAGGTTGATGGGTTAACCAAACCTCTTGAGGCTGATGGGGTTAACCAAACCTCTTGAGGCTGATGGGGTTAACCAAACCTCTTAAGGCTGATGGGGTTAACCAAACCTCTTGAGGCTGATGGGGTTAACCAAACCTCTTGAGGCTGATGGGGTTAACCAAACCTCTTGAGGCTGATGGGGTTAACCAAACCTCTTGAGGCTGATGGGGTTAACCAAACCTCTTGAGGCACCCTGGTACTGATGATAGTATGTGCATTACAAGTCAAATTTATATGAAAAAGACAGATACAAATAGCAGTTAAACCTTCCATGTTTATGTTCATTTTTGGCAAATTATATCTTTTCTTCTCAAAAAAACAAAAGCACAACGGAAAAACAGTATCTCTGATAGCACATCCAAAACAACTACATCTTACGTGAACACTACGTAAGTTCACAAGCAAATGCTCTGTACTTTATGGAAAGACTTTCAAATCATGTACACATGAAATGTCAATGAGAACCACATTTCTCTGAAGTCAAAATAAACATTCATATATTAACATTTTGAAGATTCATAGGCACATGAGACAACACTTTTCAACAGCAATACACTTTTTAACAGCAATACACTTTTCAACGCCAATACACTTTTCAACGGCAATACACTTTTCAACAACAATACACTTTTCAACAACAATACACTTTTCAAGAGCAATTTTTTATGATATTCAAATTGGAACCAAAATTAGCAATTTAATGGCAAATTATGCATAATTCACTTGCCTGTTTTTACTTATACAACCATTTTATTCAAATTTGATTTTCGTACCCCACCCCTATGCCGTCCTGTGTGCATATGTAATCACTGTCCAAATCAAACAGATTTAGAAAAGAAACATACAGATATAACAAAAAATCTTCTTTTTAATTTTTGAAGGATGAAGCAAATCACTAAAGCTATCCAACACAAAAGATGATATTAAAGAACGAAGTTAGTGTTCTAACACGTTCATCTTGTATGAAAGATTTTCAAATTTCAACACAAATGAAACAGAATCTTAACCTGCCTATTTAGTTCCTTAAACAAAATAAAGTTCTGAATGTCTTTTTTACTTTCATATAACACACTTGCTTGACCTCTGAACCATCACCTTTCAGCCAAGCTACGTCATTCTTTCATATCTTCATTACAAATACTAACAATAACATGAAATCTTATCAATCATGAGAAATAATTTAACTTCTGAATAGATCGTTAATGCTATTTCCTAAAAAAAAGCCCAATTACTGCAATTCCTTTCATCAACAAAGAACACATTATTGAAGTGAAATGTGATGACATTTTGTGTTAGATGCAGGATATCATTATGTGTAACTCATGTCCCCCTGTAAAACTTGATGTAAAACCAAATAAAAAGGCTTTGATTTTAAAGTGAGTTTTCCTTCCTGATGCAATTAGCATGAAATGTAAGTTACCGACTGGATGTTCACGAGTCAGATCAATAATCATTTTCAAGCCATTGTTTCTGAAAGCGCACACCCTCAGTGAAATTCTAATCAATAACTCACTGACATAACCAATGACAACCACACTCGCTTGTGTTTATATTAATACTAATTCAAGCCCAACTTTAATGGGTTCTTTGCTTCCTTGACTTCGAACCTGTCAAATATCTGCCATTTGCCAATTTAAGATTTCTTAAGTCTTATGAGTAAGAATTGAGTGAGAAAAGCAATAAATATTCCATCTTTGAATATTAGGAACAGAATATGGAACTACTAAGGGTAAGAAGCAACGGCATACAATTCAATTCACAGCAACAATGATGATACTTTGTAGAAGAAAGAGGGGAGTGGGGGTGGGGGTATAATCACATTAAAGAACCATAAAGGGGGGTGGGTGGGGTGGGGAAATTAGCATTGTAAAACTATAATAACAGAAAATGTTGGGGAAATATTGTTTGCTGGATAGTTTGCAAGACGTTATAAGATGTTATTTGCATACAGTCAGCGTCTTGAGCAGATAATCCATTCTGTATCTAAGTGCTGATCATTCTTAATATTATATACTACAAATATTGTATCAACTACTTAAAGTGTAAATGTTGGTAACGGTTAACATTAATGGGTACAATGCCAGCAATAACATGTTAATGAGTCACCCACTCCTAATGGTTCACTTGCATACATACATAATCAAATTAACTTCTTCAAATTCTTTCAAAATAATTTAAATTTTATGCAGAACTGCGTGGTGAGCTTTAGATTGAAAGTGTTTTCCACTTTTTGCATTTTAAATTGAACCTTTCTAACATGCCCCACTTTATAATTCCCTTGTATTATGCATCATTTGTCCACACAACTATAACACAAATATTATGTGCATCAATTTGCTAATATGAGATTAAATTTTTATTAAAAATATTTCAACAACATTAATAACAGGTTTAGTTTGGTTTAATTTGTTGATGTTTAACAGCACCATAACAGTCAGAGTAACAGAGAAACAAAAGCTGTACATTACATGAAACTAACTCCTGAGTGATTGCACAACAGAGAATAATTAACTCCTGAGTGATTGCACAACAGAGATTAATATCAAATTCATTAAAGGATGTCACATTTCCGCGCAAAGATAGATACAAAATTATATTGCTGTTGAAAAACTGAAATCCTTCTTCCTTAATTAGCTTCCCATGTAGAAAATACAAACATAATGCAAGAATTCTATTCTTTACAAAATAGGTTAGGTTGCACAAACATAAGAATGCAAGAATTCTATTCTTTACAAAATAGGTTAGGTTGCACAAACATAAGAATGCAAGAATTCTATTCTTAACAAAATAGGTTCGGTTGCACAAACATAAGAATGCAAGAATTCTATTCTTAACAAAATAGGTTCGGTTGCACAAACATAAGAATGCAAGAATTCTATTCTTTACAAATAGGTGAGGCTGCACAAACATAAGAATGCAAGAATTCTATTCTTTACAAAATAGGTTAGGTTGCACAAACATAATGCAAGAATTCTATTCTTTACAAAATAGGTTAGGTTGCACAAACATAAGAATGGAAGAATTCTATTGTTTACAAAATAGGTTAGGTTGCACAAACATAAGAATGCAAGAATTCTATTCTTAACAAAATAGGTTAGGTTGCACAAACATAATGCAAGAATTCTATTCTTAACAAAATAGGTTAGGTTGCAGAAACATAAGAATGCAAGAACTATATTCTTTACAAAATAGGTGAGGTTGCAGAAACAAAAGAATGCAAGAATTCTATTCTTTCAATATAGGTTAGGTTGCACAAACATAATGCAAGAATTCTTTTCTTTACAAAATAGGTAAGGTTGCAAACATAAGAATGCAAGAATTCTATTCTTTACAAAATAGGTTAGGTTGCACAAACATAATGCAAGAATTCTATTCTTTACAAAATAGGTTAGATTGCACAAACATAAGAATGCAAGAATTCTATTCTTTACAAAATAGGCTAGGTTGCACAAAATGGTGCTTTACTGACTGCAAGTGCAAAATTTCTGCTGCTTGGAGAATCATTCTGCCTTCAAAAGCCCAATATATTTTTGTGTTTCTCTTGTGATGTATGAACGGGACATAGTCTATATATTTTCTTATGTTAAATCCATTGTTTTTAACCCTCTGCCATTTCTTTTTGAAAAAGGGAAGATAATTCTAATGAAGAGGATTTGATCTTTACCATACCTGGAGAAGGCATTTGGAAGATTTTCAAGGTCTGCAATTGAAGGAAGAAATATGAAGAAAAACAAAAGCATTTCGGGTTGTTTTCCTGTTCATACATCACATTTTTTCAAGATATTACAACAATTTCAAACTTTGATTACTCATTAACTGAAAAACTGCACAAGATATTTTGAAAATTCAGTATTTAATGCTCTTTTCAGTGTGCGCTTGATGCTCTTTTCAGTACATGGTTGATGCTCTTTTCAGTACACGCTTGATGCTCTTATCAGTACGTAGATGATGCTCTTTTCAGTACATGGTTGATGCTCTTTTCAGTGCGTGGTTGATGCTCTTTTCAGTATGCGGTTGATGCTTTTTTCAGTACATGGTTGATGCTCTTTTCAGTACGTGGTTGATGCTCTTTTTCTGTTCAACCACATACTGTACTGAAAAGAGCATTAACCACACACTGAAAAGAGCATCAACCACACACTGAAAAAAGCATCAACCACATACTAAAAAGAGCATCAACCACGTACTAAAAAGAGCATCAACCACGTACTAAAAAGAGCATCAACTATGTACTGAAAAGAGCATCAAGTACATACTTATAAGACCATGAACCACGTACTGAAAAGAGCCAGAGCATCAACCACCAACTGAATAGAACCGGAGCATAAACCACGTACTGAAAAGAGCCTGAGCATAAACCACGTACTGAAAAGAGCCTGAGCATCAACCACGTACCGAAAAGAGCATTAAATACTAAATTTTCAAAATATCTTGTGCAGTTTTCAAGTTAATGTGTAATCAAAGTTTGAAATTGTTTTAATATGTTGGAAAAATGTGATGTATAAACATGAAAACAACCCAAAATGCTTTTGTTTTTCTTCATATTTCTTCCTTAATTGCAGACCTTGAAAATGTTGAAAATACTTTCTCCAGGTATGGTAAAGATCAAATCCTCTTCATTGGAATCATCTTCCCTTGTTTCAAAAAGAAATGGCAGAGGGTTAAAAACAATGGATTTAACATAAGAAAATATATAGACTATGTCCCGTTCATACATCACAAGAGTAACACAAAAATTTCAAAATTTGAACAAAAATCTTTCAAAAAGCTGTAAAATGGGCAATTTTCAACCAATCTTGATGGAAGTATTTCCTTTCTTCATGTTTGTTAGTGGATTTGAAATCAATTTAGCTAAGGTTGCCTCTACCTGTCCATATACCTTTAATGGATGTTCTTAGCTCCCTTGCTTTGAGAAATTCTTAACTAGCGTGTATAAAATAAATAAATACCTGGATACTAGATCAAATTTGTGACTGGTGAAATATCATGTAAACTCTTTAGTTTGAGGACATTTCTTCAAATAAATATATTTTATATATGCTCTAATAACCTATTAGACAACGTTTCCTGTACAGATTAATGAAATTAGTGTATCTGTATATAGAGCTGCCACAGCTCAGGGAAGGTACCAGATTCGACTCAGCTCTACATTGTGCTCTTTGAGCAAGACACTTTACTCTACTTGTCCAAGTCCAGTGAGTCTGCATAGGACCAGTGTCCTATCCAGGATGAGTCATGTGCTTAGGCTCTCATCTGCTTACCACAAGGAAACCATGGGAAGTCTTCATGATCTTCTGAGTCTTCATGATCTTCTGAGTCTTTATGATCAGAGTTTAGTATTAGTGTCTCTATATGGTGAGGATATTACTCCATCAGTTTAGTATTAGTGTCTCTATATGGTGAGGATATAACTCCATCCTTACTCACTCAAACAGTGTGGTTGCACCCCTTTCTTCTTTTTACCTTCACACTTTTGGCACACATATGAGGCTAAGATGCAAAACTTATGTAATTTTGACAGGCCTCCTACATTTTGTGGTGATAACTGCTTATCATTGAGTCTGAATATTATTGGCCATCAGAGCATATGGATTTGTGAATAATTAGAAGGTAATGGCCACCTTTGTGCAGATTCTTTGCCCTTAGGCATGTCTTTTGAGCAAATCATTGCTCCACATATTTTAAATTTATAACAACAAAATAGTTTCTACAATCAAAACAGCTGTAATACAAATAATCTTATCCCATATTTTGCTAATGTAGAATTTAGTTATACTTCCAAATGAATCCCACAAATAACGCAGACATCTATGCACTATACTTCTACTGTATGACTCGTCTCACAATCAGCTTGAAGAATAAATACCTGCCTTGATTTCCAAGCTTCATGCCTGTCCTATGACGCAAACAATAATCACAACTGCCACACTGCTTTACTTTCCTTTAAGTCAGATATCACAATTGATAACATGTTTCATGGACAGACACAAATATAAAATACAAATTCCTGTTTGCTCAGGGGATTTTGAAGGTAGAAATTGTATTTTTGGACACATTTGTATTGTTTTTTAAACAATATGTCCATGTTTTTTTTTACAAGTTCTAATAAAGGTTGACGTGGAGTAAAGCTGACTTGTTGCATAATGTCCACTTTCTGTTTTAATCACAGCGCAAGTTTAAAGAAGGGTCTGCTCCAGTTGGAAGATATCATTTGATTTTGTTGTGGTGTTGTATTTTGTCTTTTGTAGTGGTGTTGTATTGTCTTTTGTTGTGGTATTGTATTTTGCCTTTTGTTGTGGTGTTGTATATTGCCTTTTGTTGTGGTGTTGTATATTGTCTTTTGTTGTGTTGTATCTTGTCTTTTATTGTGGTGTTGTATCTTTGTCTTTTTCATTAGAAGGTAAAAACTGATGACTGAGATGCAACACCGAGCACAAATCCACAGGTACATTCTGTGGAGAGAAAAGATGTAAATTAGCAATGTTATTATCATCTTGATTCTTGTGACCAAAACAAACAATTCCATGAATAATGCTAGACAAATTGAGGTTTGTTAAGAACAATGAGGGAGGGTGAGTCTTAATTTCCACGGGGAGAGAGTTCTATAAATTAGTACTAATCAATTTAATGGTTGATTGGTAGAGGTAAGATTCTGAAGTTATAGTCATGAAGGTTATTACTGGATACAAGGAATCCATTACAGGTGTACTAAGAGGCACTTCTGTTTGAAATAGCTGGTAGACAAAAACGAGTTTTTGTAGGGAAATTAAAGTTGGTGAGAATAAAGACCCATATGTGTTTCCATACAGGTCCAAAAGAATCATTTTCATGTTTTTTGTGGGGGTTGGGGTAGGAGCATATCCCCTCCAAAGCAAGTTAGTTGTGCAGGATATAAGGATCATGTGGGGGTTGGGATAGGAGCATATCCCCTCCAAAACAAGCTAATTGTGCAGGATATAAGGATCATGTGGGGGTTGGGGTAGGAGCATATCACCTCCAAAGCAAGCTAGTTGTGCAGGATATAAGGATCATGTGGTGGTTGGGATAGGAGCATATCCTCCAAAGCAAGTTAGTTGTGCAGGATTTAAGGATCATGTGGGAGTTGGGGTGCATATCCCTCCAAAGCAAGCTAGTTGTACAGGATATAAGGATCATGTGGGAGTTGGGTTAGGGCGTATCCCCTCCAAAGCAAGCTAGTTTGCAGGATATAAGGATCATGTGGGGTTGGGGTAGGAGCATATCCTCCAAAGCAAGCTAGTTGTGCAGGATATAAGGATCATGTGGGGGTTGGGGTAGGAGCATATCCCCTCCAAAGCAAGCTAGTTGTGCAGGATATAAGGATCATGTGGGGTTGGGGTAGGAGCATATCACCTCCAAAGCAAGCTAGTTGTGCAGGATATAAGGATCATGTGGGAGTTGGGTTAGGAGCATATCCCCTCCAAAGCAAGCTAGTTGTACAGGATATAAGGATCATGTGGGGTTGGGGTAGGAGCATATCCCTCCAAGCAAGTTAGTTGTGCAGGATATAAAGGATTATGTGGGGATGGGGTAGGAGCATATCCTCCAAAGCAAGTTAGTTGTGCAGGATATAAGGATCATGTGGGGTTGGGGTAGGAGCATATCCCTTCCAAAGCAAGCTAGTTGTACAGGATATAAGGATCATGTGGGAGTTGGGTTAGGAGCATATCCCCTCCAAAGCAAGCTAGTTGTGCAGGATATAAGGATCATGTGGGGTTTGGGGTAGGAGCATATCCCCTTCCAAAGCAAGTTAGTTTTGCAGGATATAAGGATCATGTGGGGGTTGGGGTAGGAGCATATCCCCTCCAAAGCAAGCTAGTTGTGCAGGATATAAGGATCATGTGGGGGTTGGGGTAGGAGCATATCACCTCCAAAGCAAGTTAGTTGTGCAGGATATAAGGATCATGTGGGGGTTGGGGTAGGAGCATATCCCTCCAAAGCAAGCTAGTTGTACAGGATATAAGGATCATGTGGGGGTTGGGGTAGGAGCATATCCTCCCAAAGCAAGCTAGTTGTGCAGGATATAAGGATCATGTGGGGGTTGGGGTAGGAGCATATCCCCTCCAAAGCAAGCTAGTTGTGCAGGATATAAGGATCATGTGGGGGTTGGGGTAGGAGCATATCCCCTCCAAAGCAAGCTAGTTGTACAGGATATAAGGATCATGTGGGGGGGTTGGGGTAGGAGCATATCCTCCAAAGCAAGCTAGTTGTGCAGGATATAAGGATCATGTGGGGTTGGGGTAGGAGCATATCCTCCAAAGCAAGTTAGTTGTGCAGGGGTTGGGGTTGGGAGCATATCCCTCCAAAGCAAGCTAATTGTGCAGGATATAAGGATCATGTGGGGGGTTGGGGTAGGAGCATATCACCTCCAAAGCAAGCTAGTTGTGCAGGATATAAGGATCATGTGGGGTTGGGATAGAGCATATCCCCTCCAAAGCAAGTTAGTTGTGCAGGATTTAAGGATCATGTGGGAGTTGGGGTAGGGCATATCCTCAAAGCAAGCTAGTTGTACAGGATATAAGGATCATGTGGGAGTTGGGTTAGGAGCATATCCCCTCCAAAGCAAGCTAGTTGTGCAGGATATAAGGATCATGTGGGGTTGGGGTAGGGCATATCCCCTCCAAAGCAAGCTAGTTGTGCAGGATATAAGGATCATGTGGGGTTGGGGTAGGAGCATATCCTCCAAAGCAAGTTAGTTTTGCAGGATATAAGGATCATGTGGGGGTTGGGGTAGGAGCATATCCCTTCCAAAGCAAGCTAGTTGTACAGGATATAAGGATCATGTGGGAGTTGGGTTAGGAGCATATCCCCTCCAAAGCAAGCTAGTTGTGCAGGATATAAGGATCATATGGGGGTTGGGGTAGGAGCATATCCTCCAAAGCAAGTTAGTTTTGCAGGATATAAGGATCATGTGGGGTTGGGGTAGGAGCATATCCTCCAAAGCAAGCTAGTTGTGCAGGATATAAGGATCATGTGGGGGTTGGGGTAGGAGCATATCACCTCCAAAGCAAGTTAGTTGTGCAGGATATAAGGATCATGTGGGGGTTGGGGTAGGAGCATATCCCCTCCAAAGCAAGCTAGTTGTACAGGATATAAGGATCATGTGGGGGTTGGGGTAGGAGCATATCCCCTCCAAAGCAAGCTAGTTGTGCAGGATATAAGGATCATGTGGGGGTTGGGGTAGGAGCATATCCCCTCCAAAGCAAGTTAGTTGTGCAGGATATAAGGATCATGTGGGGGTTGGGGTAGGAGCATATCCCCTCCAAAGCAAGCTAGTTGTACAGGATATAAGGATCATGTGGGGTTGGGGTAGGAGCATATCCCCTCCAAAGCAAGTTAGTTGTGCAGGATATAAGGATCATGTGGGGGTTGGGGTAGAGCATATCCTCCAAAGCAAGTTAGTTGTGCAGGATATAAGGATCATGTGGGGGTTGGGATAGGAGCATATCCCCTCCAAAGCAAGCTAATTGTGCAGGATATAAGGATCATGTGGGGGTTGGGGTAGGAGCATATCACCTCCTAAGCAAGCTAGTTGTGCAGGATATAAGGATCATGTGGGGGTTGGGATAGGAGCATATCCCCTCCAAAGCAAGTTAGTTGTGCAGGATTTAAGGATCATGTGGGAGTTGGGGTAGGAGCATATCCCCTCCAAAGCAAGCTAGTTGTACAGGATATAAGGATCATGTGGGAGTTGGGTTAGGAGCATATCCCCTCCAAAGCAAGCTAGTTGTGCAGGATATAAGGATCATGTGGGGGTTGGGGTAGGAGCATATCCCCTCCAAAGCAAGCTAGTTGTGCAGGATATAAGGATCATGTGGGGGTTGGGGTAGGAGCATATCCCCTCCAAAGCAAGCTAGTTGTGCAGGATATAAGGATCATGTGGGGTTGGGGTAGGAGCATATCACCTCCAAAGCAAGCTAGTTGTACAGGATATAAGGATCATGTGGGGGTTGGGGTAGGAGCATATCCCCTCCAAAGCAAGCTAGTTGTGCAGGATATAAGGATCAGCATATCCCTCCAAAGCAAGTTAGTTGTGCAGGATATAAGGATCATGTGGGGTTGGGGGGCATATCCCCTCCAAAGCAAGCTAGTTGTGCAGGATATAAGGATCATGTGGGAGTTGGGGTAGGGCATAGCACCTCCAAAGCAAGTTAGTTGTGCAGGATATAAGGATCATGTGGGGTTGTAGGGCATATCACCTCCAAAGCAAGCTAGTTGTACAGGATATAAGGATCATGTGGGGTTGGGGTAGGAGCATATCCTCCAAAGCAAGCTAGTTGTGCAGGATATAAGGATTATGTGGGGTTAGGGTAGGAGCATATCCTCCAAAGCAAGTTAGTTGTGCAGGATATAAGGATCATGTGGGAGTTGGGGTAGGAGCATATCCCCTCCAAAGCAAGCTAGTTGTGCAGGATATAAGGATCATGTGGGGGTTGGGATAAGAGCATATCCCCTCCAAAGCAAGCTAGTTGAGCAGGCTATAAACTTGTTTCCACCTTCTTCCTCTCCAATGCACCAACACAAAAATGTGTAATGGTCAACACAATAATCAACAAACATAAACATGCTAATAAAATATCCAATTGCCAATTTCAAAATCAAATTCAGAAGACTAAAATTGACTGAAATAAATTTGTGAGTTTTTCCATATGCAGTACTGCTGCCCTTTATCATGCATCCTACTCAAAGCAAAGCAGCACATAATCTGTTATCATCTCAGGGGTACTTACAGACCAAACATATCCACAGAACTCATATTCAAACCACCTACAGAACTTCAAACTCTCTTACCTCAGTTTTTTATGAACTGATTTTATCAACTTGCTCTAGATGCCATCTATCAACAGGTCTTTACTACATTCAATACCATCAACCTTTTAATAATTATCAATCAAGTCAGATTTGACAATGCTCAACACAATAACTGCCACTTATTGCCAGATAATTAACAATTTTTGAGATTCTTTCTACCCAAATGTTGCATTCTGATGTTTTTCTACCTAATGTCATATGTTACTGATGCATAATTTGATAACAAACTACAGAATGCAGCTTCTACTAGCAGTACTTCACTTAACACAGCTTCTACTAGCAGTACTTCACTTAACAGATAAGGATGTTCAACAGAACACATATGACTCTTCAACTCTTAAATAGAATAAAGGCGGAACAATCTTAGTATAGCAGTATTGCTATATAGAGTTTCATGAATTAAGTTTACCATCCGTTTCTGAGGTTATCACACTTTATTTTATTCTTTTTATTCTTGGACTTAAATCTAATTTTTAGCACAACAATTTATCAAGAATATTCTTAATTTCAATGATTTAAAGTCATTAACAATTCTTAAAATTCTCAATTATTTCAATAACGGAATAAAGTTGTTTGGGCAGAAACATCTTTTGCCAAAGTTGTACCGCTGTACTAGGATTTTACCATAAAGGGCA
This sequence comes from Chiridota heheva, assembly GCA_020152595.1. Lineage (NCBI taxonomy): Eukaryota > Metazoa > Echinodermata > Holothuroidea > Apodida > Chiridotidae > Chiridota > Chiridota heheva. Next base: position 643,581 of record JAIGNY010000936.1, read on the forward strand.
AAACCTCAAGTTAACTTTGTGGTGCAGAAATAGAGAACATAAATTACATGAATGCTGGGAATGGATTTACCCCGCTAAGCGTAGCGGGAACCCTAACTTACCTTCCATGCTATAAATATGCAATCTGGTCACATGACCTGATTCTAACGCACTTCTAACCGACCTTAAAAACGTAGTTACCAGCCAGCCCTAACCTCCATATTACCTCTACTAACCCTCACTTAACATTCCACCGAGGCCTGAACGAGAGGGGAGGCGGGCGGGATGCATGGAAGGTAAGTATAACTCTCGTAAATATCCCCGCTACGCTTAGCGGGAAAAATTTACTTCAAGTTATACCTTACCTTTCATGCTATAAATATGCAATCAGATTGCAACCGAGGATAGAAAGGAAGGGAGTTCAGGTCACAGCACAATTTTCTAAAGGCTGGTACTAAAACTCTCACTAATCTAATCCTGCTTAAAGGACGAAATTCCTTCTCCTCTTAAGAATGAAAGACCTCAGAGAAGGAAGTACTAAAACATGGTAAACCACTTTTAGTTACAGTCAAACTGAACAAGGCACTATTCGTTAACAGTAACTGAGGCAAACATCGCATGAACCTGAGTTAGAAACTTGTAAAACTCGCCACAAACCGCGCCGGGATCGTCCACGAGACGGAACCGGCTAGTAAAATATGACTGGGAACGAAGCGTGTACTAGCTCAAACGTATTGAAGAATTCGTTAGCGCGTAACTTCATAAGAGCAAAAGTTAGCGGGGTAACATAAACTTCGCAAAGTCAGGTCAAAACAAGGGGAAAAAACGTGATATGCGTTTTCCTGAATGGCAGCACGAGAAATCCCTTGAAAGGGACTATGCCTCGAACCCAAGTGCATACTCTGGCTGTTCCATGAACAGTGTCGACTACCTTAAAAAGAAAACGACAGGACGATCCATCGGAGGAAAATGTCTCGTGACACAGTATGATGAGATCTCCGTGTAACTTCCCAGTGGTCGCGAGTCAATGACCCTAGACCCAACTGGAAAACCTCGGTGGATAACTGCCAGCTATCCCAAAGTCTGTGACTGAACCAAGTCTGTGAGAGGGTCCACCCTCCAAAACGGGGAGGGGGGTGAACAACTCCTCAGAAGGCCTTGCTACGCCGAGGATAGGCGGACTAAGGCCACATTGTCAAACCAAGTGCTCTGGGACTGCGATGCAGTTTGCCGGAGCCCGGGAAAAAGACGAGTCGTCCCTGACCCGCGGCTCGTACGGGAAGCCTGCAAGGTCTTGAGCAGCTAAGGGAACTGCAGTTGGCCGGGCAAAGTGGGCACTATTGGTCGTACGTCGCCTTGCTTAGCATGTTCGGTACTAGTAAGAAAGGCGGAAAATGTAACTCACATAGTAAGTCCTTTTAAAAATAAATGCGTCGACTTCGAAACCCGCTGGTCGGAGAAAGGACGCAAAGAATTGATATCTTGCAATCGTCCACGAATGCGGACAGACCTACGTCTGGGAGACCAGAATAAGGTCCTGATCGCTCTGGTCACCTATGGGCAGCACACCCATCCTGTGGGGGTTCCACTGAAGCGAGACGATTGTGATCATGTTCTTGTAGTCCAAGGTGAGCGGCCTTAAGGCTGCATAGTTCGTCCTGCGCCGAGACGAGAGGAAGGATTCCAGAAACTCTTAAAAGTCCGTTCTATCTGTCCAAAAAGGAAACCACAACAGTGGTGTAAAGTCGGCGCGAATCTGAACTGCCTTGCTCAGCACTAGCGGTAAAAGGTGAAAAATGCCCGGCATACTGCCTGTGAAAAAGGCCTTGTCCCTGTCCAAGTTTCTGTCATAAGGGGTCACATGATATGTGACCCTACCTCAACCAAGACGCATTCGTCGGCACTGATGTGAAAGTCTGATGGGTGGAATTCGTTTCTCACAACAGGTGGGAGCGTCCGCACCACCCACCAAACGGAGGTGGCCACCGACTAAACGTGTAAAACAGAGGTACTGAATAAGACCATCTTTAGCCCGAGGGTAGACTTCAACACCGTCCTCTCCATGGATCGCCAAGTCTGGGGGTGTCGAAAACATGCATCGGTCGCTGATGGCCGGTGGTGTGTGGGAGGCAACTGCCTCTCCTCCATGGCCTGTGTTCCAAGACGGAAGCCTGGACGTAAAGAGGTCCATAAAGAAAGGAAACGTCCTCCCAAGAATGGAACAAAAAATTTCCCATTAGAGCTTCCCGCTTCATTCTCTGTCCCTACTCCCGGACCTGCTCCATTGTGAAGAGAACGGGGGGAGAGAAATGAGCAAAATGCTAAACGTCGGCGAACCGCCCAGGGTGAAAAGTCGTTGAGCGGGAAGAGTCATTCAGGCTGATAGCACTAATAAGTTAATACTTACTTAGGGTTAATGTACGCCGTACACTTAACTCTGTAAAAAACTCATACAACAGTGGAGCCCCAGTGATTGAGGAGCAACGTGGCAGATAAGACTGCTGACCCTGAGCAAATTTTGTTAAAACTTTACTGAACTAAACAAATGGTTAGAGAAATAAAAGGCAGGCCGTTAATATAAAACGAATACAAAAAGGGCTGCAAACCGTGTAAGGCTATGTAGCTGTGAGACGGTTTTAGGTCATAAGACCACAAAGCCATAAGACATTGTCTACGGCTCCGAAGTGGTGTCTAAAAACTGTAGCAGTTACGGAACCGCGTAGCTATAAGCCACTCCTATCAACAGCTAAACTTGTCTATGAAGTTGTTTGGAAAAGGTGTTAACGTACGACGTATAGTTACGACCTTGGAACTGCGGAACATATGGCTACGGATGTAAAGAAAACTAATACCGTATAACTGTACGGGTAGTTAACTAACAGACTGTAAAGCTGCAAGCCGCGTTGAACTGCTTCAAGGTGTTAAAGTATAGTATGAACTAAACGTGCCATTGTTTTTAATAGCTACCTCAATTGTGAGATTGGCTATTAAAAGGCCACCTATGTCAAAAAATGTATCCTTCATGAAGTTAATTTTGACAGGGGGTTTAACGTACTACGTCAAATGTATGAGTCGTTAACCCCAGTACTGGGGTAGAAAACACTAAAGAGTTGACGTCCTGTGTATACTACACGGGCCGTTAACTCCGTTAAACAGCCTTCACCACGGAGCTGAGAAGCTCGTGGCTGGCTGCTGGGAAACTAATGCCGTACTCAGTATGTTTACCCGTTAAGTAGTATATAGCCTACATGGATCTACAAAGGCATCAACGTAACAATTCCACTAGCCGTCCGCCAAGTTTGCCTCTGTTCACCATGGAGCAATAAAGCTAGTAGCTACGTGAGGGGGACAAATGATACTGGTAAAGTGTCCCTAATGTAAAAAGCTATCAGTACAAAAAACCCATCTGGATCTACAATAGCGTTAACGTACTACATTTGTTACATGAGTTGTTACCTCAGTATACTTCTATTCACCACCGGGCCATTGAGTAAGTGGCTACGTGTGAGGGAGTAAAGTCGTACTCAGAACGCGTTCCTGTTTGAATAGCTAAAAATATACTGGAGCCGTAAGGGATGGAGTTCACGTGCTACGCAAGCTATACGAGCCGTAAAATCTGTTTGTTTCACTACGGAGCTACAAAACTGGTAGCTGCGTAGGAAAGGGCGGACTACCGTCATACTGGTACGTGTCCCAGTAAGAGTATACGGCCGCGGAACTCTGTAGCTCCTGGCTACTGGTTGTTTACCACGCAGTTGCGCTGCTGGTGTATGCCGTTAGCTCCATTTGTATTTGTTCACCATGAAGCAGCATAGCCGGTGGCTACGTGTGGGGGATGGCTGTAGAACGCTAAACGCGTCCCAGTAAGAACGACGACTGTGGAACTCTGTAGCACGCAGCTATCGGTCGCATTATCCCAAAGTTGTGTTACCCGGATTTATCGTACATTGTATGTTATTCCATGTAGATCCTGTGGGGGCCGTAACAGCCGTGTAGCTACGGAACTGTACGGACCTGTAAAGCCGTATCCCAGACTCGTGAACTCATGTCTTAGAGCCGTAGGGACCGGTGCGGAGCCGTTCAGAGGGTCCGTAAAGTTGTGGTACTCCCGGGTTTACCGTACGTCGTACGTAAAACCGCATCAATATCTTTATAATTTGAGCGAAACGTCACATTCGACGCAAAAATTATATTCAGTGTAGTTCGAACGGTCATGGAACTACGTAACACGAAGAAAATAGCTCTCGTAACGCTATGCTTCTCGTGGAGATGGTTTTCTTACCACCCGACCACTAATCTTTGTAACCCAAGGAAGAACTTACACGCGACGCATCGTGGGGCATCCTGGGTGAGCAACGCACCGGCATACAGGGACTTAAAAAAATTTGCGGAACCGTGACGTTTCACGCGGAAATGTTACTCAGATAGCTCACACGGACGTAGCTGATGGTTACGGTAACAAAAGAAAATAGCTCTCGTAACGCTATATTCCTTGTGAAGATTGTTACTTTTTACCTGACCATGTAGCTATATCTTTATGTAACGTTATCCCGTTACAAAACTCTGGAGCCCTACGGACCCGTTCACTGGAAGCCGTATGGATTAGAGAAGCGTTTGCATGCTATGCATCGCGGGACATCTTGGGTGCATAACGCACCGACACTCAGGGACTTGTCCTCCGTGTCCATGATACTGGTGAAAATAATTGAGGAACTGTAACGTTCAACGCAGACAATCTTATTAATGGCGTTCACACGGCCGTGGAACTGCGTAGGTAATGGCTACGGGACCAAGAAGAAAATAGCTCTCGTGGTGCTATACTTCTTGCGAAGATTGTCACTTGTCACCTGACCACGTAGCTTCGTAGCTAGTGGGTGTATTTCTGGGTTAATCTTACGGTGTGCGTTCCCCCGTTACAAAACTATGGAGCGGTATGTATCCAATCATCAAAGCCGTATGGAGCCGTGGGCCACTGAGCCATATGGAACCGTCCGGCTGTCCAACGGACCCGTAAGCATGGGCCGTGGAGCCGTCCAATGGACCCGTAAACACGGGCCGTGGAGCCATATGGAACCGTCCTATGGACCAACGGAGCCGTAAACACTGACCGTGGAGCCGTATGGAACCGTCCAATGGACCCGTACGGACCCATAAGGAGCCGTGAACACAAGCCGTGGAGCCATATGGATCCAATCACTAGAGCTGTACGAACCAAAAAGGACCTGTGAAATCACTATAGACTCACGAATAAGTTCTTTAAGCGCTGCCTTTACGTGGCTCTACCAGTCCCTACTGCGGAACCGTCGACTACAGCAGTGTACAAAGGCTTTACTCATTAAAAATCGGCACCGTTCCCAACTCAGTAATCTTACCGAGAAGGAGGCGCTTCTTTACAGTGGTTTTTATTCTAAGTGACGTCTTCTTTAGGATGCCACTTAGTTTATCAATATATAGACTCGGGTAAATTACGTCTGATAGACCGCACCCGTGGCTCTACTGACTCAGTAATCTATCGAGTCAGGGGGTTAATCAGAAAAAGTTAACACAGTAAACTACAAACACAGGCCTCCACGACTCAGTAATCTTATTGAGAAGGTGGCCATAGTGCAAGTAGAAAGTCTGAGACTAATTGATTTATATCGCCTCTTGGCGTTTTTCTGAAAAGTAAAAATATATATGAATGCATACATATACACTTAAACCAAGACGCCCCTATGGGGGATGTCCCTACGACCCTTCGTCAACCATAGAGAGGCAAGCCATAGCAAAAAAGTACATCAAAACTTTCTGACAGAAAAAATTGTATCTGAAAATTTTAGAAACCGGAGAAAATCACCAAACGTAAATTCTTCCATAGCATAGGGGTAGCATGGAAAACACCAACCACTGAGTAACTTGGCATCTGTGGAGATAAAAAGAAAAGATTAGATCTCCTGTGAAGAGGATGTCGGAGAGACCCCCTCAAGGTCTCTCCAACGTCCCAAAATTCAAGCTTGAAAATTAAAAACTTTTGTCTTAATTATATGCGAGAAAAACGAATACACCATATGTACTGGTAACGTTAAATAAAATATAGGCTCTCTTGTAACAACTGTAGCTCCTTGGAGTTGTAAGAAGCCGACTACTCCGAAAGTCCTGTGAGTCGGACCGAAGAAAATCGGACCCATGGCTACCTCGTCTTACCTCAGAAGACTTGAAAAGGCAAACCGGATAAGAAAGAGCAGCGTAAAACCTGCCTGGTAGAAGCTGCAAGGGAGAAAATTGTTAGAAAAAGGTTAAATCTAAAAAGAAAATTTGTCCAGTTCCAGAGATGTTGTGAAAACAACGCGCTGAAAAAGAGTGAGGGTTAGTAGAGGTTATATGGAGGTCAGGGCTGGCTGGTAACCATGTTTTTAAGGTCGGTTACAAGTGTGTTAGAATCAGGTCATGTGACCAGATTGCATATTTATAACATGGAAGGTAAGGTATAACTTGAAGTAAATTTACCCCGCCAAGCGTAGCGGGGATATTTACGAGAGTTATACTTACCTTCCATGCTATCAATATATGCAATCTGGTCACATGACCTGATTCTAACACACTTCTAACCGACCCTAAAACGTAGTAACCAGCCAAGCCCTGACCTCCATAATACCTCTCTACCATCCCTCAATCCCTCACTCAACATTCCACCGAGGCCTGAACAAGATGGGAGGCGGGCGGGATGCATGGAAGGTAAGTATAACTCTCGTAAATATCCCCCCTACCCTTAGCGGAGTAAATTTACTTCAAGTTATACCTTACCTTCCATGCTATTAATATATGCAATCAGATTGCAACTGAGGATAGGAAGGAAGAGAGTTCAGGTCGCAGCACATTTTTTTTTTTTTTTGTAATGGCTGGTACGAAAACTTACACTAATCGAATCCCGTTTAAAGGACAAAATTCCTTCTCCTCATAAGGATGAAAGACCTCAGAGTGGGAACTAAAACATAATAAACCACGTCTAGTCACAGTCAAACCGAACAAGGCACCATTCGTTGACAGTAACGGAGGCAAACATCGAAAGAATTTGAGCTAAAAACTAAAAAAAACAAGCCAACCGGAAGAGCGTTTGGACACAATATGAATATCAGCAAAGTGTCTACAAAAAACGCCACAAACCACACCGGATTCGTCCACGAGACGGTACCGACTCGTAAACTACGATCGGGAACGAAGCGTGTACAAACTAAAACAAATTGAAGAAATCCCGGGCAAGGGACAAATCCGTTAGCGCGTAAAAGCAAGAGTTAGCGGGGTAACACGAACGTCGAAAAGTGAGTCAGACCAAAAACAAGAGAAAAACCGCGAATAGCGTTTTCCCGAACGACAGCACGAGAGATCCTGTGAAAAGGCTATGCCCGAACCCGGCGCATACGCGGCGTTCTATGAACAGTTCAGACTACTTTGAAAGAAAGTTACTGGGCGATCCATCGGAGAAAATATCACATGACACACTACGAAGAGATCTCCGTGTAACTTTCCAGTGGTCGCGAGTCAAAGACCGTAGACCCAACTAGAAAAACCTCGGTGGATAGCTGCAAGTTATCCCAGAGCTCATGACTGAACCAAGTCTGAGAGAGGGCCCACCTCCACAGCGGGGAGGGGGTGAGCAACCTCTCAGAAAAGCCATGCTACGTCGAGGAAAGGTGGGCTAAGGCCACGCCATCATCTGGCGCTCCGGGACCGAGATGCAGTCGCGGAGCCGGAAAAGAGAAAAAAACGTCCTAACCCGAGGCTCGTCGTGAAGCCTGCAAGGTCTTGAGCAGCGAGGAACAGCAGTGAGCCGGGAAAAGTGGTCGCTATCGGCGAGCGTCGCCTAGCGTAGCATACTTGGTACTAGCATGAAAGGCGGAAAGCGTAACCCACATAGTTGAGCTCTGAAGAAAACAAATCGTCGACCCTGAAACCCGCGGGTCAGGAGAAAGGGCGCAAAGAAAAGATAACTGCGATCATCCACGGATGCGGACAGACCTCGTCCGGAGGATCGAAAAAGGTCCTGATCGCTCTGGTCACCTACGAAGAAATCGCCCATCATGTGGGGTTCCGCTGAAACGAGGCGAGTGATCGTGTACTCGTAGTCGAGGTGGCGGCCGTAAGGCTGGCATAGTTCGTCCTGCGCCGAGGCAGGAGGAGCGATTCCAGAAACTCTTGGAGTCTGTTCGATCTGTCTGAAAAGGAGACCACAACAGTGGTGCAAAAGCGGGGAAACTGAAAAGCCTCGATCAGCACTAGCGGTAAAAAAGTGAACAAAAAACCCGGCATCCTGCCTGTTGAAAAAGGCCAAGTACCCGTCCAAGTTTCCGTCATAAGGAGTCACAAGAAAAGTGCCCCTACCTCGATCAAGACGCATCCGTCGGTACTGACTGTGAAATCTGACGGGTAAAAACTTCGTTCCTCACCCCAGGTGGGAGCACCCGCACCACCACCAAAGTGGTTGGCCACCAACGAAACGTGTAAAGCGGAGGTACTGAACGACACCATCTGCAGTCCAGAGAAAACTGCCGACCTTGAGCAAAGCTTGTTTAAACTTACTGACCAACAATCAATGGCTAGCGAAATAAAAGGCAGGCCGTTAATATAAAACGAATACAAGAAGGGCTGCCAACCGTGTAATTCTATGTAGCTGTGAGACAGTTATGAGTCGGAAGACCGCAGAGCCGTACAACATAGTCGACGGCACCCAAGCAGTGTCTGAAAACTGTAGCAGTTGCGGAACCGCGTAGCTCCGGGCCACACCTATCAACAGCGAAACTTGTCTAAGAAGTTGACTGGAAAAGGTGTAACGTACTACGTATAGTAACAACCATGCAACCGCAGAGCCTACGGCTACGGGTGTGGAGAAAACTAATACCGTATGTCTGTACGGGTAGTGAAGTAACAGGCCGTAAAACCGCATGGAAACTGCTTTAAGAAGGTATTAAAGTATGGAATGAACCATACGTGCCGTTGTTGGTAATAGCTACCCCAAACGTGAGATTGTCTATCAAAAGGCCACCTATTGTCAAGAAAAATATCCTTCATGAAGTTAATATTGACAGGGGGGGTGTAACGTACTACGTCAACCGTATGAGTCGTTAACCCCAGCACTGGGGTAGAAATCACGAAAGAGTTGACATCCTGTGTATACTACACGGACCGTTAATTCCGTTAAACACTCTTCACCACGGAGCTAAGAAGCGTGTGGCTACTGGGGGGACTTAGGCCGTACAAAGTACGCAACCCTGTTAAGTATTATAGAGCCGTTATGGGTCTACAAAGGCGTCAGTATGACAAGTAACAACCACTGAGTCATCCGCCAAGTTTGTCTCTGTTTACCACAGAGCAAAAAGCTAGCGCCTACGCGAGGGGGACAACTGGTACTGGTACGTGTCCCTAACGTAGTAGCTATCAGTACAAAGGAACCGTCTAGGTCTACGATAGCGTTAACGTACTACATCTGTAACGTGAGTCGTTACCTTAGTATACTTCTATTCACTACGGGGCCATCGAGGAAGTGGCTACGCGTAAAGAAGTTGTACTCAGTATGCGTTCCTGTTGAGAATAGCTAAAAATATACTGGGGCCGTATGGAATACGGAGGAGTCCACGTGCTACGCAAGCTATCTGAGTCGTGAACTTAGTTTGTTTCATCAGCTACAAAACTGGTAGCTGCGTGGGGGAAGAGGGACTACCGTCTTACTCAGTACGTGTCGGTAAGAAAAACGGCCATGAACTCTGTAGCTCATGGCTACTGGTCCTCTACCACACAGCCACGCTGCTGGTGTAGGCCATTAACTCCGTTTGTATATAATCACTATGGGCGCGTGGCGGTGGCTGGCGTAAAGAGGACTGCCGTCGAGCGCTAGATGCGTCCGGTAAGAAAGGCGACCGCGGAACACTGCAACATGCGGCTAACGGTCGCAATATCGAAGTTCCGTTACCGGGTTTCCCGTCGTTTACGTAAAACGGCGTTAATATCTGTAGAATTTGAGCGCCGGGTCGTTCGGCGCCAAAATCATATTCAGAGTAGTTTGAGCGATCGTGGAACTACGTAACACGGAGAGAATGGCTCGTGATGGTATGCCTCCCGTAAAGATGGATTTCTTATCACCCGAGCGCTAGGCCTCAAAACCTGAGCAAGCGCTAACATGGGACACATCCTGGGAGCGTAACGTACCGCCAAATGGGGACTCGTCCTCGTGTCCATGAAACTAGTGAAAAATTATGCGGAACCGTGACGTTCAACGCGAAAATCTCACCAAGCCAGCTCACACGGACGTAGAGAAGGAATAGCTCTCCTAAGATTGCTACTATCACTTGACCATGTAGCTAAAAAGCTAAAGGGTATACTATCGGGTGTGAAGTACGTTACCTTGCTGCAGAAATATGCAGCCCTACGGACCCAGACGTCATCCCATGACCCGTACGAGCCGCCGAGCTGTTTTACGGACCCTTACGGGGCAGTGAAAACAAGCCGTAGGGGCCGTATGGAACCGATCACCGGAGCCGTACGGACCCTAATGGACCCGTGCAAGTAATCCAATGGCTCTACAACTAGCCATAAAAAGGTTACTAACTCACGTATAATCCCGTAGGGCGCCGCCTCATGTGGGCCTACCGGTCCCTATATCGTGGAACCGAGGACCACAGCTGTGTGTACGGGTTTGATCATGTCGATAACACCGGAGCGCAACCTTAAAATCGTTTAGATGCGACGCATCGCAGGACATTCAAGGAGCTTAACGCACCAACACTAGGGACCTGCCCTTCATGTCAATGACATAGGTGCAAAACATCGCGGAACTGTAACGTTCAATGCGGAAAATCCTACTGAGGCAGTCCACACGGCCGTGGAACAGCGTAGCTAATGGCGACAGAGACGAGAAGAAAATAGCTCTCGTGATGCTATACTTCTCGTGAAGATTGTCACCTATCACCTGACCAAGTAGCTTTCTAGCTAGCGGACTCAATTTCGGGGTTCATCGTACATTTATCGTCATCCCGTTGCAAAAACTCTAAAGTAAATGCGGGCCCGTGCGGTCTAGAGAAGCGTTTGCAAGCTATGCATAGCGGGACCTCTTAGGTGCGTAATGTACCCGGCGCTCCGAGGCCTGTCCTCCGTGCCTATGATACTGGTGAAAATAATTGCGGAAATGTAACGTTCAACGCGGATAATCGTATTAATGGTGTTCACATGATCGTGGAACTGCGTAGCTAATGGCTACGGAACCATGAAGAGAATAGCTCTCACGGTGCTATACTTCTTGTGAAGATTATCACTTGTCACTATGGCCACATAGCCGTAGCTAGTGGGTGTATATGGGTAAATAAATGCGTGTCACGATATCCCGTTACAAAACTACGGAGCCGTACGCATCCGAACACCGGAGCCGCACTCTCTCATTCGCACCTTGAAAAAATTGGTCGCGGTGGAGTCTGTGCTCTGACCACGCCGCTGGAACCCAATCGCTGCAAAGAGTACAAAGAATGGACTCGCAGCATAATCTGCACGCATAACGTGTGAGATGGATGTGACCAGAGCGTAAATCAAAAAAGCATTAGCACGCTACGCCGGGACATAATGGGTGTGTAAAGCATCGACACTCGGGGACCTGTCCTCCATGTCCATGATACTGGTGAAAATAATTACGGAACTGTAACGTTCAACGCAGACAATCTTAATTGCGTTCACACGAGTCGTGGAACTGCGTATCTAATGGCTACGGGACTAAGAAGAAAATAGCTGTCGTGATGCTATACTTCTTGTAAAGAATGTCATCTGTCACCTGACCACGTAGCTTAGTAGCTAGTGGGCGTATGACCGGGTTAACCGTTCAGTGTACGTTATCCCATTAAAAAAAAGTTCCGCTCCACGGAGCCATCCAATGGAACCGAAAGGACCCGTAAACATGGGCCATGGAACCGTGGAACAGCATAGCTAAAGGCTACGAGACCAAGAAGAAAAATAGCTGTCTCAATGCTATACTTCTGGATTTACCGTACGGTGTACGTTATCCCGCTATATACGTATACGGACCCGTAAAACCCGGGCCGCGGAACCGTAGGGAGCCGTCCAATGGAACCGCCCGACCCATAACAACGGGCCGCGGAACCGGCCGCCCCGTAACAACGGGCCGCGGAATTGTCCAATGAAACCGTCCACCCCGTAATAACGGGCCGCGGAACCGTATAGAACCGTCCAATGGAACCGTCCGCCCCGTAACAACGGGCTGCGGAACCGTCTAATGAAACCGTCCGCCCCGTAACAAGGGGCCGCGGAACCGTATGGAACTGTCCCATGGAACCGTCCGCCCCGTAACAACGGGCCGCAGAACCGTATGGAACCGTCTAATGGAACCGTCTGCCCGTAACAACGAGCCGCGGAACCGTATGAAACCGTCCAATGGAACCGTCCGCCCTGTAACAACGAGCCGCAGAACCGTATGGAACTGTCTAATGGAACCGTCCGCCCGTAACAACAAGGGCGGAGCCATATGGAACCATCCAATGGAACCGTCCGCCCGTAACAACAGGCCGCGGAACCATATGGAACCATCCAATGGAACCGTCCGCCCCTTAACAACGGGCCGCGGAACCGTCCAATGGAACTGTCTGCCCCGTAACAACGAGCCGCGGAACCGTCCAATGGAACCGTCCGCCCCGTAACAACAGGCCGCGGAACCGTATGGAACCGTCCAATGGAACCGTCCGCCACGTAACAATGGGCCGCGGAAGCGTATGGAACCGTCCAATGGAACCGTCTGCCCCGTAACAACAGGCCACGGAACCGTATGGAACCGTCCAATGGAACCGTCCGCCCCCTAACAACGGGCCGCGGAAACGTATGGATCTTATCCATCTCTTTACAACTTAGGGGCGCAACGCCCCTAAGAGGTTATCTTCTCTCTCTCTGAACTTTCTTAACTCTAGGTGGCATTCACTTGGAACCCAACCTGAGGCGCAACGCCATTGAGTTAATCAGAGGTTATCTTATCTCTCTTACCTTTTCAACTCTAGGTGGCGCAACGCCACGAAGAGGATGTCATATCTCTCTCTCTTATTCTTTCAACTTTGGGCGGCGCAACGCCCCTAAGAAGTTATCTTATCTCTCTCTCTCTTAGCTCTTCAACTCTAGGTGGCGCAACGCCACAAAGAGGACTAAGATCTTTATCTTCTCTCTCTCTCTGAAGTTTTTTAACTCTAGGTGGCGTTCACTTGGAACGTCATCTAAGGCGCAATGCCACTGAGTTAATCATTCGCAAGATAATTTCTGAAAAGAGAAGAACATATATCCATGCGTACATAAACAGATACAGCAATAGCGCCCCTACTGGGAAGCATCTATGATCCTGCGATCACGTTAAATGAGAAACGAGGCATAGCAAATCAGTACATCAAAAACTTTTTAACAGAAAAAATTTCTATCTGAAAAATTTTAGAACCCCGAGAAAACGCATCCAACGTAAAAACTTTACAAGCGTCGAGGTAGTGTAGAAAACACAAACCAATGAGTACTCGAAGTCTGTAAAAATAAAAAGAAGAGATTAGTTTCCCTTTACACAGTACGTCGGAGAGACCCCCTGCGGTCTCTCCCAAGCCCCAAAAATTAAGCTTGAAAATTAAAAACTTTGTCTTTAATTTAGGTAAGAAAAACGAAAATATATATACGCTGGTAACGTTAATACAAAAATAAGCTCTCTTGTAACAACTGTAGCTCCTTGGAGCTGCTAGGAGTCGACTCCCCGAACACCCGATGGTGACGTCGACCCAATGCGCATGCGCCAAAATCGAAAAAAGAAATTGGCCTAATGCATATGAGAACCTGTACTGAGATATCCTAACGTGCTAATACGATGCAAAGTATAACGCTAGGCTAACCCTTATGGAAGGGCGGGGCCGAGGGTAAAAAACACTTAAACCCTGAGGCAAGAGGTCCCCTAGACAGGCACACCTGGTGCTCTAGGACCTAAAACACCCGCCACGAGAGTAGGACGCTCTCGAACTAGCCACTCGCTTTGTACGAATGAAGACAAAAACCCGCTATCCTAAGTGTAGGCTACACGGGAAATCGTGTAAGTTCGGACCGAAGAAAACTCGGACCCATGACAACCTCGTCTTACCTCGAAAGACTTGAACAGACGAGCCGGAGGAGAAAAGGCAGCATAAAAACCCACCAGGTAGAAGCTGCAAAGAAGAAACGAAAAGAAAAAGGTTAAATTATAATAATATAAAAAAGACCAGTTTCAGCTATGTTGTGCAAACAACGCGCTGAAAAGAGTGAGGGATTGAGGGATGGTAGAGAGGTATTATGGAGGTCAGGGCTTGGCTGGTTACTACGTTTTAGGGTCGGTTAGAAGTGCATTAGAATCAGGTCATGTGACCAGATTGCATATATTAATAGCATGGAAGGTAAAGTATAACTTATAAGTAAATCATTAAATACACACCGACTGATAAAAATTGTATGGGAAATAAATCAACCCTTGAAAATTGTGGTAAAGCATTAATGCAAGGATGACTTACCATCACATAAGCAGGCAGAGTCTTCATTCTCCATCTGCTTTACCAACATTTGGTTTACTCTGGAAGAACAAATGATTTTGTAAATGAAAAGAATATCACAGAAGGTATTAGAGAAACACAAAAACCATATTTCCTTAACAGAATAATGTTTTTAAATACTTTCTGTGCTTTCTTTAGAGCGTTTTTGATATAAGTTTAACATATCAAAGCACATACATCAAACTGAATCCTCTCATTGTCCTGCTTCATTAAGGCTGACATACTTGATGCCAAAACTCAGCCTTTAAAGACAACTTTTTTTCTTTCTCACTGATATTTCTCTCCAAGAACAAAGGCATGGTTTTACATCACAAGGTTTTACATCACAAACTAACATTATTCATATTATAACAGGTTTGCTTCTTGATCAAATAAAATCAACAGAATATCTTGTTACCTTTAAGGATGAAAGTATATGATATTGTAAGTCTAATATGACTAAATGCAAAACATTGTACCAAGGAGCCAGAAGTTTTCCTATTTATCAGACATATTACTTGCATATACATATATATTATATGATATAATATATTCACTTTTATAACAGAAATAATCTTTAAAAAAATAAATTCATCCTGTTTACTGAAAGTTTAGTTTGATTCATTTTTGCAAGAGATATATAATTATTTGCCAAAATGATTATCAGATTAAATGATTGATCAAAATAAAACCATTTCATGATTTAATACAAAGATCTTGATTTCTTCTTCAAAGAGTGTTTTTTAGATATATCCAGAGCGGCTTAACAAAAAAAACAACAAAAAAAACTTTAAAAGTAACTGTTAAATAGATTCTCTATGGATAGCACATAAAGGAACAGAGGTAATGCTTAATTATATTGATTTTATGGAGAAGAACATAAGTGACGAAGAAATGATGATGTATGTTGCACTGAAACCATCTTAATTTAACAGCAAGTTGGATTTTATGATGACAGTTATTCAACAACTTGCAAATAAAACAATTTGTTATTATCATTTTTTATCATACCTATTCCTTTTCCTGAAAACCTTAAAAAAATTCAAAACTTAAGCTCTCAAAAATTATGGTAACATCTTATAATTTTCCTCACAAGTTGGCAACAATTGAAAACAAATAAGTCAAGTAAAAAAAAATCCTACCTTGAGCACAGGTTTAGGAATGCCAATCAAACAAATGGGTCAAGTAACACAATCACAGGTTTAGAAATGCCAATCAAACAAATGAGTCAAGTAAAATAATCCTGCCTTAAGCACAAGTTTAGGAATGTCAATTACACAAATGAGTCAAGTAACACAATCACAGGTTTAGAAATGCCAATCAAACAAATGAGTCTAGTAAAATAATCCTACCTTGAGCACAGGTTGAGGAATGCCAATCAAACAAATGAGTCAAGTAAAACAATACAATCTTCAGCACAGGGTAAGGAATGCCAATCAAACAAATAAGTCAAGTAAAACAATCCCATCTTGAACACAGGTTTAGGATTGCCAATCAAACAAATGAGTCAAGTAAAACAATCCAATCTTGAGCACAGGTTTAGGAATGCCAATCAAACAAATAAGTCAAGTAAAACAATCTAATCTTGGGCACAGGTTGAGGAATGCCAATCAAACAAATGAGTCAAGTAACACAATCCCATCTTGAGCACAGGGTAAGGAATGCCAATCAAACAAATAAGTCAAGTAAAACAATCTAATCTTGGGCACAGGTTGAGGAATGCCAATCAAACAAATGAGTCAAGTAAAACAATCCAATCTTGAGCACAGGTTGAGGAATGCCAATCTAATCTTTGGCACAGGTTGAGGATTGCCAATCAAACAAATGAGTCAAGTAAAAGAATCCAATCTTAAGCAAAGGTTTAGGAATGCCAATCAAACAAATGAGTCAAGTAAAACAATCCAATCTTAAGCAAAGGTTGAGAAATGCCAATCAAACAAATGAGTCAAGTAAAACAATCTAATTTTGAGCACAGGTTTAGGAATGCCAACCAAACAAATGAGTCAAGTAAAAGAATCCAATCTTGAGCATAGATTGGGGAATGCCAATCAAACAAATGAGTCACGTAAAACAATCCTATTTTGAGCACAGGTTTAGGAATGTCAATCAAACAAATGAGTCAAGTAAAACAATTCTATCTTGAGCACAGGTTGAGGAATGCCATTCAAACAAATGAGTCACATAAAACAATTTTATTTTGAGCATAGGTTTAGGAATGTCAATCGAACAAATGAGTCAAGTAAAACAATCCTATCTTGAGCACAGGTTGAGAAATGCCAATCAAACAAATGAGTCACATAAAACAATCCTACCTTGAGCACAGGATGAGGAATGTCAATCAAACAAATGAGTCAAGTAAAACAATCACTAGTTTGGGAATGCCAATCAAGCAAATGAGTCAAGTAACACAATCACAAGTTTAGGAATGCCTATTAAACAAATGAGTCAAGTAAAACAATCACAGGTTTAAGAATGTCAATTAAACAAATGAGTCAAGTAACACAATCACAGGTTTAGGAATGCCAATCAAACAAATGAGTCAGGTAAAATAATCCTACCTTGAGCACAGGTTTAGGAATGCCAATCAAACAAATGAGTCAAGTAACACAATCACAAGTCTAGGAATGCCAATCAAACAAATGAGCCAAGTAACACAATCACAAGTTTAGGAATGACAATCAAACAAATGAGTCAAGTAACACAATCCTATCTTGAGCACAGGTTTAGGAATGTCAATTACACAAATGAGTCAAGTAAAAGAATCCAATCTTAAGCAAAGGTTTAGGAATGCCAATCAAACAAATGAGTCAAGTAACACAATCCCATCCTGAGCACAGGTTTAGGAATGCCAATCAAACAAATGAGTCAAGTAACACAATCCCATCTTGAGCACAGGGTAAGGAATGCCAATCAAACAAATAAGTCAAGTAAAACAATCTAATCTTGGGCACAGGTTTAGGAATACCAATCAAACAAATAAGTCAAGTAAAACAATCTAATCTTTGGCACAGGTTGAGGAATGCCAATCAAACAAATGAGTCAAGTAAAACAATACAATCTTGAGCACAGGTTTAGAATTGCCAATCAAACAAATGAGTCAAGTAACACAATCCCATCTTGAACACAGGTTTAGGAATGCCAATTACACAAATGAGTCAAGTAACACAATCCCATCTTGAACACAGGTTTAGGAATGCCAATCAAACAAATGAGTCAAGTAACACAATCCTATCTTGAGCACAGGTTTAGGAATGTCAATTACACAAATGAGTCAAGTAAAACAATCCAATCTTGAGCACAGAATGAGGAATGCCAATCAAACAAATGAGTCTAGTAAAACAATCCTATTTTGAGCACAGGTTTAGGAATGTCAATCAAACAAATGAGTCAAGTAACACAATTACAGGTTTAGAAATGTCAATCAAACAAATGAGTCAAGTAAAACAATCCAACTTGAGCACAGGGTAAGGAATGCCAATCAAACAAATGAGTCAAGTAAAAGAATCCAATCTTGAGCACAGGATGAGGAATGCCAATTAAACAAATGAGTTAAATAAAACAATCACAGGTTTAGGAATGCCTATTAAACAAATGAGTCAAGTAAAACAATCACAGGTTTAAGAATGTCACTCAAACAAATGAGTCAAGTAACACAATCACAGGTTTAGGAATGCCAATCAAACAAATGAGTCAGGTAAAATAATCCTACCTTGAGCACAGGTTTAGGAATGCCAATCAAACAAATGAGCCAAGTAACACAATCACAAGTTTAGGAATGACAATCAAACAAATGAGTCAAGTAACACAATCCTATCTTGAGCACAGGTTTAGGAATGTCAATTACACAAATGAGTCAAGTAAAAGAATCCAATCTTAAGCAAAGGTTTAGGAATGCCAATCAAACAAATGAGTCAAGTAACACAATCCCATCTTGAGCACAGGTTTAGGAATGCCAATCAAACAAATGAGTCAAGTAACACAATCCCATCTTGAGCACAGGGTAAGGAATGCCAATCAAACAAATAAGTCAAGTAAAACAATCTAATCTTGGGCACAGGTTTAGGAATGCCAATCAAACAAATAAGTCAAGTAAAACAATCTAATCTTGGGCACAGGTTGAGGAATGCTAATCAAACAAATAAGTCAAGTAAAACAATACAATCTTGAGCACAGGTTTAGGATTGCCAATCAAACAAATGAGTCAAGTAACACAATCCCATCTTGAACACAGGTTTAGGAATGCCAATTACACAAATGAGTCAAGTAACACAATCCTATCTTGAGCACAGGTTTAGGAATGTCAATTACACAAATGAGTCAAGTAAAACAATCCAATCTTGAGCACAGAATGAGGAATGCCAATCAAACAAATGAGTCTAGTAAAACAATCCTATTTTGAGCACAGGTTTAGGAATGTCAATCAAACAAATGAGTCAAGTAACACAATTACAGGTTTAGAAATGTCAATCAAACAAATGAGTCAAGTAAAACAATCCAACTTGAGCACAGGGTAAGGAATGCCAATCAAACAAATGAGTCAAGTAAAAGAATCCAATCTTGAGCACAGGATGAGGAATGCCAATTAAACAAATGAGTTAAATAAAACAATCACAGGTTTAGGAATGCCTATTAAACAAATGAGTCAAGTAAAACAATCACAGGTTTAAGAATGTTAATCAAACAAATGAGTCAAGTAACACAATCACAGGTTTAGGAATGCCAATCAAACAAATGAGTCAGGTAAAATAATCCTACCTTGAGCACAGGTTTAGGAATGCCAATCAAACAAATGAGCCAAGTAACACAATCACAAGTTTAGGAATGACAATCAAACAAATGAGTCAAGTAACACAATCCTATCTTGAGCACAGGTTTAGAATGTCAATTACACAAATGAGTCAAGTAAAAGAATCCAATCTTAAGCAAAGGTTTAGGAATGCCAATCAAACAAATGAGTCAAGTAACACAATCCCATCTTGAGCACAGGTTTAGGAATGTCAATCAAACAAATGAGTCAAGTAACACAATCCCATCTTGAGCACAGGGTAAGGAATGCCAATCAAACAAATAAGTCAAGTAAAACAATCTAATCTTGGGCACAGGTTTAGGAATGCCAATCAAACAAATAAGTCAAGTAAAACAATCTAATCTTGGGCACAGGTTGAGGAATGCTAATCAAACAAATAAGTCAAGTAAAACAATACAATCTTGAGCACAGGTTTAGGATTGCCAATCAAACAAATGAGTCAAGTAAAACAATCTAATCTTGGGCACAGGTTTAGGAATGCCAATTACACAAATGAGTCAAGTAACACAATCCCATCTTGAACACAGGTTTAGGAATGCCAATCAAACAAATGAGTCAAGTAACACAATCCTATCTTGAGCACAGGTTTAGGAATGTCAATTACACAAATGAGTCAAGTAAAACAATCCAATCTTGAGCACAGAATGAGGAATGCCAATCAAACAAATGAGTCTAGTAAAACAATCCTATTTTGAGCACAGGTTTAGGAATGTCAATCAAACAAATGAGTCAAGTAACACAATTACAGGTTTAGAAATGTCAATCAAACAAATGAGTCAAGTAAAACAATCCAACTTGAGCACAGGGTAAGGAATGCCAATCAAACAAATGAGTCAAGTAAAAGAATCAAATCTTGAGCACAGGATGAGGAATGCCAATTAAACAAATGAGTTAAATAAAACAATCACAGGTTTAGGAATGCCAATCAAACAAATGAGTCAAGTAACACAATCACAGGTTTAAGAATGTCAATCAAACAAATGAGTCAAATAAAACAATCACAGGTTTAGGAATGCCAATCAAAGAAATGAGTCAAGAAAAACAATCATACCTTGAGCACAGGTTTAGGAATGCCAATCAAGTCACACAGCTGGTTTCTGATAGGACGAATACTTTCAACTGGTTTTTGCCTGTAAACAACAGAATCAAAATTAAAACCTCTGTATCTGCCCATTGATCATTACACTGAAATGCACAGTACTGGGCGGCAGATTTGAAGGGGCACATTTTAGGAATACAATGGGACACCAAATGACATTCATTACAAAGATACTTTCTTTGATGTAATGCCTGCAATTAATAGCAAAATCAAAACCCTTGCTTCTAATTTGTGACTTGGAAAACCATCTAAATAGAGGATCTTAATAATTAAATTAATTGATACTAGAGATTTACATAGCACCTTACATAGGCAAATTACAAAGCACTTTACAATAAATATAAAAAGGTAACAAACAGATCTATGCATGACGTCATGTTCACTACTTTTGTCGACTCAGAAAATACAACAAAGATTAATAATACTATTGTATCTGATGGCTACACGCCATTTTTTTTTTATTTATTTCTTGGGCTTTCTTTTCTTTTCATTAATAATTTTGATATGAAATAAGTGATGGACACAGGTATGACATTATGCTACTTTTCTCATTTTTGTAGCACAAAAGAAATGTTGTAAATATATGTTGCACAGAAGCATCATGGAGTAGAAATTTAATTCTACTTATGTTTCAGATAAAAAAAATAACTCTAAACTACAAGTTGGGGACTTTGTTTATTGTGTGATGTGTGACTATGATGTGTTACACTTTACAAGTTACTACCAATGGTTGGAACATTAACTCCAGCCCTGCACCATTACTTTACATCTGTCTACCTCTGTATACTTAAACGTACTGCAGCTCTGCACCATTACTTTACTTGTCTACTCCTGTATACTTAAAACATACTGCAGCTCTGCACTATTACTTTACATCTGTCTACTCCTGTATACTTACACATACTGCAGCCCTGCACCATTACTTTAATTGTCTATTCCTGTATACTTAAACATACTGCAGCCCAGCACCATTACTTTACTTGTCTACTCCTGTATACTTAAACATACTGCAGCCCAGCACCATTCCTCTACTTGTCTACTCCTGTATACTTAAACATACTGCAGACTAGCACCATTACTTTACTTGTCTACTCCTGTATACTTAAACATACTGCAGCCTAGCACCATTACTTTACTTGTCTACTCCTGTATACTTAAACATACTGCAGCCCTGCACCATTACTTTACTTGTCTACTCCTGTATACTTAAACACACTGCAGCCTAGCACCTAACTTTACTTGTCTACTCCTGTATACTTAAACATACTGCAGCCTAGCACCATTCCTTTACTTCTGTCTACTTCTGTATACTTAAACATACTGCAGCCTAGCACCATTCCTTTACTTCTGTCTACTCCTGTATACTTAAACATACTGCAGCCTAGCACCATTACTTTACATCTGTCTACCTCTGTATACTAAAACATACTGCAGCCCAGCACCATTCCTTTACTTGTCTACTCCTGTATACTTAAACATACTGCAGCCTAGCACCATTACTTTACTTCTGTCTACTCCTGTATACTTAAACATACTGCAGCCCAGCACCATTATTTTACTTGTCTACTCCTGCATACTTAAACATACTGCAGCCCAGCACCATTCCTCTACTTGTCTACTCCTGTATACTTAAACATACTGCAGCCTAGCACCATTACTTTACTTGTCTACTCCTGTATACTTAACCATACTGCAGCCCAGCACCATTACTTTACTTGTCTACTCCTGTATACTTAAACATACTGCAGCCCAGCACCATTACTTTACTTGTCTACTCCTGTATACTTAAACATACTGCAGCCCAGCACCATTACTTTACTTGTCTACTCCTGTATACTTAAACATACTGCAGCCCAGCACCATTCCTCTACTTGTCTACTCCTGTATACTTAAACATACTGCAGCCTAGCACCATTACTTTACTTCTGTCTACTCCTGTATACTTAAACATACTGCAGCCCAGCACCATTACTTTACTTGTCTACTCCTGTATACTTAAACATACTACAGCCTAGCACCATTACTTTACTTGTCTATTCCTGTATACTTAAACATACTGCAGCCCTGCACCATTACTTTACTTGTCTACTCCTGTATACTTAAACATAATGCAGCCTAGCACCATTCCTTTACTTCTGTCTACTCCTGTATACGTAAACATACTGCAACCTAGCACCATTCCTTTACTTCTGTCTACTCCTGTATACTTAAACATACTGCGCAGCCCAGCACCATTCTTCTACTTGTCTACTCCTGTATACTTAAACATACTGCAACCTAGCACCATTCCTTTACTTCTGTCTACTCCTGTATACTTAAACATACTGCGCAGCCCTGCACCATTCCTTTACTTCTGTCTACTCCTGTATACTTAAACATACTGCAGCCTAGCACCATTACTTTACTTCTGTCTACTCCTGTATACTTAAACATACTGCAGCCCAGCACCATTACTTTACTTGTCTACTCCTGTATACTTAAACATACTGCAGACTAGCACCATTACTTTACTTGTCTACTCCTGTATACTTAAACATACTGCAGCCTAGCACCATTACTTTACTTGTCTACTCATGTATACTTAGACATACTGCAGCCTAGCACCATTACTTTACTTCTGTCTACTCCTGTATACTTAAACATACTGCAGCCCAGCACCATTACTTTACTTCTGTCTACTCCTGTATACTTAAACATACTGCAGCCCAGCACCATTCCTTTACTTCTGTCTACTCCTGTATACTTAAACATACTGCAGCCCAGCACCATTACTTTACTTCTGTCTACACGTGTATACTTAAACATACTGCAGCCTAGCACCATTACTTTACTTCTGTCTACCTCTGTATACTTAAACATACTGCAGCCCAGCTTCATACCTTTACTTGTCTACTTCTGTATACTTAAACATACTGCAGCCTAGCACCATTCCTTTACTTCTGTCTACTCCTGTATACTTAAACATACTGCAGCCCAGCACCATTACTTTACTTCTGTCTACCTCTGTATACTAAAACATACTGCAGCCCAGCTTCATACCTTTACTTGTCTACTTCTGTATACTTAAACATACTGCAGCCTAGCACCATTCCTTTACTTCTGTCTACTCCTGTATAATTAAACATACTGCAGCCCTGCACCATTACTTTACTTGTCTATTCCTGTATACTTAAACATACTGCAGCCCTGCACCATTACTTTACTTGTCTACTCCTGTATACTTAAACATACTGCAGCCCAGCACCATTACTTTACTTGTCTACTCCTGTATACTTACACATACTGCAGCCCTGCACCATTACTTTACTTCTGTCTACTCCTGTATACTTAAACATAATGCAGCCTAGCACCATTCCTTTACTTCTGTCTACTCCTGTATACTTAAACATACTGCAGCCTAGCAACATTACTTTACTTGTCTATTCCTGTATACTTCAACATTTAGTAAGTTCTGAAAGGTATATGGACATGCAACAGTGCAGTTCAAATGCTGTTACGTGGTCAATTGTTAACCTATTTTTATTTGTTTGCTATTAAACTTCTTGAAAAACTATCAAATAAAATGAAAATAAGCTTACATTGCCTCTACATGTCCATAAACCTTTGACCCTTTGGGGACTGCAGGCGGATAAATCCGCCCAGCGCAATCACGCACTACAGACTGCAGATGGGTAAATCTGCCCAGCACAATTATGCGCGCCACAGATCAGGCACTACAGACGCCCAGCACAATTACGCACTACAGACTGCCGGTGGATAAATCCGCCCAGCACAATTACGCGCTACAGACGGCGGGTGGGTAAATCCGCCCAGCACAATTACGCACTACAGACGGCGGGTGGGTAAATCCGCCCAGCACAATCAGGCACTACAGACTGCAGGCAGATATTATTCGCTTAAGTTGTTGACTTTAAGCTATTACTGCACTACCCCCACACTATCTACAAACATGTAAACAGCTTAATCGTTTTAATGAACTGATGAACTAATTAACTAAACAAAAGTGTCCAGTCCCCAACAAAAAAATTCTGAAATTGTATTTAGTCCCTAAAGAGTTAAACAAACATATTAGGTAGTAAGCCCCAAAGGGTTAAACAAACGTATCAGGTAGTAAACCCTGAAGGGTTAAACAAATGTATTAGGTAGTAAGCCCCAAAGGGTTGAATAAACGTATCAGGTAGCAAGCCACAAAGGGTTGAATAAACGTATCAAGTAGTAAGCCCCAAAGGGTTAAACAAACGTATCAGGTACTTAGCCCCAAAGGGTTAAACAAACGTATCAGGTAGTAAGCCGCAAAGGCTTGATTAAACGTATCAGGTAGTAAGCCCCAAAGGGTTAAACAAACGTATCAGGTAGTAAGCCCCACAGGGTTAAACAAACATATCAGGTAGTAAGCCCCAAAGGGTTGAATAAACGTATCAGGTAGTAAGCCCCAAAGGGTTGAATAAACGTATCAGGTAGCAAGCCACAAAGGGTTGAATAAACGTATCAAGTAGTAAGCCCCAAAGGGTTAAACAAACGTATCAGGTACTTAGCCCCAAAGGGTTAAACAAACGTATCAGGTAGTAAGCCGCAAAGGCTTGATTAAACGTATCAGGTAGTAAGCCCCAAAGGGTTAAACAAACATATCAGGTAGTAAGCCCCAAAGGGTTGAATAAACGTATCAGGTAGTAAGCCCCAAAGGCTTGATTAAACGCATCAGGTAGTAAGCCCCAAAGGGTTAAACAAACATATCAGGTAGTAAGCCCCACAGGGTTGAATAAACGTATCAGGTAGTAAGCCCCAAAGAATTAAACATTTGTATCAGGTGGTAAGCCCCAAAGGCTTAAATAAACGTATCAGGTAGTAAGCCCCAAAGGGTTAAACAAATGTATCAGGTAATAATTCAAAATGAAAAACAATGCAAGACCCCAAAACTAAGCATAAGATGTACCAATTAGTTTCTGCTAGAATTTCCCCCACCGTCTCCTGCACCTCCTCGGGGATCACGTCTTCATACACCAAGAAAGCCTCATACATCTTCTCTGCCGTTGTCTTCCTCACCTGTGGGGAGAAGAAAGAGAACAAATTATCATGGCATGATACTCCACTATGAGTGAGGAGGATTGAGTAAGTTGTATGATTCATGACTGCTTGACAGCACTTTGACAGTCAACAGTCATAATTGGTCCCCTTTTTCAGTAAGCTTTACTTTAAACACAGGTGCCGAGGGTGAGTGTGATATTTCTTTTTTTTTTTGCTTCCCTTTAGTATGCAATCTCGATAATTTTTCTTTTTTCGTATTTGCAAACTTAGCTCTAATGTCATCTCCATTTTGTGCTACAAAGGATTTTTCAAAAGCGCTTACACACATCTTTTGTTAATTTCATACATTTTACATGTAAATCATTGCTAGAATATTGTGATAATTAATCAATAAATAGAAGGAAAAAAATGTCTGAAATTCAAGGAAGAATAGATTGATCTGAGAGTGAAAGATTAATGATCATTAAGTTTGTGAAGTATTCATAAATAAACTAATAAATGTTAATATTGTTTAATGTATAACTCTCTACAACATATGCAAACTTGAAATACAATTGTAAAAATTGGCTTTTACAAGAAAAAATATCTTACTGACCCTAAGATACGTAGCTCTGTTTTATACATACCTTTGGATACTTATGACACAGGAATATAACTAGTTGCACAAGACATTTCTTCCTGACACCACCCTGGAATTGTAGTAAGGAACAAAACCTATGGAGATGGAAAAGAAATAAAATTAAAATATCTAACTTTTAAAGGAGACATAAAGTCTCACATAATCTTTATTTCATATGATACAATTAAAAATAACAAATCTTCTGATTAAGTTTCATACCTCCCAAGGAATCCAACACATTTTTTGTAATTATTACAAAGTTTAATACTACTACTATTTGAGCCGTCATACTACAAACTTTAATGCTACTACTATTGGAGCCGTCATACTACAAACTTTAATGCTACTACTATGGGAGCCGTCATACTACAAACTTTAATGCTACTACTATGAAAGCCATCATACTACAAACTTTAATACTACTACTATGGGAGCCGTCATACTACAAACTTTAATGCGACTACTATGGGAGCCCTCATACTACAAACTTTAATGCTACTACTATGGGAGCCATCATACTACAAACTTTAATGCTACTACTATGGGAGCCATCATACTACAAACTTTAATGATACTACTATGGGAGCCGTCATACTACAAACTGTAATGCTACTACTGTGGGAGCCGTCATACTGCAAACTTTGTTGCTACTACTATTGGAGCCGTCATACTACAAACTTTAATGCTACTACTATGGGAGCCATCATACTACAAACTTTAATGCTACTACTATGGGAGCCATACTGCAAACTTTCATACTACAAACTTTAATGCTACTACTATGGGAGCCCTCATACTACAAACCTTAATGATACTACTATGGGAGCCGTCATACTACAAACTTTAATGCTACTACTATGGGAGCCGTCATACTACAAACTTTAATGCTACTACTATGGGAGCCGTCATACTACAAACTTTAATGCTACTACTATGGGAGCCGTCATACTACAAACTTTAATGCTACTACTATGGGAGCCATCATACTACAAACTTTAATGCTACTACTATGGGAGCCATCATACTACAAACTTTAATGCTACTACTATTGGAGCCGTCATACTACAAACTGTAATGCTACCACTGTGGGAGCCGTCATACTACAAACTGTAATGCTACTACTGTGGGAGCCGTTATGCTGCAAACTTTGTTGCTACTACTATTGGAGCAGTCATACTACAAACTTTAATGCTACTACTATTGGAGCCGTCATACTACAAACTGTAATGCTACTACTATGGGAGCCGTCATGCTGCAAACTTTGTTGCTACTACTATGGGAGCCGTCATACTACAAACTTTAATGCTACTACTATGGGAGCCATCATACTACAAACTTTAATGATACTACTATGGGAGCCGTCATACTACAAACTGTAATGCTACTACTATGGGAGCCGTCATACTACAAACTGTAATGCTACTACTATGGGAGCCGTCATGCTGCAAACTTTGTTGCTACTACTATGGGAGCCGTCATACTACAAACTTTAATGCTACTACTATGGGAGCCGTCATACTACAAACTTTAATGCTACTACTATTGGAGCCGTCATACTACAAACTTTAATGCTACTACTATGGGAGCCGTCATACTACAAACTTTAATGCTACTACTGTGGGAGCCGTCATACTACAAACTTTAATGCTACTACTATTGGAGCCGTCATACTACAAACTTTA
The DNA here is from genome assembly GCA_020152595.1 of Chiridota heheva. NCBI lineage: Eukaryota > Metazoa > Echinodermata > Holothuroidea > Apodida > Chiridotidae > Chiridota > Chiridota heheva. The sequence goes on from JAIGNY010000936.1 coordinate 671,335, forward strand.
ATGCTACTACTATGGGAGCCGTCATACTACAAACTTTAATGCTACTACTATGGGAGCCGTCATACTACAAACTTTAATGCTACTACTATTGGAGCCGTCATACTACAAACTTTAATACTACTACTATGGGAGCCGTCATACTACAAACTTTAATGATACTACTATGGGAGCCGTCATACTACAAACTTTAATGCTACTACTATGGGAGCCGTCATACTACAAACTTCAATGCTACTACTATGGGAGCCGTCATACTACAAACTGTAATGCTACTACTATTGGAGCCGTCATATCACAAACTTTAATGCTACTACTATGGGAGCCGTCATACTACAAACTTTAATGCTACTACTATGGGAGCCGTCATACTACAAACTGTAATGCTACTACTATTGGAGCCGTCATACTACAAACTTTAATGCTACTACTATTAGAGCCATCATACTACTAACTGTAATGCTACTACTATGGGAGCCGTCATACTACAAACTTTAATGCTACTACTGTGGGAGCCGTCATACTACAAACTTTAATACTACTACTATGGGAGCCATCATACTACAAACTGTAATGCTACTACTATTGGAGCCGTCATACTACAAACTTTAATGCTACTACTATTAGAGCCATCATACTACTAACTGTAATGCTACTACTATGGGAGCCGTCATACTACAAACTTTAATGCTACTACTGTGGGAGCCGTCATACTACAAACTTTAATACTACTACTATTGGAGCCGTCATACTACAAACTGTAATGCTACTACTATGGGAGCCGTCATACTACAAACTTTGTTGCTACTACTATGGGAGCCGTCATACTACAAACTTTAATGATACTACTATGGGAGCCCTCATACTACAAACTTTGTTGCTACTACTATGGGAGCCGTCATACTACAAACTTTAATGATACTACTATGGGAGCCGTCATACTACAAACTTTGTTGCTACTACTATGGGAGCCGTCATACTACAAACTTTAATGATACTACTATGGGAGCCCTCATACTACAAACTTTGTTGCTACTACTATGGGAGTCATACTACAAACTTTAATGATACTACTACTATGGAGACTTTAATGCTACTCATACTACAAACTTTGTTGCTACTACTATGGGAGCCGTCATACTACAAACTTTAATGATACTACTATGGGAGCCCTCATACTACAAACTTTGTTGCTACTACTATGGGAGCCGTCATACTACAAACTTTAATGATACTACTATGGGAGCCGTCATACTACAAACTTTGTTGCTACTACTATGGGAGCTGTCATACTACAAACTTCAATGCTACTACTATGGGAGCCGTCATACTACAAACTTTAATGATACTACTATGGGAGCCGTCATACTACAAACTTTAATGCTACTACTATGGAAGCCGTCATACTACAAACTTTAATGCTACTACTATTGGAGCCGTCATACTACAAACTTCAATGCTACTACTATGGGAGCCGTCATACTACAAACTTTAATGCTACTACTATGGGAGCCGTCATACTACAAACTTCAATGCTACTACTATGGGAGCCCTCATTTTCGATTTTAAAACTTATATAAAATGATGTCATCAACCCAGCAGGATCTTCGAATGCCTTATATTTCTTTATAATCTATCTCAAGTTTTCTAGCTTATGTAAGGGTCAAGGACATTTTTGTGTACATATGAAATTATCAAAACATGCTGTTAAAACTTTACATGTCACATATTGGAATTAAAACTTCATTGAAATCTATAAAGAAATACTTTACGTCCCTATTGGGGAATTAGTGTCATTATGCAAAAGATTTCAATACACCATTGAACAATATGGGAGCCTCCATATGCTGACTTCAAACATGAATAATTTGAGATAGGAATATGATTTTGACTTGCGGTTTTTGGTAGTTGGTTGCTTGGTTTAGATTTTAATTCTGTATCATCATACGAACTAAGGATTACAAAATTGCTTTGATTATATTCACCATGCTGGATGCTGGAAATGGGAGAAGGTCCTAATTCTGAAAGGAATTCTTTAGATGAAAGAATGCTTCTTCCATTTTCAGGTTTGTAGGTGATATCTAACATTGGTTGATAGCGATAACTAACTGGCATGGCAAATACTGTCTTTCAATCTCTTTAAATAACTGATATAAGTGCACGTGTCATAAACATAGCTATATATAAGTGCATTTGAAAGTGCATATGTCATAAACATAGCTATATTTAAGTGCATTTGGAAGTGCACATGTCATAAACATAGCTATATATAAGTGCATTTGGAACAAACTTTATAATCTTATCATTTTCAGTTCCTATAAACATTTTGTCCTGAATTCTCTACTTTTTCTTTGCTTTTTTCTTCAAAAGAATGCCATTCACACATCACAGTGTCAAACTTATAAACAGATAAGATCATGTAGCAAAATGTCAAATCAGCTCCTGATGAATCTATGAAGGAATCATCAGATGTAACACAAGAAACCTTGACACCCTATTCTGGCCCAGAAAGTGTAATTTTTCATCAATTCTTAGACATTTATTAGATCAAAATGGATTCAGGAATGTATCTTTTGTCATCTTATACCCATTAAGATCACATTATGAACTTACCTACTTCATACAAACAGGTTAGGCTTTTTTGGAAAGTAAGATAAGCTCAGTGACTTTATTTATCACAGATGAGACTGAACATATCCATTGTATGTATCCATTGTGAAAATAGCTAGCAAAATTCCCCCACCCCCATCTGTCTATAAATAGCTAGCAAAATTCTCCACCCCCATCTGTCTATAAATAGCTAACAAAATTCCCCACCCCCATCTGTCTATAAATAGCTAGCAAAAAAATTCCCCCACCCGTATCTGTCTATAAATAGCTAGCAAAATGCCACCCCCATCTGTCTTATAACATTACAAACAGAGTATGTGAATAAATGTCCATATTTGTTCAACACAAATTAATTAGTTAAAATCAAAGACCATATTCTAAATCATCTGACTTCCTGAGTGAATGACACATTTAGCTATGATATCTCCATTTTTAGAGAGGTACTCACAAATCAATGCTTGTAAGAAGTTTCTGTGCATCCCCAGATTTGGCAATTTCTGCTTTTAACTGCTGCAATAAAGCCTCTGGGAAAGGCGATCTGATGAAAAATAAGATCAAAATATACATAGTACCATAGAGATCAAAATGTGAAGAGAGCAAGTGGGGTAAGCTAAGAAGGCAAACATGCAACAATTCATTTCCTTGTTTGTGTATAACCACCATGGAACCACAGAAGGCTGAGCTCGGCTGCTGAGTGAAGCCAACATGTATTTTTGTAAGTCACCAAAATCAAGATTTTCCTTGTTGACTTCTAGGATAAGGAATTACAAAAGTAACTTTATTTTAAAGAGTATTGCTTCAAATTTGTTTTTGTTTCAAATAATTAACTTTTGGTATTTTTTTATGAAAAACCCATGTGCACCAGCAGTACAAAAGATAAAGTGAATTTTACAATCACGTATTTAGTGACTTTCTTCAGTTACGTGTTGGCTTCACTCTCTATCACAGGGACCAATGGGAGCTCAACCTTCTCCATTAATTCATTTTTCTGTTTACTACTAAATTGTATCAAACTTGGTGTGGTGCTTGAATCAAATCATTTTGAGCTTTGAACCTAGCAATACTGATTTCTGTGTATTATACTTATGGACATAATCACAGTAAACTGAAAAACATTATGCATGATTATTGAGTCCCGACTGTGAGATCAACTATCAATGAAATAATACTTTTCAAGGATTTCTTCTACAATTTTTTTTTATAAATATGAACTTTTGCACTTTGCTTAATTTGAGTCATTTCTACAAAAACAGATCAATATTTTTCTTGTGCCTTTAGGTAATTCTTACCCTGAAAACAATTGTACATATAATCATTACGATGTCATTATGATGTCATTATGTCGTCATTATTACGTCATTTTTTCATCATTATTATGTCATTATTATATCATTATTATTACGTCATTATTACGTCATTATTACATCATTATTACGTAAATATCATGTCATTATGATGTCATTATTACATCATCATTATGTCATTAAAGACATTATTACATCATTATTATGTCATTAGTATGTCATTATTATGTCATTAGTATGTCATTATTATAGAAGCCTAAACAAAGATGGCAAATACTTACCTTCAAAGAAATATGTAACAAATGTAAATAGTGTATAATATATCACATGCACAAATTAATCTCTGTTTCTTCTACAAATATAAAGAAACAGCTGTGATACATTAGGAGCTGCATTACAGTAACTCGGTAAATATTAATACAACATTATTTTTTAAATAACTCTTTTTTTATATTTGCAAATTCGTTTAAATTCAAGGAAACAATCCATACTCTGCATTGTCCACAAAGTTATCAAAGGAGCCGGAAGATAGAAGCAAATCAATCATCTTCATCACTGGTAACGACACTCTGAAAAGTCAAACAAAAAAAGTATAATTCCACATGAATTAAATTTTTTACAATGCAAGTCATGATATGGAATTTTATTTAACAAATTGCTGAGTGCAAGGACAAGTAGCCACAACATCAGTTTAAATACAAACTACAAAAACAACTATAATTTCCATCAATTCAGTTAAAAATTGATTATTTTACAGCATATTATAGATTAGATACATAATTTACATAAATTGTGCATATTCTATGACCAAAGAATGGGACAAATAGAAAATTGCTCATTAACTTATTATTTTTCGATCCTTCCCTCAAATATCTTATATGGGAAAAGTTGGCTACACTACACAGAAAATTAGGTGTTATTATAACCTTGACCCAGATTTAACGTAGAACCCAATTTGAGAACCTTTGATATTTAAAATTTGTGAAAAAAATGTAAAGAAATACATAGAGAATTTGAGCTGTGTTTGTTTTGTACATCATTTATACATCATCATCATCACATGCTTAAGAACTAATTACAAACTTTAATTTGTCATAACTATACATGACCATTTAGATTGGAATGATTATTTTCTACCTGTTCATATACCTTAAATTGATGTCATATAAGTGGCTCACAAAATTGATGTCTTATGGGTGGCTCACAAAAGTGATGTCTTATGGGTGGCTCACAAAATTGATGTCTTATGGGTGGCTCACCAAATTGATGTCTTATGGATGCCTCACAAAATTGATGTCTCATGGGTGGCTCACCAAATTGATATGTCTTATAGGTGGCTCACCAAATTGATGTCTTATGAGTGGCTCACCAAATTAATGTCTTATGGATGCCTCACAAAATTGATGTCTTATGGGTGGCTCACCAAATTGATGTCTTATGGGTGGCTCACTAAATTGATGTCTTATGGATGGCTCACAAAATTGATGTCTTATGGATGGCTCACTAAATTGATGTCTTATGGGTGGCTCACCAAAATGATGTCTTATGGGTGGCTCACCAAATTGATGCCTTATGGGTGGCTCACTAAATTAATGTCTTATGGGTGGCTCACCAAATTGATGTCTTATGGGAGGCTCACAAAATAATTGTCTTATGGGTGGCTCACCAAATTGATGTCTTATGGGTGGCTCACCAAATTAATGTCTTATGGGTGGCTCACCAAATTGATGTCTTATGGGTGGCTCACCAAATTAATGTCTTATGGGTGGCTCACAAATTAATGTCTTATGGGTGGCTCACCAAATTGATTTCTCATGGGTGGCTCACCAAATTAATGTCTTATGGATGGCTCACAAAATTGATGTCTTATGGGTGGCTCACCAAATTAATGTCTTATGGATGGCTCACAAAAGTGATGTCTTATGGGTGGCTCACAAAATTGATGTCTTATGGGTGGCTCACCAAATTGATGTCTAATGGGTGGCTCACAAAATTGATGTCTTATGGGTGGCTCACAAATTAATGTCTTATGGGTGGCTCACCAAATTAATGTCTTATGGATGGCTCACAAAAGTGATGTCTTATGGGTGGCTCACAAAATTGATGTCTTATGGGTGGCTCACCAAATTGATATGTCTTATGGAGGCACGTGTCTTACCAAATTGATGTCTTATGAGTGGCTCACCAAATTGATGTCTTAGGGATGGCTCACAAAATTGATGTCTTATGAATGGCTCACAAAACTGATGTCTTATGGGTGTCCACAAAATTATTGTCTTATGGGTGGCTCACCAAATTGATATGTCTTATGGGTACGTGTCTTACCAAATTGATGTCTTATGAGTGGCTCACCAAATTGATGTCTTATGGATGGCTCACAAAATTGATGTCTTATGAATGGCTCACAAATTAATGTCTTATGGGTGGCTCACCAAATTGATTTCTCATGGGTGGCTCACCAAATTAATGTCTTATGGATGGCTCACAAAATTGATGTCTTATGGGTGGCTCACCAAATTAATGTCTTATGGATGGCTCACAAAAGTGATGTCTTATGGGTGGCTCACAAAATTGATGTCTTATGGGTGGCTCACCAAATTGATGTCTAATGGGTGGCTCACAAAATTGATGTCTTATGGGTGGCTCACAAATTAATGTCTTATGGGTGGCTCACCAAATTAATGTCTTATGGATGGCTCACAAAAGTGATGTCTTATGGGTGGCTCACAAAATTGATGTCTTATGGGTGGCTCACCAAATTGATATGTCTTATGGGTACGTGTCTTACCAAATTGATGTCTTATGAGTGGCTCACCAAATTGATGTCTTAGGGATGGCTCACAAAATTGATGTCTTATGAATGGCTCACAAAACTGATGTCTTATGGGTGTCCACAAAATTATTGTCTTATGGGTGGCTCACCAAATTGATATGTCTTATGGGTACGTGTCTTACCAAATTGATGTCTTATGAGTGGCTCACCAAATTGATGTCTTATGGATGGCTCACAAAATTAATGTCTTATGAATGGCTCACAAATTAATGTCTTATGGGTGGCTCACCAAATTGATTTCTCATGGGTGGCTCACCAAATTAATGTCTTATGGATGGCTCACAAAATTGATGTCTTATGGGTGGCTCACCAAATTAATGTCTTATGGATGGCTCACAAAAGTGATGTCTTATGGGTGGCTCACAAAATTGATGTCTTATGGGTGGCTCACCAAATTGATGTCTAATGGGTGGCTCACAAAATTGATGTCTTATGGGTGGCTCACAAATTAATGTCTTATGGGTGGCTCACCAAATTAATGTCTTATGGATGGCTCACAAAAGTGATGTCTTATGGGTGGCTCACAAAATTGATGTCTTATGGGTGGCTCACCAAATTGATATGTCTTATGGGTACGTGTCTTACCAAATTGATGTCTTATGAGTGGCTCACCAAATTGATGTCTTAGGGATGGCTCACAAAATTGATGTCTTATGAATGGCTCACAAAACTGATGTCTTATGGGTGTCCACAAAATTATTGTCTTATGGGTGGCTCACAAAATTGATGTCTTATGGGTCACCAAAATGACGTGTCTTACCAAATTGATGTCTTATGAGTGGCTCATCAAATTGATGTCTTATGGATGGCTCACAAAATTGATGTCTTATGAATGGCTCACAAAACCGATGTCTTATGGGTGTCCACAAAATTATTGTCTTATGGGTGGCTCACCAAATTGATATGTCTTATGGGTACGTGTCTTACCAAATTGATGTCTTATGAGTGGCTCACCAAATTGATGTCTTCTGGGTGGCTCACCAAATGTTCAGCATGAATCACACTGTACTGTAGTTTTAGATGCAGGGATCTCCAAAATAAGATATTTTTAAATCTCAGACTAAAAAGGTAGTTTATCACAATTATGAAATTGTTGCTTATTCATCTTAACATTTGGTGTGGTTTGGTTTCTTGATGTTTAACGGCACTGCGACAGTCGGTGTCAAATGTGCCAAAAGGGTCTTAAAAATCTAAGGTGCAAGAGTTAGGACAAAAAGGGATGAGAGAAGGAGAGAGGAAAGGAAGGAGAACAAAAATAGAATAAATAATTAAAGTGCAAATAAAGGTAATAAAAAAAGGAGGAAGGATTGAATGGTAGGAGAGAAAAGAGGGAAGTGTGGGTAAGGATTAGACCAGGTGAAATAAGTTGCTATTGCGGAGGAAGATGATGATGTTGAAGAAGGGATTGTTCTTGAAAAGATCAGAAATGGAGGTGGAGGAGGAGAGAAGTGACCATGAGTCCAGATATAAGGGACAGGTTAAGAGGATATGCTTGATTGAGAGATCGGTGTTGCAAGTAAGGCAGAGAGGTTTGAAAGAGCCTGAAAGGAGGTAGGAGTAGGTGACAAGGGAGTGACCAAAGCAGATCTGGGTGACAACCACGTGCTCTCAACAATAGCGACTGTGCAGGGAGGGTTGGTCCCAACTTTAGGATTGATACTGTGAAGTTTGTTACTGGTCTCAAGATTCCTGGAGTCTTGCCAGGTCTTCCTGAGGTACTGTAGCTGGAAATGGTGAAGCGGAAGTCAGAGTGCAGAATAAGAATAGGTGATATGTGGTTTGACAGAGCGTTGTTGGCATATCTGTCGGCCTTCTCATTGCCAAAGTGCCGATGTGGCTAGGGATCCAGAGAAAGATAATTCTCTTCCCCAGGAAAAGAGAGTGTGAAGTTTGTTTAGGATTTTTAAGATTAAAGGATTAGACCAGAGCTTTGGAGTCAGAGAAGATGAAGAAGCGGGGGCAGAAGGAGAGTTCTGCAAAGTTTAAAGCTAAGAGGATAGCCTTTGCTTTAGCAGAATAGATGGAGGCTCCATCAGGTACCATTGAAGAAAAGGTGAGGCCTGGACAGGCGGCGGCTGCAGAGGAGCCTTCCTGTGTGAAGCTGTAGGTAAAGAGGAAGGGGTAGTCGTGGAAATGTCTACTGAGTTGGCAGTATTTGGAGTGAAAGAAGGCTGGGTTGTAAAGAGCTTTTATGTAGGGGAAAGGCCAGGGAAATCTTGGAAAGGAGGGATAACCCAGGTGGTTGTGGGAGGGATAGTGTGCCTGGCTATCGAGAAAATGTTGATCTTGACTTTAAGGAAATGAGAATGCATCCAGATACCGAAAGGTGGGGGATGCGTTTGTTGAGATTGAAGAGGTTGGTGAAGGAAGGAGAGTGGGTGGATTGAAAACATGGGTTCTGTGGGTCGGTGAGGATGTGAAAAGTGAGGAAAAGACCTGCTATGGTGCACCTGAGGTCAAGGGGGAAGTAATTGGCCTCTCAGGAAGACTGGTGATGGGGGGTGGTTTTAGTGGCGCCAAGGCAGAGACTTAGGACAGTGTTTTTGATAACCTCGATGTACCTCAAGTAAAGTTTGCGGGCAGAGCCGTAGATAAGGTTGCCGCAGTCCAACTAAGATCTGAGAAAGAAGCGATATAAGGTGAGCAAGGTGAGACGATTGGCTCCCCAGTCGGAGCTGGAGAAGACAGTGAGGGTTTTGTAACAATTGGTGGTTTTGGTGGCGCCAAGGCAGAGACTTAGGACAGTGTTTTTGATAACCTCGATGTGCCTCAAGTAAAGTTTGCGGGCAGAGCCGTAGATGAAGTTGTTGTAGTCCAACTTAGATCTAAATGAAAGCGATATACTGTGAGCAAGGTGAGACGATTGGCTCCCCAGTCAGTGCTGGAGGAGACCTTGAGGGTTTTGAAACAGTTGGTTTTGAGGGTGTTGATGTGAGGGAGATAAGAGAGCTTAAAATCGAGAGTGATTCCAAGAAAAAGGGAATTATCTATCATTACTGGGAATGATGGAGTCTTTGTGAGGGAGATTGGGATAATGGAAGAGTTGCTCTTGTTGAAATGAATGGGAACAGTTTTGTCTTTTGAGAAATTGAAGCTGTTGGTGTCACTCCAGTAAGCTAAGTTGTCCAGGCATTTTTGAAGACTTCAAAGAGTTTGGAAGCATGGAGAGGATGGGAAAATGGCAAAATCGTTGACATAGAGAGAGCACTTGATGTTGGGGGAGAGAGTTTTGGTGATATTGTTGAATTTGAGGATAAAAAGAGATGGGGGAGAGAATGCTGCCTTGGGGGACACCCAGGTGTTGGGAATACTTTTGAGAGTAGCTGTTACCTATGTGCACCCTAAAGTGGCAAGAATGGAGATAGTTCGGGATGAAGGTTGGAAGGAGACCTCTAAGACCAAAGGACCAAAGGTCCCTGAGGAAACCATACCGCCAGGTGGTGTCAAAGGCCTTTTTGAGGTCAAAGAAGATGGAGATGGTATGATGATTTCTGACAATGGCTTCACAGACATAAGTGTCTAGTTTCAGGCATGGTCCAGGCAATTCCTGTTTCTCCTGAAACCATTTTTAAATGAGGAGAGGATAAAGTTCTTCTTAAAGAATTGACCATACGTTACATTATCTTGCAGAGGCAGGATGTGAGAGCGATGGGACGATAGTTAGTGGGAATGAATCTGTCTTTGTTGGGCTTGGAGAAGGGGATGTTTTGAGTGCGGAGGAGAGCTCGGAGTAGGTGAATGGAAGGTTGTAGATTTTTAGGTTGCGTAAGCAGTGGGGAAGACTCTCATTGGAGGAGGTTTTGGCGAAAGTGAATACTAAGCAGTCGGAGATGTCATTGAGGTCAGTGATTTTGGAGTTATTATGGATGAGGTGAGAGATATTGTTGGAGGTGCTTTTCCCTTTGAAGTTTCGGATCATGTTCCAGACTTTCAGAGGGGGCCGACTGGAGACCCAAGGAGAAGACGTAGGTTTCCCAGAAGACATTTTTGCTGAGTTTGATGGTCCTCCTGGCTTTGGCGCTAAGAATGCAGAAATTATCCAGGTTTTGGGGAGAAGGAGGGCATTGTTCTTGAGAGAGATTGCTTTTTTACAATCAGTGGTGAACTAAGGCTTGAAGTTCTTCGGGGTGAAGAAGGAAGTGGGGATAGAGAAATTGGTGATTTCCAAAACCTTGGAAGTGAAGAGAGAGATGGAGGTTGTTGGAGAGAAGGATGTCATTGGTGATGAAGAGGTTGCATAAACTGGAGTGAGATTCCAGTCTGCGTGCTGGAATTTCCAGTTTGTAGGTAAAGCATGTGTCGAGGAGGGGGTGGAGATTAGGATGGGGAAATGGTCACTTTCACAGAGCGAAGGGTGAACTCTCCACTTCGAGAATTCAAAAAAGAGGGAGGGGTCGCACATGGAGAAATCAATGCTGGTGAAAGTGTCTGTTGCCAGTTAAGTGGGAGAGGAGACAAAGAGGTTGTGATAGTTCAGAAAGTTTTCAATGTGTTTACCCCTGACAGTCGAGGCGGAGCCCCAAAGGGGGTTGTGAGTATTGAAGTCACCCATTAGGATGGGTTTGGGGAGTTGGGAGATGGGGTTGTCGAGGTCAGTGGGGAGAGGGGGATGCAAAGGTTACAGAATTTGATGGTTTTGTGTGAGGTCACGAGACAGGAGGTTTGAGTGAATAGGGACGAGGCTCGAAGGAATATCATTCCTGACGTAGATAGAAGAGCCGCCAGAAGCTTTGCTGGGAAATAAAGTGTGACCATGAGTACCCCGGAATGGGGGAGGAGTCAGTGGGGATAAAAAAGTTTCCTGAAGGCAGTTGATACTGGGGTTGTAAGACAGCCATTTACAAATAGTTAGGAGGGAGGGGCCCCTGAAGGGGTCGGGGGAAGGCTGGCCGACATCCACGTCTTGGAAAGGGTTATGGTCTATGAAGGAGGAGGGGGTAAAGATGAAGAAAGTTGGACTGGGGTGTTCCCATTGTTGTTGTGAGGTGACACGGAGGAGTTGGTGTGGAGTGGTTGGTATACAGAGTTGGGAAGATTTGGTTTCTGTTGGTTTTTAGAGGGTATCTTTCTGTTGGTGTTGGGCTTGATTTTTTGCCTGAGTGGTGAGGGGTAGAAGGTAAGATTTGGGAAGGTTTGTGTCAGTTGACAGGAGATCTTTAGGTGTTCTGAAGGTTGTCTTTGATTATTTGTTTATGAGTTGAGATGTTTTGTTGGGGTTTATGATCCTTAAGAAGTGGCTTGTTGTTGAAATGGTTTTCTCTGGAATGCGAGAGAGAAGCGGCATATTGATGTGAGGGGCCTTATGTGTTGGTTGATGAGGAAGTGGAAGAGAAGGGTCAGAAATAAATGAGGGAGGGGTAAGAGTTTCTTTTTTCCCATGGTCGATCCAGACTATGTCTGTGTGATCGCCCTTGGAAACTGTGCAGGTGCGAGTGAAGATGGGATTGTTGTTGTTGGTGAAGGTAGGGTGGTTGGTGGTGGTTAAGGTTGGTGTGGGTGAGAGCTTGGGAAAAGGTGCAGGTGTTGGCATTAAGCTGGTTTGGGGTTTTAGAATCAAGAATCTTTCTGGCTTCAGGTAGGAGACGTTTTGAAGGGTTTTTTTTATTTTGGAGACCTCCTTTTCCCTGAGCCACTTGGGTCAGCAGTTGGAGGAGGCAGGCTGGTTTCCGGAATAGTTAATGCAGTTGGGTTCGTTATGACGCTTTGCTGTAAGATCATAGGAGGGGGAGCCACAAGCGGCACGGTGGGCTTGAGAGCGGCATTTGATTTTCTTGTGGCTGAATTTTTGGCTTCTGAGAGGGTTAGGTACAATAGGGGAGACAAGGACATTGAGGTAACCAAGGTGGAAAGGAAGGGGGGGGGGGAGATATCGTGAGGATGTGAGTGGTGTTGTAGCAGGAGAGAGAAAGTTGGCCCTGTGACTCCAGTTCAGTTTCTATTTCCTCAAGGGGGTTCCTTGAAGATCGTGACACTTGATTACCCCCTAAAAGGAATTGAGGTACCTACTGGTGGGGGAGGGGATGATTTTGACACCAGTTTTGGCATGGGTTGTAGAGGCTGGGAGGAGTTTGGATTGGGTAGAGGCGGAACATTTGACCAGGTTTCCGGACTGTAAGCATTTTACATGGTTGGGGGTACCAATGATACCTTGCAGGGCCTTGGTGAGGGAAAATGGGGAGGGGGGGGAATGGGAGGGGAAATGAAGCTGAGGGAGAGGGGATGGTTTTTCGAGGCATTTCTGGGCATGTCTGGAGGGTTGAGGTAAAGTCCCAAAGTCTGATGTCTCCATGATGATGGAAACAAAAATAAATAACAAAAAATAAACAAATAGATGAAGGGGGTTAAAAGCAGGCAACAAGTGCCCCATTAGCAGAGGATGGCAAGAGGAAGAATGGGATGAAGTGCATTGCGGAAAAAGGGGAAATGGGTAGTGGAGAGACGTAGGAAAAAGCCTGGGAGCTGCCAGCACTAGCAGGGGTCGAAATTCCTGCTGTTCCGAGAACAGTGCTTTTTAAGCAGGAACAGCGAATTTTTGAATATCACCGTTCCATGGAAGTTTTTTTCTTAAACATATAACATCAACATCCTGCAATATATTGTTTCTGTTTATACAGCATGTTCTAAGATTACTGGCACAATCAATAATAGATGGACTGCTGAAACTGACAATAACATAATGTTAATGTTAGGTTTTGATCTCACTCTATCAAAACCCATTTTAAAAGCTGTAAAATTGACCACAAAATACAGTGAAAATTCTTTAATGGTGCATGGCGATCAGTACATTTACATGTAAACATTACCTGATGAGTCAACTCAATTTTGCAAGAAAGATAAAATATTGCAAAATAAACTAACAAAAAAAAGGTTTAAGCAGAGTTAAAATTCTGCATGTGCTTTACATAGATCGCAGCCATTTTGTAAGAGGACTGGGTGATGGCGTAGTTTTGAAAATGATTACGACAAGGCGCCGAGGTATCACAGTATTCAAGGTTTTCACTAAAAGCCCAAGCATGTACAACAAAAAAGCTACGTGATGTTAAGATTAAATGACATTGAATAGAACTTTTCTGTTCTTTCTTAGCCAAATTTCCATGCACATTTTGCACAAACATTATGATTTATAGTAGAAATGCACTTTTCACAATTTGGAAAGCAATATCCAGTGTCTATTTAGGCAATGGGGTCCGAAACTTTTGCCATACTGGATGCACAATATTTTTACTTAGCATCGTAAATTGAAGCAATTTTATTGTACTTACACAAATCACGGTAGTTTCCTTCTCAGGTTTACCACAGAGCTGAAGCTGTCAAAATAACAGCTCCCAGGACCCTGGGCTGAGCTTAATTGGGGATGTATTGACTAACAGGGAATACAGTATATCTGTCGAGGGATATTAATGCTTGCTTGAAAAGTGTTTCATATGTAAAATAAATAACTAGAAACAATGATATGCGTGCGTGATAATTACAAGAATTTAATGCAATGGGAGGCAAGACAAAATATAAGTTCCCACCACGTGGTGTGGTCAAATTGACCGTGTCACTCATATAACTTCCATAATCGGCCAGAAGAGGTTAGAATTACACCCATTGACCCACACATTATAATTTATACAAAATAGCTCTCAACTTTGTTAGAAGCAAATTTTCCAATGAATTCATTTTTCTCCCTAATGCTTTTTAATTTTCAATTAATTAATTAATTAATTAATTCATATATTTTTTTATATTATTAATATTATTATCATTATCTTCATTATCTTCATTTTTTTTGGAAGGGGGAAGAGGGAGAAGGGAAATAAATTTCCTAGCACGTGCTACGGTCAAATTGACTCCCCCCCCCCCATCCACACCATTTTCCGAAGATGTAATAATTTGTGCTACAATATTCATAATCTTCAAAAACATTTTACATGTCTCATTCACATCCCTGATACTGTGTTTGCATGTGTTAACTAACGCAACTATCATTAGTTCCAAGATACGTGTTACATCCTTACTTAGTTTAGAATTTCAATACGTGCACAGCGGCCTTTTGACTAATTTTTAATTCTTGTTTCTCTTACAGACAAAAAAAGGTGTAAAGTTCAATTTAAAGCAAGGAAGTCTTTTTTTGTTTTGTTTTTTGACAAAAATGTTGGACAGTGAAATTTGAACCGGAACAAGCGCTTTTTAAGAAAGCACTGTTCCATGAAACAGTGGTGAAAATATTTAAATTGACCCCTGACTAGGTGACAGGCCCTTGAGTGCTGTGTGAGTTAAGTTAAACGAAAGTTATGTGTAGGTGTGAAACAAAAATATCGGAAAGATCTTACCAAAATCCAGAGGAAAAAGTCAGAAAATCCCAAAACAACTAGAACGGTAAATACTGTCATGGTTCGCATGGCCATGTAAATTGACACCCATATCATATGACCCGGCCAATCATAAAAATGGCATTTCACACTAAGTCCTGCATGCCATCCCATGTTCCACATGACATCCCATGTTCCACATGACATCCCATGTTCCACATGGCATCCCATGTTCCACATGGCATCCCATGTTCCACATGGCATTCCACCCCATATCCCACATGACATCCCATTCCATCCTTTGTCCCACCATATCTCCTACATGGTATTCCATCTTATATCCCACATGGCATTCAAACATATGTCCCACATGGCATTTCACCAAATGTCCCACATGGTATCTCATTATTTGACCCACTTGGCATCCCACCCATTGTCCCACATGGATCCCATCCCATGTCCCAAATGGCATCCCACCCCATGCCCCACATGACATCCCATCCCATCCCTTGTCCCACTACATGTAGTTTTCGCATACCTGTCTTGTTTTTTATAATCCTTGAATATCTGAAGCATGGTATCTGTGAATACTTGCAGCTCTTCAATGCTGTTGTGTGCTCTCAAATATTCCATCAGAGACTGACCTGAATGTTTGACCTGGAAGATAAGGTCATTGATCAAAATATAAAAATTAAAAATTGAGTGTAAAAAGAAGCTTATAGAAATCTTTATCAAAGACATATAACATAGATATTGCTGCTACTTTGGAGAATTAATGTTAAATGCATTGGCTAAACTGCTTCCAAATATCATTAAGAAAACCACAAGAAATCATCACAATTGCCTAAATATTGACAACTTTACAGCATTCTCAAATATCAGGCCTCAACATGGATACACATCTGTGGTGCATTACAGGACACCTAGGTATTCAGGCTTCAACATGGATACACATCTGTGGTGATTACAGGACACCTAGGTATTCAGGCTTCAACATGGATACACATCTGTGGTGCATTACAGGACACCTAGGCTTCAACATGGATTCAGGACACCTAGGTATTCAACATGGATACACATCTGTGGTGCATTACAGGACACCTAGGTATTCAGGCTTCAACATGGATACACATCTGTGGTGCATTACAGGACACCTAGGTATTCAGGCTTCAACATGGATACACATCTGTGGTGCATTACAGGACACCTAGGTATTCAGGCTTCAACATGGATACACATCTGTGGTGCATTACAGGACACCTAGGTATTCAGGCTTCAACATGGATACACATCTGTGGTGCATTACAGGACACCTAGGTATTCAGGCCTTCAACATGGATACACATCTGTGGTGCATTACAGGACACCTAGGTATTCAGGCTTCAACATGGATACACATCTGTGGTGCATTACAGGACACCTAGGTATTCAGGCTTCAACATGGATACACATCTGTGGTGCATTACAGGACACCTAGGTATTCAGGCTTCAACATGGATACACATCTGTGGTGCATTACAGGACACCTAGGTATTCAGGCTTCAACATGGATACACATCTGTGGTGCATTACAGGACACCTAGGTATTCAGGCTTCAGGCTTCAACATGGATACACATCTGTGGTGCATTACAGGACACCTAGGTATTCAGGCTTCAACATGGATACACATCTGTGGTGCATTACAGGACACCTAGGTATTCAGGCTTCAACATGGATACACATCTGTGGTGCATTACAGGACACCTAGGTATTCAGGCTTCAACATGGATACACATCTGTGGTGCATTACAGGACATTACAGGACACCTAGGTATTCAGGCTTCAACATGGATACACATCTGTGGTGCATTTACATGGACACCTGTGGTGCATTACAGGTATTCAGGCTTCAACATGGATACACATCTGTGGTGCATTACAGGACACCTAGGTATTCAGGCTTCAACATGGATACACATCTGTGGTGCATTACAGGACACCTAGGTATTCAGGCTTCAACATGGATACACATCTGTGGTGCATTACAGGACACCTAGGTATTCAGGCTTCAACATGGATACACATCTGTGGTGCATTACAGGACACCTAGGTATTCAGGCTAGGTATTTCAACATGGATACACATCTGTGGTGCATTACAGGACACCTAGGTATTCAGGCTTCAACATGGATACACATCTGTGGTGCATTACAGGACACCTAGGTATTCAGGCTTCAACATGGATACACATCTGTGGTGCATTACAGGACACCTAGGTATTCAGGCTTCAACATGGATACACATCTGTGGTGCATTACAGGACACCTAGGTATTCAGGCTTCAACATGGATACACATCTGTGGTGCATTACAGGACACCTAGGTATTCAGGCTTCAACATGGATACACATCTGTGGTGCATTACAGGACACCTAGGTATTCAGGCTTCAACATGGATACACATCTGTGGTGCATTGACACCTAGGTATTCAGGCTTCAACATGGATACATCTGTGGTGCATTACAGGACACCTAGGTATTCAGGCTTCAACATGGATACACATCTGTGGTGCATTACAGGACACCTAGGTATTCAGGCTTCAACATGGATACACATCTGTGGTGCATTACAGGACACCTAGGTATTCAGGCTTCAACATGGATACACATCTGTGGTGATTACAGGACACCTAGGTATTCAGGCTTCAACATGGATACACATCTGTGGTGCATTACAGGACACCTAGGTATTCAGGCTTCAACATGGATACACATCTGTGGTGCATTACAGGACACCTAGGTATTCAGGCTTCAACATGGATACACATCTGTGGTGCATTACAGGACACCTAGGTATTCAGGCTTCAACATGGATACACATCTGTGGTGATTACAGGACACCTAGGTATTCAGGCTTCAACATGGATACACATCTGTGGTGCATTACAGGACACCTAGGTATTCAGGCTTCAACATGGATACACATCTGTGGTGCATTACAGGACACCTAGGTATTCAGGCTTCAACATGGATACACATCTGTGGTGCATTACAGGACACCTAGGTATTCAGGCTTCAACATGGATACACATCTGTGGTGCATTACAGGACACCTAGGTATTCAGGCTTCAACATGGATACACATCTGTGGTGCATTACAGGACACCTAGGTATTCAGGCTTCAACATGGATACACATCTGTGGTGCATTACAGGACACCTAGGTATTCAGGCTTCAACATGGATACACATCTGTGGTGCATTACAGGACACCTAGGTATTCAGGCTTCAACATGGATACACACATCTGTGGTGCATTACAGGACACCTAGGTATTCAGGCTTCAACATGGATACACATCTGTGGTGATTACAGGACACCTAGGTATTCAGGCTTCAACATGGATACACATCTGTGGTGCATTACAGGACACCTAGGTATTCAGGCTTCAACATGGATACACATCTGTGGTGCATTACAGGACACCTAGGTATTCAGGCTTCAACATGGATACACATCTGTGGTGCATTACAGGACACCTAGGTATTCAGGCTTCAACATGGATACACATCTGTGGTGCATTACAGGACACCTAGGTATTCAGGCTTCAACATGGATACACATCTGTGGTGCATTACAGGACACCTAGGTATTCAGGCTTCAACATGGATACACATCTGTGGTGCATTACAGGACACCTAGGTATTCAGGCATTCAACATGGATACACATCTGTGGTGCATTACAGGACACCTAGGTATTCAGGCTTCAACATGGATACACATCTGTGGTGCATTACAGGACACCTAGGTATTCAGGCTTCAACATGGATACACATCTGTGGTGCATTACAGGACACCTAGGTATTCAGGCTTCAACATGGATACACATCTGTGGTGCATTACAGGACACAGGACACCTAGGTATTCAGGCTTCAACATGGATACACATCTGTGGTGCATTACAGGACACCTAGTATTATTACAGGACACCTAGGTATTCAGGCTTCAACATGGATACACATCTGTGGTGCATTACAGGACACCTAGGTATTCAGGCTTCAACATGGATACACATCTGTGGTGCATTACAGGACACCTAGGTATTCAGGCTTCAACATGGATACACATCTGTGGTGCATTACAGGACACCTAGGTATTCAGGCTTCAACATGGATACACATCTGTGTGTACAGGACACCTAGGTATTCAGGCTTCAACATGGATACACATCTGTGGTGCATTACAGGACACCTAGGTATTCAGGCTTCAACATGGATACACATCTGTGGTGCATTACAGGACACCTAGGTATTCAGGCTTCAACATGGATACACATCTGTGGTGCATTACAGGACACCTAGGTATTCAGGCTTCAACATGGATACACATCTGTGGTGCATTACAGGACACCTAGGTATTCAGGCTTCAACATGGATACACATCTGTGGTGCATTACAGGACACCTAGGTATTCAGGCTTCAACATGGATACACATCTGTGGTGCATTACAGGACACCTAGGTATTCAGGTTTTCAACATGGATACACATCTTCAACATGGATACACATCTGTGGTGCATTACAGGACACCTAGGTATTCAGGCTTCAACATGGATACACATCTGTGGTGCATTACAGGACACCTAGGTATTCAGGCTTCAACATGGATACACATCTGTGGTGCATTACAGGACACCTAGGTATTCAGGCTTCAACATGGATACACATCTGTGGTGCATTACAGGACACCTAGGTATTCAGGCTTCAACATGGATACACATCTGTGGTGCATTACAGGACACCTAGGTATTCAGGCTTCAACATGGATACACATCTGTGGTGCATTACAGGACACCTAGGTATTCAGGCTTCAACATGGATACACATCTGTGGTGCATTACAGGACACCTAGGTATTCAGGCTTCAACATGGATACACATCTGTGGTGATTACAGGACACCTAGGTATTTTCTTTTCCAAATCCTTTGTTTTTTAAATGTCTATCATAATTCCTAAAGTGGTGCAGCGAGTTCTGGCCACAATTATTGATCAATTTTTACCATATCCTAAATCACATCCAAGCAAGAATACACTTTCCCTTTAGGAATGAAATTAAAAGATTTACATACAGATTCTTAGCTGTATGTCTTCATATAATTTACATACAGATTCTTAGCTGTACGTCGTCATATGATTTACATACAGATTCTTAGCTATGATTTACATACAGATTCTTAGCTGTATGTCGTCATATAATTTACATACAGATTCTTAGCTGTACGTCGTCATATGATTTACATACAGATTCTTAGCTGTACGTCGTCATATGATTTACATACAGATTCTTAGCTGTATGTCGTCATATGATTTACATACAGATTCTTAGCTGTATGTCGTCATATGATTTACATACAGATTCTTAGCTGTATGTCTACATGTCACAAATTTAAGCAAATTAACTTTAAAATAAAGTTATAACTAAAAGTGCTATTTTGAAAATTCAACTAAAACTGTCAGAAGGACAGTATGCTCGACTTTTCAAAGCTAGTATAGAGAATGGGCTTATAGAGGGAAGTATATACAGAAATAGGGTAGCAGTGGCAGATGATTTTAAATTACTTGATTTTTGAAAGATGCACTTACATTTTCATTTGCACTACAAGCTTCTAAATATTTTTGAGTTTTCCTAGATATTTCAAGACAAAAAAGTTCAAGGTTACCTTAGCCAGCAACTCAGAAAACATGTAAAACCTAGCAGTCTTTATAAGTACAACACCTCTTTTAGTTCTATCAATTGAATAATGAAAAAAGGAGAGGCCCTGATTTGCCAATGCCAATAAAAGAATGCCATTCAACCCCCTTTCCAACCTGTACCCTCCCCCAGCCCCTATACATTCCCAGAACTACATCCTTGATTGTAATACAACTTTCAATTTAAGAAAATATGTGTGTCCAGCAAAGTCAAGCAGCATGAAAAATGTACAATAACAAGGAAAATTATGCGAAACAATATTGCTTAACGTATGACAAACTAGACATTGGAAACAATACAAATCTCCTTACCGCAAATAAGGCATATTCCAGACTGTCCCACATTCCATCCCAACCTGTCCCAAATGTCATCCCATGCCTATACTCCATGCAATCACACCTGAAAACCAGATACTGTATGTCTTTCCACCACTTGCATGACCCACATGCCATCCCAACTGAAATCCAGATGACATCCCACCACATGCCATTCTGCCCTGTCCCACATGTCAACCCTGTTCCACATGCCAACCTATCATGTTCCACATGCCAACCCATCATGTTCCACATGCCAACCCATCATGTTCCACATGCCAACCCACCCTGTTCTACATGCCAATCCGCCATGTCTAACATGCCAACACATCCCGACCAACATCCAACTGCGCCCTGCCCCTACATACAATTGCACTATGTCCCACATGACCTGATCATAATTCCTTCAGCTACTTTATCATCATGTCATCTTCTACCCCACATTCTGCTTATTGTTTATATTCCCCATACCCTTAATCTAACATTCTTTAGAAGCTTTTATTTGCTTCTTTATTCATGGCAAGACAAACATTTTGATTGCTATTCATGTCAGGAATATCATTATCATAACAAAACTACAAATGTGAAGTTAGTAAGTCATAAGCCATATATTTTTGATCTCAGGTCAAACATATTGCAGCAAATGCACACTATACCTCACCATTAAGTGTGAACAATGCTTTTCACATATACTGTGTGATCATTTGTCTAAGCAAAATCATCATACCCACTTTAATTCAAAAGATATACCACATACATAAATAGCTTCATTGCTAAGCAAATAGGCTAATTACTATGCACACACAATTCCCCAATCATGCTCAACTGAACAACACCAATGCTCTCTACCACTGAACCAAATTGCAATCTCAGGTTAAATATTTTGTATGCAAGTCTATTGTTATGCAAATAACCTACTTTATATGCATACTACACCTCACCATTGAGTGTAGACAATGCTCTTCACAAATGATCATTTGTGTCAAACAAAATCCCCACTCCCACTTTAATTTAACAGATATCATAGATACAAATATTTTCATTATGCAAATAAGCTAATTAGTATGCACACACACAACCCCAATTCATGCTCATTTGAACAGTACCCATGTCCTCTACCCCTGTAATAAGTGCCAAGTTATTATCTAAAGGTTAAAAAAAAAAATTGCAAAAATATATTGTTATGCAAATAACCTAATTAATATGCATATTACACCTCACCATTAAGTGTATACAATGGTCTTTACATACACGACCATTTGTGTCAACAAAATCCCCACTCCCACTTTAATCTAAGAGATATCATAGATACAAATATTAGCATTGTTATGCAACTAAGCTAATTAGTATGCACACACAGTCCTCCAATCATGCTTATTTGATCAGTACCCATGTCCTCTACTCCTATGCCAAGTCACATAAATTTACACCATTCATAACTTAAGTTATAAAAACTTTAACCCAAACTTTACTGGCCGTCGCTGGGGGTAGTAGAATAGCTCTACTATTCTTTGTAAGTAGAGCTGAAAACTGATCTGCTCATATTCCAATACCCTTTCTAACAATAGAGAAATGCCTACTTGTCTATAGACGGAGCTGGAAAAAATTATACGGTTCCAGTAGTTATAACCTTAGGGAAAATAAGGAATTCCCGGGAAGAAAAAATATTCTTAAAAATAAAATAATGAATGATATATATAAATATATATATATACATACATACATATATACATACATACATACATACATACATATATATATATATCTTTAAGTCCACATCTGTGGTGCTTGAAGTCCACATCTGTGGTTCTTGAAGTCCACATCTGTGGTGCTTGAAGTCCACATATGTGGTGCTTGAAGTCCACATCTGTGGTGCTTCAAGTCCACATCTGTGGTGCTTGAAGTCCACATCTGTGGTGCTTCAAGTCCACATCTGTGGTGCTTCAAGTCCACATCTGTGGTGCTTCAAGTCCACATCTGTGGTGCTTCAAGTCCACATCTGTGGTGCTTCAAGTCCATATCTGTGGTGCTTCCAAGTCCAGTCCACATCTGTGGTGCTTCAAGTCCACATCTGTGGTGCTTCAAGTCCACATCTGTGGTGCTTCAAGTGCTTCAAGTCCACATCTGTGGTGCTTCAAGTCCACATCTGTGGTGCTTCAAGTCCACATCTGTGGTGCTTCAAGTCCACATCTGTGGTGCTTCAAGTCCACATCTGTGGTGCTTCAAGTCCACATCTGTGGTGCTTCAAGTCCACATCTGTGGTGCTTCAAGTCCACATCTGTGGTGCTTCAAGTCCACATCTGTGGTGCTTCAAGTCCACATCTGTGGTGCTTCAAGTCCACATCTGTGGTGCTTCAAGTCCACATCTGTGGTGCTTCAAGTCCACATCTGTGGTGCTTCAAGTCCACATCTGTGGTGCTTCAAGTCCACATCTGTGGTGCTTCAAGTCCACATTGAAATATGCCACAAACCATGAAAATATGTCACAAACCATGAAAGTATGCCACAAACCATGAAAATATGCCACAAACCATGAAAATATGCTACAAACCATGAAAATACGCCACAAAATATGCCACAAACCATGAAGATATGCCACAAACCATGAAAATATGCCACAAACCATGAAAATATGCCACAAACTATGAAAATATGATACAAACTATGAAAATATGCCACAAACCACAAAAATATCCCAAAACCATAAAAGTATCCAAAGTTTCATCAAAATTCACCACTTTACAGCATTATGATTTGTAAGGTCTCTTTATAAAAAATTATGCTCATTTTTGTTTAGATTTGTGACGACACAAAGAGAAAACCTATAATTTATTTATGTCAAATTTGTGTTTTTTATTCCTTCACCAACATCCCTTGAAATGCTGGCAGTTGAATATGACCAAGAGATTTCATCAAACCATTTATTCAAATTAAGAAGAAGAAACAAGTCAACGTTTTTCAGTGAATAAAATCAAGGATTTGAGCTACCTTCTCTTTCAGACATACAAAGTTTGATTCAACTGAGAAACTGCAGGTGCTGTTCTGTTCAGAGTTCAACGTTCTTTCTGGTGAATATCTCTGCCAAGAAATGTCTCCCTCTCCATATATTTTTGTGTGGGATATTAAGTCCTTTCTGGTGAATATCTCTGCCAAGAAATGTCTACCTCTCCATATATTTTTGAATGGGATATTAAGTCCTTTCTGGTGAATATCTCTGCCAAGAAATGTCTCCCTCTCCATATATTTTTGAATGGGATATTAAGTCCTTTCTTATGAATATCTCTGCCAAGAAATGTCTCCCTCTCCATATATTTTTGAATGGGAAATTAAGTCCTTTCTAATGAATATTTCTGCCAAGAAATGTCTACCTCTCCATATATTTTTGAATGGGATATTAAGTCCTTTCTGGTGAATATCTCTGCCAAGAAATGTCTACCTCTCCATAAATTTTCGAATTGCCACATTCTATGTTCTACACAGCTAAGAAATTCATTCCATTATCACGTGTGACACTTACCAAAGATTCAGTAAGACCTCCGACGCTGACAGTGATTCCCAGCAGGGTGTGGTACCTGTATGCCGGCAACCGCAGAAGCTTTACAAGCTTTGGGAAGCAATTTCCTGGTACACTCCAGTTCAAATCTATCATGTCCGTTCTGAAGATAAAAAGAAGAAATGACTGGTTGAGGAGACTAGTTGGAATGTCAATAAAAAGATCAAATAGTGCCCGAGAGGTAAACTTATACCACAGTAACAAAATAGTGATTGGTGCATACTAAGATAAGATACACTATGAGGTGTAAATGGATGAGTAGGTGAAGGAGTTAAACCCATTTGAGCCAAGGAAGGCTCATTTAGACTTATCTCCACTTTCCTTGGTGCCAGAGGATGAGAGTACTTGACTCCCCTTAGACAGGACACCAGTCCATCGCAGGCTAGCTAGACAGGACACCAGTCCATCGCAGGCTAGCTAGACAGGACACCAGTCCATCGCAGGCTAGCTAGACAGGACACCAGTCCATCGCAGGCTAGCTAGACAGGACACCAGTCCATCGCAGGCTAGCTAGACAGGACACCAGTCCATCGCAGGCTAGCTAGACAGGACACCAGTCCATCGCAGGCTAGCTAGACAGGACACCAGTCCATCGCAGGCTAGCTAGACAGGACACCAGTCCATCGCAGGCTAGCTAGACAGGACACCAGTCCATCGCAGGCTAGCTAGACAGGACACCAGTCCACCGCAGGCTAGCTAGACAGGACACCAGTCCATCGCAGGCTAGCTAGACACGACACCAGTCCATCGCAGGCTAGCTAGACAGGACACCAGTCCATCGCAGGCTAGCTAGACAGGACACCAGTCCATCGCAGGCTAGCTAGACAGGACACCAGTCCATCGCAGGCTAGCTCCTCAGCAAGCTGGTACTTAATTTACAGTTAATTTGACTGGAGCAATCAGATGTGAATTGTCCTGCTCAAAAACACATTGTGCTACCCAGAGTTGGAATCGAACCCAGGACCTTTGGAGTATGAGTCAGATGCTCTATCATTGAGCTACCATAAATGGTGTAGGAGTAGTCAGTTGTAAAAGGTAAAGATATTTCAAATTGTTAAAATAAGGGAAACATGAAGCTTGAACCAGAAGAGTCTCTTTCTTTGATGATTTCTTGAAGCTAAGTGAAAAAATCTGGTGATTATAAATGAAAACAAAAACTATGTTGTGTCAAAAATGATTTGCTCCCCACAAAATATTGTCAACTTTCAATGGTTACATATTTAGCTTGCATCATGAAGTACCCAATAGATCTTTTAAAATCAGAATCCACAATTTCCGGAAAACTAATTTAAATAATGTCACATGTTTGACATCCATAATTGACCTATCGTATACTGGGGGAACCTTATCATGTTTGACATCCGAAATGGACCTATTGTATACTGGGGGAACCTTTTCATGTTTCACATCCATAATAAACCTATTGTATACTGGAGGAACCTTACCATGTTTCACATCCATAATGGACCTATTGTATACTGGGGGAACTTTATCATGTTTCACATCCATAACGGACCTATTGTATACTGGGGAAACCTTATCATGTTTCACATCCATAAGACCTATTGTATACTGAGGGAACCTTATCATGTTTGACACCCATAATTTACCTATCGTATACTGGGGGAACCTTATCATGTTTGACATCCGAAATGGACCTATTGTATACTGGGGGAACCTTATCATGTTTGACATCCATAATGGACCTATCGTATACTGGGGGAACCTTATCGACCAATCAAATACATAAATATCGTGCATAAGAAAAAAATGCTTTAAAACGTTCATAAATGTGTTATACACGAAGGTAATACGCTCACACATTGCAGCTTGTTCCTACAGCTATTGCAACTAAATAGGTATTAAACAAAAGGAAAAATTCCCCCAGCAGTTGATTGGTTAAAGTTTTAGAGTAATCAAGTTTGGCTAAAATCAATTTGAAAAGGTCTATAGAAAATCTGACAAAATAACCAGACCTTGCTCACTCACATTGATAACCAGACCTTGCTCACTTACATTGATAACCAGATCTTGCTCACTTACATTGATAAACAGACCTTGCTCACTTACATTGATAACCAGTTTGTTTGTTTGTTTGATGAGGTCTTAACGGCACCACGACAACGAAGGTCAAATTGTGCCTGAGAGGTCAGATCATTCTAGAGGTAGGAAGGAAAGAGACCAGGGGGAGAATGAGAGAAATTCAAGAACAAAAGCCAGAAAGCTGTGATCGAGTGAGGAGGTGCATGGGTAAAACAAAACAAAGTAGAGAAGGGGTGGAAGAGGAGAATTAAATATGGTTGTAGAGGGATGCATGCTGAAGGAAGGAGATTATTTTATCTGGAGGATTTTTCTGGAAGAACTCAGCAATTGAGTTGTGGGGGGAGCGGGAAGCTCTGGGAAGGTTGTACAGGGGGCAAGCAAGGAGAACGTGTTGGATTGTGAGGATGCAGTGGCAATTGTTACAGAGGGGTTGGGGAACCAATAAGGAGGTGGGAGTGAGTGAGGTGGGTGTGACCAATTCTAAGACGGGTAATATGAACGTTGTCGATCTGAGAAAGGTTGTTGATGGTGGATTTGATCGGGATTGTGGGCTGGATGACATGGAGTTTGTTATCAATTTGGAAGTTCCATAAGGTTTGCCAGCGGTCACGAACAAGAGAAGCGATAAGCGGTTTGATGTCAGAGAGGGTTTTGGGAAAAGGGGAAGGGAGGAGATTAAGGGCAAGCTTAGCGGCTGTATCAGCCCTGTCATTGCCAGGGATGCCAACATGGCTGGGTATCCAGAAGAAAAGAACACTTTTCCTGCAGAGGGTGGGAGAAAGGAGTTTCCGGAGGAGAAGGTGGCATGTGAGGTTATCCCATTTAAGATTGAGTAATGAAGTAAGAACAGCCTTTGAGTCAGAGAAAATGGCAAAGTGACTAAGAGGAGAGTACTCAATAAAGTTGAGAGCGAGGAGAATGGCCTTAGCCTCGGCTGAAAAGATGGATGAGTAGTCAGGAAGTCTACTACTGAAGGTGATGTCTTGGATGATGGCAGCAGCAGCTGTCTTGTTGCCTTCCTTGGAGCCATCAGTATAGATGGAGGTGTAATTTGAGAGTTGGTATTTGATTTGGTTGTGAAGATTGATGAAGAGGTCAGGGTGAGTTTGAGTTTTGTTGTAAGTGGAGAGGTCTAGGTGGACAGAAGGGAGGGGGGTGGCCCAAGGAGGAAAAGTGGGCCAGATAACCAGACCTTGCTCACTTACATTGATAACCAGACCTTGCTCACTTACATTGACAACCAGACCTTGCTCACTTACATTGATAACCAGACCTTGCTCATTTACATTGATAACCAGATCTTGCTCACTTACATTGATAACCAGACTTTGCTCACTTACATTGATAACCAGATCTTGCTCACTTACATTGATAACCAGACCTTGCTCACTTACATTGATAACCAGACCTTGCTCACTTACATTGATAACCAGACCTTGCTCATTTACATTGATAACCAGACCTTGCTCACTTACATTGATAACCAGACCTTGCTTACTTACATTGGTAACCAGACTTTGCTCACTTACATTGATAACCAGACTTTGCTCACTTACATTGATAACCAGATCTTAAGAGCTCACTTACATTGGAAATATTTTTCTGAGCTCCTCCTTGTGAGGAATAAAAGGAATGCTGGGTTCCTCGCAGTGCAGAAGATTCAGGAATGCATCTCCTGCACACATTCTGGTTCTGTCAATCTTCTCGGAGGCCTGCTGCGCTAGATTTTGCATCATTTTGGAACATCTGTGGAAGAAATAAAAGATGCTGTGTATAATAATGCATGCATCCTGTGGCAAAGCCACAGAGGAGATGGAGGGGTGGTCTGGGCTTCTCACTTATTCAGAAGTAATGTTATGAAAGTCCCTTGAATGCCCCACTTTTTGGTCATTCACATCAAATGGACATCCTCCTCACACACTGGTACACCACCACATGCACCTTTAGTGGTCATTCACATCAAATGGACCTCCTCCCTCACACACTGGTACACCACCACATGCACCTTTAGTGGTCATTCACATCAAATGGACCTCCTCCTCACACACTGGTACACCACCACATGCACCTTTAGTGGTCATTCACATCAAATGGACCTCCTCCCTCACACACTGGTACACCACCACATGCACCTTTAGTGGTCATTCACATCAAATGGACCTCCTCCCTCACACACTGGTACACCACCACATGCACCTTTAGTGGTCATTCACATCAAATGGACCTCCTCCCTCACACACTGGTACACCACCACATGCACCTTTAGTGGTCATTCACATCAGTAGACCTCCTTCACACACTGGTACACCACCACATGTACCTTTAGTTTAATGGACATCCTCCCTCACACACTGGTACACCACCACATGCACCTTTAGTGGTCATTCACATCAAATGGACCTCCTCCCTCACACACTGGTACACCACCACATGCACCTTTAGTGGTCATTCACATCAAATGGACCTCCTCCCTCACACACTGGTACACCACCACATGCACCTTTAGTGGTCATTCACATCAGTAGACCTCCTTCACACACTGGTACACCACCACATGTACCTTTAGTTTAATGGACCTCCTCCCTCACACACTGGTACACCACCACATGCACCTTTAGTGGTCATTCACATCAGTAGACCTCCTTCACACACTGGTACACCACCACATGTACCTTTAGTTTAATGGACCTCCTCCCTCACACACTGGTACACCACCACATGCACCTTTAGTGGTCATTCACATCAAATGGACCTCCTCCCTCACACACTGGTACACCACCACATGCACCTTTAGTGGTCATTCACATCAAATGGACCTCCTCCCTCACACACTGGTACACCACCACATGCACCTTTTGTTTAATGGACCTCCTCCCTCACACACTGGTACACCACCACATGTACCTTTAGTTTAATGGACCTCCTCCCTCACACACTGGTACACCACCACATGCACCTTTACTCAAATGGACCTCCTCCCTCACACACTGGTACACCACCACTCACACCTTTAGTCAAATGGACCTCCTCCCTCACACACTAGTACACCACCGTAAAGTTTGCACTTTACTATGGAATTAACCGTTTATGATTTCATTACTTCTTATCCATGAAAGTGTTAACTGGAGTTCAACAAATTCTTTCAGATACAGCTGTGCTCCTTATTACAAAAGTGGCAAAATCAAATCATCAAAGTATTGAATTTTCATGAGAAAATGTTTATAGTTCATTAAGTTTCCTTAATTTCATTTAACTATTGGATTCGCTCATTTTAAGCCAATGTTTTTAAATGTTTGTTTGTATGAACTCTTTGCTATACTTTCTGTACAATCTTTGTAAACTTGCATAGAAAGTGTAAGAAATAAGGTAACAACTTACATGTCTGCTTCTAAGAGGCTGGTGTCCACTTTGGCAATTAAATGGGTAATTTTGCATAAACTTGCCATACACGCCTCACGTACCCTGAAAAAAAAATTAACAGCCATCAAATTGTATTATGTACTAAACATAGCCTTTCATAAAGAATGATTAAACTTTAAGTACCGCAATTGACAAACCTTATCAACGCTCACCAAGCCCACGCTCTCCAATCCCACGCTCGCCGAGCCCACCCTCACCGAGCCCACCCTCACCGAGCCCACCCTCACCGAGCCCACGCTCACCGAGCCCACGCTCACCGAGCCCACGCTCACCGAGCCCACGCTCACCGAGCCCACGCTCACCGAGCCCACGCTCACCGAGCCCACGCTCACCGAGCCCACGCTCACCCAGCCCACGCTCACCGAGCCCACGCTCACCGAGCCCACCCTCACCGAGCCCACGCTCATTGAGCCCACGCTCACCGAGCCCACGCTCATTGAGCCCACGCTCACCCAGCCCACGCTCACCCAGCCAACGCTCACCGAGCCCACGCTCACCGAGCCCACCTCATCAATCCCGCTCATCAATCCCGCTCATCAATCCCGCTCATCAATCCCGCTCATCAATCCCACACTTATCAACTCCACACTTATCAATCCCTGACTTATCAATCCCTCGCTTATCAACCCCACACTTATCAGTCCCTCACTTATCAATCCCAAACTTATCAGCCCCACACTTATCATCCCAAACTTATCAGCCCCACACTTATCAATCCCTCACATATCAATCCCTCACTTACCAATCACAGACTTATCAACCCCAGACTTATCAACCCCTTACTTATCAACCCCTCACTTATCAACCCCACACTTATCAATCCCTCATTTATCAATCCCACACTTATCAATCCCACACTTATTAATCCAACACTAATCAACCCCTCACTTATCAACCCCATACTTATCAAGAACACTTATCAACTCCACACTTATCAATCCCACACTTATCAATCCCACACTTATCAACCCCACACTTATCAACCCCACACTTATCAATCCCACTCTTATCAACTCCACACTTATCAATCCCACACTTATCAACCCCACACTTATCAACCCCACACTTATCAATCCCACACTTATCAACTCCACACTTATCAATCCCACACTTATCAACCCCACACTTATCAATCCCTCACTTATCAACCCCACACTTATCAATCCCATACTTATCAACCCCACACTTATCAACCCCACACTTATCAACCCCACACTTATCAACCCCACACTTATCAATCCCACACTTATCAACCCCACACTTATCAATCCCTCACATATCAATCCCACACTTATCAATCCCACACTTATCAATCCCACACTTATCAACCCCACACTTATCAATCCATCACTTATCAAACCCACACTTATCAATCCCACACTTATCAATCCCACACTTATCAACCCCTCACTTATCAATCCCACACTTATCAACCCACACTTATCAATACCACACTTATCAACTCCACACTTATCAATCCCACACTTATCAACCCCACACTTTTTAATCCCTCACTTATCAATCCCACACTTATCAATCCCACACTTATAAATTCCACACTTATCAATCCCACACTTATCAGTCCCTCACTTATCAATCCCACACTTATCAATCCCACACTTATCAACCCCACACTTATCAACCCCACACTTATCAATACCACACTTATCAACCCCACACTTATCAATCCCACACTTATCAATCCCACACTTTTTAATCCCTCACTTATCAATCCCACACTTATAAATTCCACACTTATCAATCCCACACTTATCAGTCCCTCACTTATCAATCCCACACTTATC
This sequence comes from Chiridota heheva, assembly GCA_020152595.1. NCBI lineage: Eukaryota > Metazoa > Echinodermata > Holothuroidea > Apodida > Chiridotidae > Chiridota > Chiridota heheva. Next base: position 703,242 of record JAIGNY010000936.1, read on the forward strand.
AATCCCACACTTATAAATTCCACACTTATCAATCCCACACTCATCAATCCCACACTTATCAATCCCTCACATTTCAATCCCTCACATTTCAATCCCTCACTTATCAACCCCACACTTATCAATCCCACACTTATCAACCCCACACTTATCAATCCCACACTTATCAATCCCTCACTTATCAATCCCACACTTATAAATTCCACACTTATCAATCCCACACTTATCAATCCCTCACATATCAATCCCACACTAATCAATCCCACACTTATCAATCCCACACTTATCAATCCCACTCATCAACCCCACACTTATCAATACCACACTTATCAACCCCACACTTATCAATCCCACACTTATCAATCCCACACTTTTTAATCCCTCACTTATCAATCCCACACTTATAAATTCCACACTTATCAATCCCACACTTATCAGTCCCTCACTTATCAATCCCACACTTATCAATCCCACACTTATAAATTCCACACTTATCAATCCCACACTCATCAATCCCACACTTATCAATCCCTCACATTTCAATCCCTCACATTTCAATCCCTCACTTATCAACCCCACACTTATCAATCCCACACTTATCAACCCCACACTTATCAATCCCACACTTATCAATCCCTCACTTATCAATCCCACACTTATAAATTCCACACTTATCAATCCCACACTTATCAATCCCTCACATATCAATCCCACACTAATCAATCCCACACTTATCAATCCCACACTTATCAATCCCACTCATCAATCCCACACTTATCAATCCCTCACTTATCAATCCCACACTTATCACACACTTCTGCTTGGATATTGCCACATGATGTTTTATTCAGATGACATGCAGCCACAATCATGAATGAATGTATATTACTTGTGTTTGGATCAATCTTTTTCAGATCTATTATATTGTGCATTTTGTCTTACCATGCTCCAACATCCCCCCTGCTGTCAGTGGTGTAATCCTTCAGCCCTTCAAGCAATGCACTGTATACAGACGTAACATTCTTTGACGTGATGAAATCATCTTCACTTCCATTGGTTGATATTCCCATTGTAAGACAGACACTGGTGAAGCAAAAAACACGGAAATTGATAACTAGAACATATATGATGTTGAAGCTTAACTTTATCACAAAAATGTTCGAAATAGTAAAGATGATATCAAAGGAAGATAAAATGGTGAGTTGCCGTTTCCAAGTCAAGTTTTGCATAAAAAATATGTTCTACCATTGTTTAATAGTATTTTATAACATTGTACTCTGACATTGTATGTCCTTTCTTTCAATTAGTTTGTCTGAAAATGTACCAATCATATAATGTGAAACCAAGGATGTATGAACACATCCTTCCTGAAACTAAACAATAAGCAAGGCTTTCACACATATCTGTTTTATGAGGCCATGACCCAATTCATTTTCCATTGTGTCAAATCAGCTAGAGGCAGCTGATGTCAAAACCAAAGTTGTTAGGAGATTCAATTGACTCTTAATTATCTACACATGTGTTAGCTTAAAACAATAAATTTTCTCCAGAAAAGAAAAAACCTGTGGAATTTGGGGATTGTCCCCCTGAATAAAATATTTTCAATATTCATAAGATAATTACACGATATCTCTTATTAGTCTTCATTTTTGTTGTTGAATTTCCTCAAATGAAGGATATTTCCATTTTGGGGGGCTTTTCTTGGTCTCCTTCCTCCAAATTACCAGGAACAAGGAGAAAAGCCCCATACTTTTTCAGAAGATTACCTTACCTAATTTCAACTTAAAAAAGAAAAGAAGTTTCATAAAACAATATGTTTTTTGGTCATTTGCAGGGCGCACTTGCACTAGAGCTGGCTCATGGGCCTTTGAAGGGCGCACCTGTACTAGAGCTGGCCTATGGGCCTTTGAAGGGCGCAGCTGCACTAGAGCTGGCTCATGGGCCTTTGAAGGGCGCACCTACACTAGAGCTGGCTCATGGGCCTTTGAAGGGCGCACCTGTACTAGAGCTGGCCTATGGGCCTTTGAAGGGCGCAGCTGCACTAGAGCTAGCCTATGGGCCTTTGAAGGGCGCAGCTGCACTAGAGCTGGCTCATGGGCCTTTGAAGGGCGCACCTGCACTAGAACTAGCTCATGGGCCTTTGCAGGGCACACCTACACTAGAGCTGGCTCGTGGGCCTTTAAAGGGCGCACCTACACTAGAGCTGGCTCATGAGCTTTTGAAGGGCGCACCTACACTAGAGCTGGCTCATGGGCCTTTGAAGGGTGCACCTGCGCTAGAGCTAGCTCATGGGCCTTTGAAGGGCGCACCTACACTAGAGCTAGCTCATGGGCCTTTGAAGGGCGCACCTACACTAGAGCTGGCTCATGTGCATTTGCAGGGCGCACCTTTACTAGAGCTGGCTTATGGGCCTTGAAGGGCACACCTGCACTAGAGCTGGCTCATGGGCCTTTGAAGGGTGCACCTACACTAGAGCTGGCTCATGGGCCTTTGAAGGGTGCACCTGTACTAGAGCTGGCCTATGAGCCTTTGAAGGGCGCACCTGTACTAGAGCTGGCTCATGGGCCTTTGAAGGGCGCACCTGTACTAGAGCTGGCTCATGGGTCTTTGAAGGGCGCACCTACACTAGAGCTGGCTCATGGGCCTTTAAAGGGCGCACCTGTACTAGAGCTGGCTCATGGGCCTTTGAAGGGTGCACCTACACTAGAGCTGGCTCATGGGCCTTTGAAGGGCGCACCTACACTAGAGCTGGCTCATGGGCCTTTAACCGGCGCACCTGTACTAGAGCTGGCCTATGGGCCTTTGAAGGGCGCACCTGTGCTAGAGCTGGCTCATGGACCTTTGAAGGGCGCAGCTGCACTAGAGCTGGCTCATGGGCCTTTTCTGCAGTGGCTCCAATTGTTTGGAATTCCTTCCCTTCTGACATGAGATATGCTAACTCCATTGAGCAATTCCTTCCCTTCTGATATGGTATATGCTAACTCCATTGAGCAATTCCTTTCCTTCTGACAAGCAATATGCTAACTCCATTGAGCAATTTAAAAGACCTACTTGAAATTAAAAAATCCTACTAGTTTCCTCGAACTTTATGTTTTTGTTTTCTTGATTTGCAACATTAAACCCGCCTATGCATGAGTACTACAAACCTACCTATGCATGAGTACTACAAACCTGCCTATGCATGAGTACTACAAACCCGCCTATGCATGAGTACCACAAACCCACCTATGCATGAGTACTACAAACCTGCCTATGCATGAGTACTACAAACCTGCCTATGCATGAGTACTACAAACCTGCCTATGCATGAGTACCACAAACCCGCCTATGCATGAGTACCACAAACCCGCCTATGCATGAGTACCACAAACCCGCCTATGCATGAGTACCACAAACCCGCCTATGCATGAGTACCACAAACCCGCCTATGCATGAGTACCACAAACCTGCCTATGCATGAGTACTACAAACCCGCCTATGCATGAGTACTACAAACCTGCCTATGCATGAGTACTACAAACCTGCCTATGCATGAGTACTACAAACCCGCCTATGCATGAGTACCACAAACCAGCCTATGCATGAGTACCACAAACCCGCCTATGCATGAGTACCTAAAACAAACCCGCCTATGCATGAGTGCCACAAACCCGCCTATGCATGAGTACTACAAACCCGCCTATGCATGAGTACTACAAACCTGCCTATGCATGAGTACTACAAACCTGCCTACCCGCACATGCATGAGTACCACAAACCCCCCATGCATGAGTACTACAAACCCGCCTATGCATGAGTACCACAAACCAGCCTATGCATGAGTACCACAAACCCGCCTATGCATGAGTACCACAAACCCGCCTATGCATTAGTACCACAAACCCGCCTATGCATGAGTACCACAAACCCGCCTATGCATGAGTACCACAAACCTGCCTATGCATGAGTACCACAAACCCGCCTATGCATGAGTACTACAAACCCACCTATGCATGAAAACAAACCCGCCTATGCATGAGTACCACAAACCCGCCTATGCATGAGTACCACAAACCCGCCTATGCATGAGTACCACAAACCCGCCTATGCATGAGTACCACAAACCTGCCTATGCATGAGTACCACAAGCCCGCCTATGCATGAGTACTACAAACCCGTCCATGCATGAGTACTACAAACCCGCCCATGCATGAGTACTACAAACCCGCCTATGCATGAGTACTACAAACCCGCCCATGCATGAGTACTACAAACCCGCCCATGCATGAGTACCACAAACCCGCCTATGCATGAGTACTACAAACCCGTCCATGCATGAGTACTACAAACCCGCCCATGCATGAGTGCCACAAACCCGCCTATGCATGAGTACTACAAACCCGCCCATGCATGAGTACTACAAACCCGCCCATGCATGAGTACAAACCCGCCTATGCATGCTACAAGCCCGCCACGCATGAGTACCACAAAACCCCCCATGCATGAGTACTACAAACCTGCCATGCATGAGTACCACAAACTACAAACATGAGTACCCGCCCATGCATGAGTACTACAAACCCACCTATGCATGAGTGCCACAAACCCGCCTATGCATGAGTGCCACAAACCCGCCAATGCATAAGTGCTACAAAACCGCCTACGCATGAGTACCACAAACCCGCCTAGGCATGAGTACCACAAACCCGCCGATGCATGAGTACCACAAACCCGCCTATGCATGAGTACCACAAACCCGCCTTTGCATTAATACTACAAACCCGCCTATGCATGAGTACTACAAACCTGCCTATGCATGAGTACTACAAACCTGCCTATGCATGAGTACTACAAACCCGCCTATGCATGAGTACCACAAACCAGCCTATGCATGAGTACCACAAACCCGCCTATGCATGAGTACCACAAACCCGCCTATGCATGAGTACTACAAACCTGCCTATGCATGAGTACTACAAACCCGCCTATGCATGAGTACCACAAACCTGCCGATGCATGAGTACCACAAACCTGCCTATGCATGAGTACCACAAACCCGCCTATGCATGAGTATCACAAACCCGCCTTTGCATGAGTACTACAAACCTGCCTATGCATGAGTACTACATGCCCGCCTATGCATGAGTACTACAAGCCCGCCTATGCATAATTACTACAAACCTGCCAATCGTATTACAGACATCTCTTCGGGATTCTGCAAATTTGATATTATTTGGAGTGAGAGCGGCAGACTGAAAAAGAGCTTTTAGAACCTGCAAGAAAAATATTCCAATACAAGAAAGTTAAATCATGAGTGCATAACAGCAGGGGTCAAAGTTTACTTTTTTAACCACTGTACCATCAAACAGTACTTTCTGAACAAATAATGCTCTGGATAAGATTTCACTGTTTTAACTTTGTCAAACTTGAATACATACAGAACATAACCATGTATTATATCCAAATCCAGTTGCTTGCATGCTTACATGCGCAAGAAGCCTTGCAATGGCCGACACTGCAATTTCATGATCAAGAGCACTATGACAGGAAAGACTGGCAAAACTTTTCTAACCGGAAAATTGAAAACGTAAGAGAATTTTATGACACTTGAGTTTTTGAGCGTAAATCTTTTGATAATGGAAGCCATACTTTTGTGGAAAAAACAGTTCCCTTGAAAGGGTGATATCAGAAATTTTGAGCTCTGCATAGAAGCATGATGATGCGACATTGCATGAGTCAAAAACCCTTTAAATTTTGAGCTCTGCATTAAACCATAATAATAAGATGTTGCATGAGTCAAAAACCATGTAAATTTTGAGCTCTGCATTGAACCATAATGATAAGACATTAAAAGAGTCAAAAATCCTTTAATTTTTGAGTTCAGCATTGAATTATAATGATAAGACATTAAAAGAGTCAAAAACCCTTTAAATTTTGAGCTCTTCATCGAACCATAATAAGACATTGCACGCAGTAAAAAAAACCTTCTTAGTAAAATGTGGCAATTCGAGCAGGACACATACTAACCTCAGCATGATTTTGCCCCCAAACTTGTAACTTTCGGCAGGCAAATCCTGCCCATGGTTGGTGGACACATTAGTTGGATGTTTTGTTTGTGGTTTGGGTGTTTTAGTCGATTATCAACTGTTGTGGATGAGGCAGGTAATGATATCAAAGTGGGTCCTGGGGAAGAGGATATATAAAGTGCTTGTTTGCAGCTTGTTAAGCTCTGTTGTTCCATAAGTAAATATTGTCTTTCATGTTTCCTGTCCATCCCCCTCATATCTTCTTCCATTACCACTATCCCCTGTACCTACCTTGCTCAATCTTCCTTCAAGCATAAACCTTGGCAATTTTCCTAAGGCCAAGGCACTTCCCATCCGTGTGAGTTCATCATGGTGTTTCAAGGCAGCTAACTTACGATCGATAACTTCATCTGAATGGAAGGAAAAAGAAAAGCTGAAAACAATTAATGAATCACAGAGCAAGAAACGCTGTTAATTCTTGCTCAGCCTATTTAGCTGCCTTATTAATGGTGTATGGACATCAAAAGAAACTTTGGATGAACAGTCAGTATTTGAAGCTTCAAAATGGCACTTGGTTTAGAAAAAAAGGCAAATTATAGTTAATGGAATGACCAATATATTCTAAATTTGTGATGTATGACTAAGCAGACAGCACAATATCTTATATGATTCTTTACTTTACCAAATTTCAGTCCCTAAAAATGACTGCTAGAATATGATAGAGATTATGGTAAAGACACAACTTTGGTTTAGAAATTATATGTGAAAATACAAAGGGTGCTAAGACAAAGGTTGTAAAATAATTTAGTTTTAAGTGATTTGGATCAATTTCTTTTGTAATTGTTTTGTCGTTTTATTAGATTTTAAAGCAATGTACTTCATATTGCATACATATAGTCCATGAAAAAGTAAATTTTAGGGGAACATACCTAATATAATGACTTCAAGTATAAGTTTTATCAGATCTTATCGTCTACATATAAGTAGACACAACAAGGTGATAAATAAGATAATCTAGAGGGGTATTTGCATGGCCCTGAGCAGAAACACTGCAACATGTTAATAGACCAAATGTCAAATTCCACACAGGTTGGTGGGGTAGAACCATACGGCGATGGTAAAGCTGCACACCAAATTCTTTACAGGCCCATGATCACAACTCCACCAATGGCCACAACAATAGATCAACCGTTTTCAATTTTGTCACCAACTCATTCATGATAAACAATTTAAAATGTTGGTAAATTGTACCTCTAATATCCGTGACTGCTTGGCCATCAGCTGGCTTGTAATATTCATTGCAGAATGCTTCCAGGGCTGTGACAGCTTTGCCCTGGATGTCCTCCTCGGTCCTCTGGACATTAACAATGTTGTCATCCAAGATAGCCTGCCACTCACCTGTAAATCAAATTTTGAATAAAAGATCATTACATTTACAATTTTGATACAGATACAGGAGGAGAATGTGATGATATCCAAGACTTTTTTTATTCCCTTCCCAATTCACTGCTTCAACTTGTTATCTCTATCAGGAGTCTATTCATTCACTTCCCAATTCACTCGTTCAACTTGTTATCTCAATCAGGAGTCTATTCATTTACCCTTTTTATTCACTTCCCAATTCACTGCTTCAACTTGTTATCTCTATCAGGAGTCTATTCATTCACTTCCCAATTCACTCGTTCAACTTGTTATCTCAATCAGGAGTCATTTACCCTTTTTATTCACTTCCTAATTCACTGCTTCAACTTGTTATCTCAATCAGGTGTCTATTCATTTCAATTCTTCTGAACATTCATTCAACCTTTTTGTTTCATTTCTTTTTTAAGTTAAATCTTTTCCAATGCTTTACACATTCCATTTTCCAGATTGATGGATAATATGCAGATGAAAACCATCAACTCCATCAACTTTGCTGGTGAAGTTATAAATAAAACTCCTTATATAATAATAATAAATATTTCTTGGCATACTTATCCATATTATTTGATGAAAACTAATAACCCTCAACTAACAGCCCTTTTCATATTCATGTTATTTCATCACTTTTAGGTGACCCTGAATAAATGGAAATATACATCCAACAGTTGACTGGTACAACAAAGGAACACCCATTGAGATGTCCCTTGATGGAGGATACATGCACTGCTGCTGACCTTGCAAAATATAATGACAATGCACAGAAATGTGTTCAGCTGTGGCTGAGTGGCTGAGCCCTGTGGCTGAGCCCTGTGGCTGAGCCCTGTGGCTGAGCCCTGTGGCTGAGCCCTGTGGCTGAGCCCTGTGGCTGAGCCCTGTGGCTGAGCCCTGTGGCTGAGCCCTGTGGCTGAGCCCTGTGGCTGAGCCCTGTGGCTGAGCCCTGTGGCTAAGCCATGTGGCTGAGCCCTGATATATGTTGTAATGTGGATTCCATAAGAAGAAAATAACATTACCTATAATGGGATCATCTCTATATGGCAGCTTTGCGAGGGCGATCTTTTCAATCAGTTTGCAGACGGCTGGCCTTAGCATCTCACCAGTCATACCCTTAAACATCTTAGCTGCTTGCATCTAAGATCCAACAAAGGATTAATTCAGTGGTTTTAAAAGGACTTCAAAAGTAACCAAATGGTCATGAAAGCATTCACAAATTGTATTCCTTAAAGGAGATTTACCCAGCTTAGTGTAGCAGGAATATTTGCCAGACTTATACTTACCTTCCATGCAATAAATATGCAATCTGGTCCCTTACCTGATTTTAACACACTTCTAACCGAACTAAAAACATAGTTACCAACCCAGCCCTGACCTCCAGTTTACCTCTCCAATCCCTCGCTTGACATTCCACCAAGGCCTAAACGAGAGAGGAGGTGGGTAGGATGTTGGAAGGTGCAGGGGTGCAAAAAAAAGGGGGTAAATGTAGGTAGAGGGGGTGAGAAAAGAGGACTAAATATGGTTGTAGAGGGAGGCACAATGAAGAAAGGAGATAATCTTTTCTGGAGGGTTTTCCTGGAAGAGCTTTGCTATGGAGTTGTGAGGGGTGAGGTAAGCTCTGGGGAGGTTGCACGGAGGGCAGGCAAGGAGGACGTGGTGGACTGCGTGGTTGAAAAGTGTGCAGACAACGCAACTTTATGGGTATGACTGGTACTATTAACTCTGATTAACGAGTTGAATAGCAGGCCATTAACACATGCCGTAAACAATATGAGCTTTTAATTGTAAGAAGGTACAAGTGACTAGACTAGTGCTTACAGACTTTGCCCTCTGGAGTACGTCCAGCTATGCTAGATGCCAAGCCTTGGGTGTCTCTGGAGTACGTCTGGCTACGCTAGATGCCAAGCCTTGGGTGTCTCTGGGAGTACATCTGGCTATGCTAGATCCCAAGCCTTGGGTGTCTCTGGAGTACGTCTGGCTACGCTAGATGCCAAGCCTTGGGTGTCTTTGGAGTACGTCTGGCTACGCTAGATGCCAAGCCTTGGGTGTCTCTGGGAGTACATCTGGCTATGCTAGATGCCAAGCCTTGGGTGTCTTTGGAGTACGTCTGGCTACGCTAGATGCCAAACCTTGGGGGTTTCTGGAGTACGTCTGGCTATGCTAGATGCCAAGCCTTGGGTGTCTCTGGAGTACGTCTGGCTACGCTAGATGCCAAGCCTTGGGTGTCTCTGGGAGTACATCTGGCTATGCTAGATGCCAAGCCAAACTTTGGGGTTTGCCAAACCTGGGGGTTTCTGGAGTACGTCTGGCTATGCTAGATGCCAAGCCTTGGGTGTCTCTGGAGTACGTCTGGCTACGCTAGATGCCAATCCTTAAGTGTCCATGTCGTAAGGTAAACCATACGTGATACTAAACAACTGATTTAGTCAAAGCTATTAAAACCGGTTAAAGGATTAAAGAGGGCCGTTAACGTACGCCATATACCAAACGGGCCGTTAACTGCGTAAGGCTTAAGGCGTAAGGCGGCTTTGAGCCATAAGATCGTGAAGCCGTTGGCTACGGAACTACTGTGGAACCTTGTTGCCACTAGCTACTTATGTCAGAATCTTCACTTATATTAATTAGATATGGCGATAATGTAGGGCATATGCTATACAGGCCTTTAACTTTGGAAGGTTGTTATAGCCTTGGGGCTGCAGAGCTAATGGCTGCATATGCTATACAGGCCATTAACTTTGAAGGTTGTTATAAACTTGGGGCTGCGGAGCCAATGGCTGCATATGCTATACAGGCCATTAACTTTGGAAGGTTGTTATAAACTTGGGGCTGCGGAGCCAATGGCTACGGATGTGGAGAAAACTGATACCGTACGCTGTTCGGGTTGTTAAGTAAAAAGCTGTGAAGCCACAAACCACGTGAAGTTGCTTTATAAAAGCATTAACGTACAACGTAAACTATACATGCTATTCACCACGGAGCTAGTGGTTATGTGTGGGGACTACCACACTCAGTACGAGTCCCTGTTAAATAACTATGTAAGTAGAATAGAGCCGTATGGATCCATTCTATCGAACCGTATGAATCCATTTTATGGAGCCGTATGGACCCGTTCTATGGAGCCAGATGGACCCATGAATTTGTTCAGTGGGGCCATATGGACCCATTCTATGGGGCCGTATAGACCCGTAAAGCCGTACTACAGAGACATATGGACCCGTTCAATGTGAGCAATATGGACCCGTAAAGCTGTGCTATGGAGCCATATCAACCCATTCAATGGAGCCGTACGGACCCATGAAGACGAACAATAGAGAATGATTATAAGTACTATGGAGCCGTATGGGTCCATACTATAAAGCGGTATAGACCCATTTCATAGTGCCGAATGGACCCGTTTAATGGAGCCATATGGACCCGTAAATCTATTCAATGAGGCCATATGGACCCAGTCAATGGGTCTGTATGGATCCGTTCTATGGGGCCAAATTGACCCATTCTATGGAGCCGTATGGACCCGTAAAGCCGTATTATGTTGCCATATGGATCGTTCAATGAAGCCATATGGACCCGTCCAGCCGTGCTGTGAGCCCTATGGACCCGTATGATGGAGCCGTATGAACCCGTAAAACCACGCTGTGGAGCTGTATGGACCCGTACAGAGCCGTATCAGTAAGCTCAAGGCTCTTCAGCAAGCCATGTGTTTACTTGTAACTTAGAATATCGCTTCCCGTGGCCCAACTAGTCCCTGCGCGGAAGTGTGGCCCAGAGCAGTATAGAAAGAAGTCACTCCCCACTACCCGTGACTCACTGACTCAGACTGAGAGCCATGACCCACTGGTATTATATGTGGTTTATCTGTGGTTACGTCATCAAGACGCAACTAAATTAATTCAACTTACACCGAAACTCACCACTACCCGTAACCCACTGACTCAGACTGAAAGTCGGGACCCAATGATATTATATGTGGTTTATCTGTGATTACGTCATTAGGACGCAATTAAATTAATTTAACTTACACCGAAACTCACCACTACCCGTGATCCACTGACTCAGACCGAAAGTCGTGACCCACTGGTATTATATGTGGTTTATCTGTGGTTACGTCATTAAGGCGCAACTAAATTAATTCAACTTACACCGAAACTCACCACTACCCGTGACCCACTGACTCAGACTGAGAGTCATGACCCACTGGTATTATATGTGGTTTATCTGTGTTTACATCGTAAAGACACAACTATTTACCCCGCTAAGCGTAGCGGGGATATCTACGAGAGATACTTACTTTTCATGCTATAAATATGCAATCTGCTCACATGACCTGATTTTAACGCACTTCTAACCGACCTTAAAAACATAATTACCAGCCCAGCCCTGACCTCCATATTACCTCTACTAACCCTCACTTAACATTTCACCAAGGCCTAAACGAGAGGGGAAGCGGGCAGGAATGCATGGAAGGTAAGTATAACTCTCGTAAATATGCCCGCCATGCTTAGCGGGGTAAACTTACTTCTAATTATACCTTACATTCCGTGCTATAAATATGCAATCAAATTGCAACCGAGGATTGGATGGAAGGGATTTCAGGTCGAAGCTCAATTTTCTAAAGGCTGGTACCCAAAACTTGTACTAGATTTATCCTACTTAAGGGAGTAGATTCCTTATCCTCTTAAGGACGAAAGACCTCTGAGTGGGAAGTACTAAAACATAGTAAACCACTTCTGATTACAGCCAAACCGAACAAGGCACTATTCGTTAACAGTAACTGTGGCAAATGTCGCATGAACCCGATTTAGAAACTCGGAAAACATGCCAACCAGAAGAGCATTTGGACACGATATGAAAATCATAGTAGTGTTTACAATAACGCCACAAAACTCACAAGTTCGTCCGCGAGACGAAACCGGCTACTAAAACACGATTGAAAACAAAGCGTGTGCTAGCTAAAACGAATTGAAGAATTCCCGGACTGCGGAAATATTTGTTAGCGCGTAAGTGCATAACAGCAAAAGTTAGTGGGGTAACACGAACTTCGTAAAGTCAGGCAAAAACAAGGGAAAAAACCGCAGAATGCGTTTTCTTGAACGGCGGCACAAGAAATCCCGTGAAAGGGGCCATGCCTCAAACCTGAGTGCATACCTCAGCCGTTCCATGCCTCAGAAGACTTGAAAAGGCGAACTGAATAAGGCTGAACAGCATAAAAACCTGCCTGGTAGAACATGCAAGGGAGACAAATGTTAGAAAAAGGTTACAATTTTAAAAGAAAATTTGACCAGTTCCAGCAATGTTGTAATAACAACGCGCTGAAAAGAAGTGAGGGTTAGTAGAGGTAATATGGAAGTTAGGGCTGGGCTGGTAACTATGTTTTTAAGGTCGGTTAGAAATGCTTTAGAAACAGGTCATGTGACCAGATTGCATATTTATAGCATGGAAGGTAAGGTATAACTAGAAGTAAATAATACAACTTACACCAAAACTCCCCTATGGAAACTTTACAGACAACCCCTACAAGGGTGAGACGGCACCGCGGAAGTCAACGTACATTGTAAGAGACAAGCCAAGCAATTTGTATACCAGAAAAATGATTCAGAAAATTTGTGAAATCCGAGAAATTGCAAGAAAGCAAAACCTTGAATATGCGGGAAGGGGCGTGGAAAACACAAGCCACTACTCTCTTGGTGTTTGTGGAGAGAAAATGAAGGTGAATTCTCTAGAAAAGGGGAATGCAAGGGGGAACTCACCAGCGTCCCTCCTGCACCCCCCTAATCGTGTACTTACAATTGAAAAACTTTATAAAAAAACTTAAAATAGTGCTAATTTCAGTTTGGTAATGCTCAGCTTGGTAACGTATGAAAAAATACAGGCCCTCTTGTAACTATTGTAACTCCTTGGAGCTAATTGCAACTAACTCCATAGTCATCCTGTGACGTCAACCTCTTGCGCATGCGCCAACAGCAAACCAAGTTGTTGGCCTAATGCATAGGGGAACCTGTGTTGAAGTTATCCTAACATGTAATACATATGCACAGTATAACATTAGGCTACCCTCGTGGTGGGCAGGAAACCTAAGTGAAAACACCTCTACCCGAGGGAAAGAGGCCCCCAAAACCAGCACACTAGGTGCTCTAGGGACTTAAGCCTCCCGCCAAGAGGGTGTGAAACTCTCATTTATGCCACCCGTTTTGTACGGGTAAATAGAAAATCTACTCTGTACTTAGTGCAAACTCAATGGAGACTGTCCTGTGAGTCGGACCAAAATTATTCCCGGGCATAAGGCCACCCCATCTTACCTAAGATGACTGCAAAAAGCTTGTGGAAAGGCAAACCTGCTTGAAAACCTTCACGATTGGAACTGCTAGAATGTAATGGCTAGAAAAACGGGTGAAATTTCAGTAAGAAATTCTCAAAAGGACCAGATTGCATATATATAGCATGGAAGGTAAGATATAACTTGAAGTAAATAATAAAGTTATGTATCATTTGTGTAGAAACGACTGAAGTCAGACTAGGTGTGATGTCACATCATCAGATTCCTTGGAATTTTCCTGTGATTTTGTGGCTGAAAAAATCATTGGATATTTCAGGAAAGCAGTAAAATATAATCTAGTAAGGGTACATACACATTTTTTTTAAATATGATATTATTCATAAGAAAGTGAGAATGAGGGAGCCTACAGAACTTAAAACTTGAATATCTATATGTACAAAAAGAACAAGAAAACTCTTACTTTTTGAGTACTTGAAAAAAATTATACGTCAAAAATTCAACAAGATCAAAAAAAATAATTTACCATCTTACAAACATTTTGAATGCATTATACTAGAGAAATTCTTGTCTGTGACTGGATACCTGAAAAAATTGTGTTCATGTAAGTAAGATGTCCACGGATGGGCAGGACACCTGCAGCTATTAAAGATGTCCACGGATGGGCAATACACCGCAGCTATTAAAGATGTCCACCGATGGGCAGGACACCCGCAGCTATTAAAGATGTCCACGGATGGGCAGGACACCCGCAGCTATTAAAGATGTCCACGGATGGGCAGGACACCTGCAGCTATTAAAGATGTCCACGGATGGGCAATACACCGCAGCTATTGAAGATGTCCACCGATGGGCAGGACACCCGCAGCTATTAAAGATGTCCACCGATGGGCAGGACACCCGCAGCTATTAAAGATGTCCACGGATGGGCAGGACACCCGCAGCTATTGAAGATGTCCACGGATGGGCAGGACACTCGCAGCTATTGAAGATGTCCACGGATGGGCAGGACACCTGCAGCTATTGAAGATGTCCACGGATGGGAAGGACACCTGCAGCTATTAAAGATGTCCACGGATGGGCAGGACACCCGCAGCTATTAACGATGTCCACCGATGGGCAGGACACTTGCAGCTATTGAAGATGTCCACAGATGGACAGGACACCTGCAGCTATTGAAGATGTCCACGGATGGACAGGACACCCGCAGCTATTTAAGATGTCTACCGATGGGCAGGACACCCGCAGCTATTAAAGATGTCCACGGATGGGCAGGACACTCGCAGCTATTGAAGATGTTCACAGATGGACAGGACACTCGCACCTATTGAAGATGTCCATGGATGGGCAGGACACCCGCAGCTATTGAAGATGTCCACGGATGGGCAGGACACCTGTAGCTATTGAAGATGTCCACGGATGGACAGGACACCCGCAGCTATTGAAGATGTCCACGGATGGGTAGGACATCCGCAGCTATTGAAGATGTCCACGGATGGGCAGGACACTCGCAGCTATTGAAGATGTCCACGGATGGGCAGAACACCCGCATCTATTGAAGATGTCCACGGATGGGCAGGACACCCGCAGCTATTGAAGATGTCCACGGATGGGCAGGACACCCGCAGCTATTGAAGATGTCCACGGATGGGCAGGACACCCGCAGCTATTGAAAATGTCCACGGATGGGCAGGACACCCGCAGCTATTGAAAATGTCCACGGATGGGCAGGACACCCGCAGCTATTGAAGATGTCCACCGATGGGCAGGACACCCGCAGCTATTGAAGATGTCCACGGATGGGCAGGACACCCGCAGCTATTAAAGATGTCCACGGATGGACAGGACACCCGCAGCTATTAAAGATGTCCACAGATGGGCAGGACACCCGCAGCTATTGAAGATGTCCATGGATGGGCAGGACACCCGCAGCTATTGAAGATGTCCACGGATGGGCAGGACACCTGTAGCTATTGAAGATGTCCACGGATGGACAGGACACCCGCAGCTATTAAAGATGTCCACAGATGGGCAGGACACCCGCAGCTATTGAAGATGTCCACGGATGGGCAGGACACCCACAGCTATTGAAGATGTCCACCGATGGGCAGGACACCCGCAGCTATTGAAGATGTCCACGGATGGGCAGGACACCCGCAGCTATTAAAGATGTCCACCGATGGGCAGGACACCTGCAGCTATTGAAGATGTCCACCGATGGGCAAGACACCTGCAGCTATTGAAGATGTCCACGGATGGGCAGGACACCTGCAGCTATTGAAGATGTCCACGGATGGGCAGGACACCCGCAGCTATTAAAGATGTCCACCGAAGGGCAGGACACCCGCAGCTATTGAAGATGTCCACGGATGGACAGGACACCTGCAGCTATTGAAGATGTCCACGGATGGACAGGACACCCGCAGCTATTAAAGATGTCCACGGATGGGCAGGACACCCGCAGCTATTGAAGATGTCCACAGATGGGCAGGACACCCGCAGCTATTGAAGATGTCCATAGATGGGCAGGACACCTGCAGCTATTGCTTTTGAATGAGAAGCAGATATTGGCACCATAGACTTTACTCCTTAATCCTCGCCAAATTTTATCACGTAAACTAAACAAAAAAATGGTTATGCAAACCCAAGGAAGATGACTTATTAAATTATTCCCAGTAGCATTTGGTTTATTATTTTTCACTCTCCAAAACATAAGGCTGAAAGCTTGTGATTGATAAAAATTCATGCTTTTCCCTGTACCTACATGGTTTCAAATAATTCAAACAAAGTTATGTAGATGTATTAAACTGCATGAGGAAATTGCCATCCTTATGAAGAGTGGTCCATCAATCATTCATGGGTTTTGCACAAAGTCCTTCCAAGCATATAATGTATATTTATATTTAGGCTCAGCCAAGGACTAATCTGATTCGCATTACTGCACAGCAGTTATGTGGCTTGAGCCCCAGATTAATGACCTATTGTGTACAGTGTAACAGAAGCTGGTTGCTAACAAGTGAACTGTGAATAGACTATGAAGATGCTGTCAGTTAAAAAGGTATAGATTACCTCAGTGTTGTGTATGGTGTAACAATAGCTGGTTGCTAGTCAATGAATTGTGAAGAGTCTCTCGGGTTGAATGGTGTGGATTACCCCTGATTTTGAGAAAATTGAGGGTGTGGGATTGGAGGGTCTAAGGGCCAAAAATTCTTAATGTGTAAATTGTTCTGCACCCATTTTGTATTTTATCATTATTACTTCCATCATCAGAGATCTTACATCACGGAATCTTCATGTTCTCTTATCTTACATGAAATTAAAATCTACGCGAAAACCACACAATGTTCATTTACAAGAAATCTAGGCCTCTAAAACTTGGTAAAATTGTTGGCTCTAATGAATTTCTTCAGAATAATGAAAAAAGGGTATTTACCTTCCTTGTGATTTGCTTCAGATCTTCAAGAATTGTGGGACCAAGAACATCACCAATAGATCTAAAGAAGAACAAAGAATAATACAAAAGTGATTACAAAAAGTTGTTTTTGTTAATCAGTTACATCATGATGCAAAAAACAATTTTAATAGTAATGGTAAAACTTAAAGAACTTACAAATGATTTATATGATAGAGTACTATCAAATCACATATATGATAGAGTACTATCAATCACTTATATGATAGAGGAATAACAAATCATACATACAATAGAGGACTATCAAATCACACATATGATAGAGGACTATCAAATCACACATATGGTAGAGGACTAACAAATCACAAACATGAGAGAGGACTAACAAATCACACATATGATAGAGGACTAACAAATCACAAATATGAGAGAGGACTAACAAATTACACATATGATAGAGGACTATCAAATCACACATACGATAGAGGACTATCAAATCACACATATAATAGAGGACTATCAAATCACACATACGTTAGAGGATTAACAAATCACACATATGGTAGAGGACTAACAAATCACACACGATAGAGTACTAACAAATCACACATACAATAGAGGACTATCAAATCTCACATATGATAGAGGACTATCAAATCACACAAATGAAAGAGGACTAACAAATCACACATACGATGGAGTACTAACAGATCACACATACATTAGAGGACTATCAAATCACACATATAATTTAGGACTATCAAATCACACATATGATAGAGGGCTATCAAATCACATATATGATAAAGGACTATCAAATCACACATACAATAGAGGACTATCAAATCACACATATGATAGAGGACTATCAAATCACACAAATGAAAGAGGACTAACAAATCACACATATGATAGAGTACTAACAGATCACACATACAATAGAGGACTATCAAATCACACATACAATAGAGGACTATCAAATCACACATATGGTAGAGGACTAACAAATCACAAATATGATAGAGGACTAACAAATCACACATATGGTAGAGGACTAACAAATCACACATATGACAGAGGACTATCAAATCACACATATGACAGAGGACTATCAAATCACACATATGGTAGAGTACTAACAAATCAAACATACGATAGAGGACTATCAAATCACACATATAATAAAGGACTATCAAATCACACATATGATAGACTATCAAATCACACATACGATAGAGGACTATCAAATCACACATATGATTTAGGACTATCAAATCACACATATGATAGAGGACTATCAAATCACACATATGACAGAGGACTAACAAATCACACATATGATAAAGGACTGACAAATCACATATATTATGATAGAGGACTAACAAGTCACACATATTGGTAGAGAACTACCGTATATGGTAGAGAGAGATTCATGGTCAGAGATTAATATCTTTAGATTCATGGTCAGAGATTATGATCTTTAGCTTCATGGTCAGAGATTAAAATCTTTAGCTTTATGGTCAGAGATTACAATCTTTAGCTTCATGGTCAGAGATTGAAATCTTTCCCTTCATGGTCAGAGATTAAAATCTTTAGCTTCATAGTCAGAGATTAAAATCTTTAGCTTCATGGTCAGAGATTAAAATCTTTAGCTTCATAGTCAGAGATTAAAATCTTTAGCTTCATGGTCAGAGATTAAAATCTTTAGCTTCATAGTCAGAGTTTAAAATCTTTAGCTTCATGGTCAGAGATTAAAATCTTTAGCTTCATGGTCAGAGATTGAAATCTTTCCCTTCATGGTCAGAGATTAAAATCTTTAGCTTCATGGTCAGAGATTAAAATCTTTAGCTTCATAGTCAGAGATTAAAATCTTTAGCTTCATGGTCAGAGATTACAATCTTTAGCTTCATGGTCAGAGATTACAATCTTTAGCTTCATGGTCAGAGATTAAAATCTTTAGCTTCATGGTCAGAGATTACAATCTTTAGCTTCATGGTCAGAGATTAAAATCTTTAGCTTCATGGTCAGAGATTACAATCTTTAGCTTTATGGTCAGAGATTAAAATCTTTAGCTTCATGGTCAGAGATTAAAATCTTTAATGGTCAGAGATTACAATCTTTAGCTTCATGGTCAGAGATTAAAATCTTTAGCTTCATGGTCAGAGATTAAAATCTTTAGCTTCATGGTCAGAGATTAAAATCTTTAGCTTCATGGTCAGAGATTACAATCTTTAGCTTCATGGTCACAGATGATTCTCTCTCGATGGCACAAGACAGGGAGAATAAAGTACAATCATTTTATATCTTGTTTTATCAAGAAGCTATCAGGTTTTTAAGATATAACAAATTTGTTTTCAAATGACTGGTGCAAAAAGTCCACTATATCAAAGTATCCCCATACCCTTTCTTAACAATATTTGATTGAAAATTAATTCAGATTCATTTCTTAATTGGAACAAATTGTTGAAAGCTACTTCAGAATGAAATAGAACACAGCTATTTCACTAGATATTGTTTTAGTACATACATTGTTTTAGTGGCATATCCAAAGATTGTAAGTCACAAAATGTCAAAGAAATGAAAAGCCAGGAGAGAAAAGATAATCGCAAGATTTTGAGCCACAACTTGGCAGAAGTATGAAATCTAGTGAATACACTACAGGGATAGTAATAAAGGCATATGAACAGGTAGATATTATACATTTATCAGAAAGAACAAATTCTTGACAGAGTAGCCTTTTATTACAACAAACTTTTACTTATCAAAGTTTCCAAGCTTTTCTTTTGTTATGTATGAAAGAGAAGACTGCTCAGCATCTTTCATGTAACTTACTGTCCTACATTCTGCACTAATAAAAACATCAGACTGTTTTCACCTGCTCAAGTTTTGTTGAGGGTATGAAAGAAATTCAAAAGCCCCGTTGGTCATGACCAACCACTCTCATTCAAAGAATATTGGTGATGGATCTAAAAACAGTATGTCATTGTAAGAAAATTTATACAGGTTCTCCCTCTGATGTCAGAAATCTAAATAAAAATTTGCATGAGGTGTTATAAAAAGGTCTTAAAATGATAAATTTCTGTATAATAGTCAATTTTCCCCCAATTTAGATGTATTATCTCAATCAAGCTCTAGTTTTGCTACCTCTCCATAGATATTTAACAGAAACCTAGAGATAATCAATATTCATCAATATCAACAAAAGTCAAAACATTCAACTTGCTTTTCAAAGCATTCAACAATGGATGGATTCTGCAATACTGTACTTTACAGCTTTCTATGGCAACAAAGAGATCTACTGAGAGTGAAAAGGAAAGTGAATTACTTGTCTTCACTTTCAGCGTGGAGTGCTAGGGCATGGAGTACTTCTGCTGTTGCTAGTAAAGATCCATGCCGCGTGTTCATATCAATCCCAGTGGTAAGAGGTATCAGGCTTGGCAACACTGAAACAAAAAAACATGGGATTCGTTACTCATCTAGTTCTTGTTGCAGCAAAGAAAACATGGCAAAAAAATGATATTAATTTTCATAGTCAAGGAAAAATATGTTGGAGTTGGATTATTACTTATTATGTTTAATACGTTAAAGTTGGATTATTACTTATTATGTTTAATATGTTGGAGTTGGATAATTACTTATTATATTTAATACGTTTGAGTTGGATTATTATTAATTATGTTTAATACCTTGGAGCTGGATTATTACTTATAATGTTTAATAAGTTGGACTTGGATTATTACTTATTATGTTTTATACGTTGGAGTTGGATTATTACTTATTATGTTTAATACGATTTATTATTACTTATTATGTTTATAGTTTTGGATTATTACTTTTATGTTTAATATGTTGGAGTCCGATTATTACTTATGTTTATGGATTTTAATTATGTTGGAGTTGGATTATTACTTATTATGTTTTATATGTTAAAGTTGGATTATTACTTAATATGTTTAATATGTTTGAATTGGATTATTACTTATTATGTTGGAGTTGGATTATTACTTATTATGTTTAATATGTTGGAGTTGGATTATTACTTATTATGTTTAATATGTTGGAGTTGGATTATTACTTATTATGTTTAATACGTTAAGTTTGGATTATTACTTTTAATGTTTAATAAGTTGAGTCCGATTATTACTTATTATGTTTAATATGTTGCAGTTGGATTATTACTTATTATGTTTTATATGTTAAAGTTGGATTATTACTTAATATGTTTAATATGTTTGAATTGGATTATTACTTATTATGTTGGAGTTGGATTATTACTTATTATGTTTAATATGTTGGAGTTGGATTATTACTTATTATGTTTAATATGTAGGACTTGAATTATTACTTATTATGTTTTACTATGTTAAGTTAGATTATTACTTATTATTTTTAATATGTTGGAGTTGGATTATTACTTATTAGGTTTAATACACCAGAGTTGCATTATTACTTATGGATGTTGGAGTTGGATTATTACTTATTATGTTTATTATATTGGAGTTGGATTATAACTTATTATGTTTAATATGTTGTAGTTGGATTATTACTTATTATGCTTGATACGTTACAGTTGGATTATTACTTACTATGTTTAGTAGGTTGGAGTTGGATTATTACTTATTATGTTTAATACGTTGGAGTAAGATTATTACTTATTATGTTCAATACGTTGGAGTTGGATTATTACTCATTATGTTTAATACGTTAGAGTTGGATTATTACTTATTATGCTTAATATGTTAAAGTTGGATTATTACTTATTATGCTTAATATCTTGGAGTTGGATTATTACTTATTATGTTTAATACGTTTGAGTTAGATGATTACTTATTATGTTTAATATGTTGGAGTTGGATTATCACTTATTATGCCTAATACGTTAAAGTTGGATTATTATTTATTATGTTTAATATGTTGGACTTGGATTATTACTTATTATGTTAAATGCGTTAGAGTTGGATCATTACTTATTATGTTTAATACATTAGATTTGGTTTACTACTTATCATGTTTAATACGTTGGAGTTGGATTATTATTATTATGTTTAATATGTTGGAGTTGGATTATTACTTATTATGTTTAATATGTTGGAGTTGGATTATTATTTATTATGTTTAATATGTTAGAGTTGGATTATTACTTATGGATATTGGAGTTAGATGATTACTTATTATGTTTAATGTTGGAGTTAGATTATTACTTATTATGTTTAATACGTTGGAGTTGGATTATTACTTATTATGTTTAATATGTTAGAGTTGAATTATTACTTATTATGTATAATACGTTGGAGTTAGATTATTACTCATTATGTTACAATTTGTTACTCCTAAATGGAATGAGATATCAACATGGCTTTTACACCAATTTGTTACTGCCGTTTACGAGTAACAAATTGGTGTAAAAACCATGTTGATATCTCATTCCATTTAGGAGTAACAAATTGGTGTAAAAACCATGTTGGTATCTTATTCCGTTTAGGAGTAACAAATTGGTGTAAAAACCACGTTGGTTTCGTATTCTGTTTAGGAATAACAAATTGGTGTAAAAACCATGTTGGTATCTCATTCCATTTAGGAGTAACAAATTGGTGTAAAAACCACGTTGGTTTCGTATTCTGTTTAGGAGTAACAAATTGGTGTAAAACCCATGCTGGTATCTTATTCCGTTCAGGAGTAACAAATTGGTGTAAAAAACATGTTCATATCTTATTCTGTTTAGGAGAAACAAATTGGTGTAAAAGCCATGTTGATATCTGATTCCATTGAGGAGTAACAAATTGGTGTAAAAACCATGTTGATATCTTATTCTGTTTAGGAGTAACAAATTGGTGTAAAACCCATGTTAATATCTTATTCCGTTTAGGAGTTAACAAATTGGGGTAAAACCATGTTGATATTTATTCCATTTAGGAGTAACAAATTGGTGAAAAAACCATGTTGGTATCTTATTCCATTTAGGAGTAACAAATTGGTGTAAAAACCACGTTGGTTTCGTATTCTGTTTAGGAGTAACAAATTGGTGTAAAACCCATGTTAATATCTTATTTCGTTTAGAAGTAACAAATTGGTGTAAAAACCATGTTGGTATCTTATTCCGTTTAGGAGTAAAAAATTGGTGTAAAAACCATGTAGATATCTTATTCCATTTAGGAGTAAAAAATTGGTGTGAAAGCCATGTTGATATCTGATTCCATTTAGGAGTAACAAATTGGTGTAAAAACCACGTTGGTTTCTATTCTGTTTAGGAGTAACAAATTGGTGTAAAACCCATGTTGGTATCTTATTTAGTTTAGGAGAAACAAATTGGTGTAAAAGCCATGTTGATATCTGATTCCATTTAGGAGTAACAAATTGGTGTAAAAACCACGTTGGTTTCGTATTCTGTTTAGGAGTAACAAATTGGTGTAAAACCCATGTTGGTATCTTATTTAGTTTAGGAGTAAAAAATTGGTGTGAAAGCCATGTTGATATCTGATTCCATTTAGGAGTAACAAATTGGTGTAAAAACCACGTTGGTTTCGTATTCTGTTTAGGAGTAACAAATTGGTGTAAAACCCATGTTGGTATCTTATTTAGTTTAGGAGAAACAAATTGGTGTAAAAACCATGTTAATATCTTATTCCATTGTGGAATGTAGAAAGAGGCAATAATTTTCAAGAAAATACATAAAAATTGCCTTGGATCTGATTTATGACATCACACTGTGCATTGTAAGGTCACACTGGTAAAAGCTTTGAAATAAAATAACTCCAAAACGGGAAATGATATCAACATGATTTGCACATTAATTTGATTCTTTAACAATCCTCTATCATATATATAAAAATTGAAATTCAAGGGAATTTTCCTTTAAAATCTTGAACACTCCCACCCCAGCTGATATATAGGCTTATGATATATGTTGGGTATCCTCTTTGTTTTCTGACAACCACATGCATACAGTTGAAATTAATATTAAAATTTCCCAGGGTTCTGAATAAAGATATTGAAAATTTTCCATATAGTGAATATTTCCCTCTTTCACAATTTAAAGTACTTTTCATCACACAGTTACATGGGGGACGTTGTTACCATATATGCTGATGTTTACTCAAGAATTGTCTTTAACAAAATGTTTTTTTTTAAACTTTCCATATCAATGGCTCAATTGTACTAGTTCTCCTATTGCTGTTGTGGCATTAAGTAAGCATTAAGTATCAATTTAGTACTTGGTTAATTACTTATCAACTAGTGGATTGGTGATTTTTTAATTGGCATAAGTAGTCTCATAATTTACTTCAGTAAGTTTGTGGCTTTGATTCGCAGAGAAATATTTCAGGCAACAGGACAAGCCACGTTAAAGGAAATTGAAAATAGTAACCATGTAAAGTTTGATTACAATTTTGGTAACCATTTTAAAAATAGTGTCAGAAATATATCTGTACAATGCCTCATCAATTTTGATTACAACATAATCCAAATATAAATAGATATATCAAATATATTTTTTTTTAAGTAAACATTTCGAAAAAAATAATAATAATAATAATCCAATAATTTATAATGCACACATATCCACTCTAAAGAGCACTCAAAGTAATGTCAGAAATTAGTGAAACTTGAAAAATCTGTAAATCTTTTTTTAATGAACAAAATAATTCTTCCGGCAAATTATGTGATTATAACAGCCAGAACTGTGGCTTTTTCCAGCTCTGTAAAATATGGGGTTATTAAAGGAATTAATCCTCAGTTAAAAACCACAAAAGCAGGACCAAATTTAGTTAATTTGAAGTGTCTTAAAATACCCCCTGGACCCTCCCTAAAGCAGAGCCCTGAACTTCACATTGAAGGCATATGTTTGTTACACAAACACTAGCAGGAAATACAGCTACAACCATTTTATGTTTGTGGGAAAATTGCAAGGTATACTAAGTCTGGTTTACATCAACAGTACATACCTGTAGTTCTCATATAATCCGGAGCTTTACTGTAAGCTTGTGCAAGGCCTGAGAGGTCACTTCTCGCATTTCACTGCATTAAAGACAAAACAGCTTTGTTTATCAGCAAAGCAGAATTTTATTACCCAAACAAAAAAGGAAGTTTTTGCCATAGACAATCTCTCTCAGCTTTGGAGACTACTGAAAATATTTACCCCAAGATATGAAAGTGTAATTATTGAAAATGAACTAGTTTTTCAGAGGTTACATTCAATGCTTGCTTCATGTAAGCACTTTTATCAAACATCAAGTAAAGACTAAATGTCTCCCCTCCCCTGTTCTATGCTACAAATAATTTTCCTTTCCTCTAGAGGGCACACTATCTCATAAAAACTTTTGTTTATGCATAGTCTTTCTGCCATATTTCATTGTCAATGTAAACAACTGTAAATATTAAACGCAATCTGAAAATCTCAATCTACTGGACACAAGACAAGAAGGAACAGGTTCTACTTATAGAGTCTGGCTCAGCTTGGGACCCAGTCCAGGGTTGAACCTGAATCTCCTAGAACATTATCTTACCTGTCCCAGTGAGCAATCTTGATGTTTGCAAGGTGATCAATAAGAGCTGCTGTATACTCTTCAAACTGTGCAATGTATACACTAGTGGAAAGATAACAAAGATAAATGAATACATTAAAGAGATAGCCAATGTTAAAAGCGGAGCTAATATAAATTCACAATGAGAAAAGAAGTGCTCGCTAACGCCATTGAGGGCTTAAAAAGGGGAGCATTTCTTGTGCAAAAATACAAGAGTTTAGAAGAAAAAGCTTTACAATCCGTTAAAACCCATGAGAGTTAATGTAGAGATAACATTAGCAGCTTAGTTGCTTTACAATCCGTTAAAACCCATGAGAGTTAATGTAGAGATAACATCAGCAGCTTAGTTGCTTTACAATCCATCAAACCCATGAGAGTTAATGTAGAGACAACATTAGCAGCTTAGTTGCTTTACAATCCGTTAAAACCCATGAGAGTTAATGTAGAGATAACATTAGCAGCTTAGTTGCTTTACAATCCATTAAACACCTTGAGAGTTAATGTAGAGATAAGATTAGCGGCTTAGTTGCTTTACAATCCATTAAAACCCATGAGAGTTAATGTAGAGACAACATTAGCAGCTTAGTTGCTTTACAATCTATTAAAACCCATGAGAGATAATGTAGAGATAAAATTAGCAGCTTAGTTGCTTCACAATCTATTAAAACTCATAAGGGATAATGTAGAGACAATATTAGCAGCTAAGTTGTTTTACAATCCGTTAAAACTTATGAGAGTTAATGTAGAGACAACATTAGCAGCTTAGTTGCTTTACAATCCGTTAAAACCCATGAGAGTTAATGTAGAGATAACATTAGCAGCTTAGTTGCATTACAATCCATTAAACACCTTGAGAGTTAATGTAGAGACAACATTAGCAGCTTTACAATCTGTTAAAACCCATGAGAGTAATTGTAGAGAAAACATTAGCAGCTTAGTTGCTTTACAATCCGTTAAAACCCATGAGAGTTAATGTAGAGACAACATTAGCAGCTTAGTTGCATTACAATCCGTTAAACACTTTGAGAGTTAATGTAGAGACAACATTAGCAGCTTAGTTGCTTTACAATCCATCAAACCCATGAGAGTTAATGTAGAGACAACATTAGCAGCTTAGTTGCTTTACAATCCGTTAAACACCTTGAGAGTTAATGTAGAGACAACATTAGCAGCTTAGTTGCTTTACAATCCGTTAAAACCCATGAGAGTTAATGCAGAGATAACATTAGCAGCTTAGTTGCTTTACAATCCATTAAACACCTTGAGAGTTAATGTAGAGATAAGATTAGCGGCTTAGTTGCTTTACAATCCATTAAAACCCATGAGAGTTAATGTAGAGACAACATTAGCAGCTTAGTTGCTTTAAAATCCATTAAAACCCATGAGAGTTAATGTAGAGACAATATTAGCAGCTTATAGTTCCTTTACAATCCGTTAAAACCCATGAGAGTTAATGTAGAGACAACATTAGCAGCTTAGTTGCTTTACAATCCGTTAAACACCTTGAGAGTGAATGTAGAGACAACATTAGCAGCTTAGTTGCTTTACAATCTATTAAAACCCATGAGAGATTATGTAGAGATAAAATTAGCAGCTTAGTTGCTTCACAATCTATTAAAACCCATAAGGGATAATGTAGAGACAATATTAGCAGCTAAGTTGTTTTACAATCCGCTAAAACTTATGAGAGTTAATGTAGAGACAACATTAGCAGCTTAGTTGCTTTACAATCCGTTAAAACCCATGAGAGTTAATGTAGAGATAACATTAGCAGCTTAGTTGCATTACAATCCGTTAAACACCTTGAGAGTTAATGTAGAGACAACATTAGCAGCTTAGTTGCTTTACAATCTGTTAAAACCCATGAGAGTAATTGTAGAGATAACATTAGCAGCTTAGTTGCTTTACAATCCGTTAAAACCCATGAGAGTTAATGTAGAGACAACATTAGCAGCTTAGTTGCATTACAATCCGTTAAACACCTTGAGAGTTAATGTAGAGACAACATTAGCAGCTTAGTTGCTTTACAATCCATCAAACCCATGAGAGTTAATGTAGAGACAACATTAGCAGCTTAGTTGCTTTACAATCCGTTAAACATCTTGAGAGTTAATGTAGAGACAATATTAGCAGCTTAGTTGCTTTACAATCCGTTAAAACCCATGAGAGTTAATGTAGAGATAACATTAGCAGCTTAGTTGCTTCACAATCCATTAAAACCCATGAGAGTTAATGTAGAGACAACATTAGCAGCTTAGTTGCATTACAATCCATTAAAACCCATGAGAGTTAATGTAGAGACAATATTAGCAGCTTAGTTGCTTTACAATCCATTAAAACCCATAAGAGTTAATGTAGAGACAACATTAGCAGCTTAGTTGCTTTACAATCCATTAAAACCCATGAGAGTTAATGTAGAGATAACATTAGCAGCTTAGTTGCTTTACAATCCGTTAAAACCCATGAGAGTTAATGTAGAGATAACATTAGCAGCTTAGTTGCTTCACAATCTATTAAAACCCATGAGAGATATTGTAGAGACAACATTAGCAGCTTTACAATCCATTAAAACCCATGAGAGTTAATGTAGAGACAACATTAGCAGCTTAGTTGCTTTACAATCCATTAAAACCCATGAGAGTTAATGTAGCGATAACATTAGCAGCTTAGTTGCTTTACAATCCATTAAAACCCATGAGAGTTAATGTAGAGATAACATTAGCAGCTAAGTTGTTTTACAATCCATTAAAACCCATGAGAGTTAATGTAGAGATAACATTAGCAGCTTGGTTGCTTTACAATCCGTTAAACACCTTGAGAGTTAATGTAGAGACAACATTAGCAGCTTAGTTGCTTCACAATCCGTTAAAACCCATGAGAGTTAATGTAGAGATAACATTAGCAGCTTAGTTGCTTCACAATCTATTAAAACCCATGAGAGATAATGTAGAGACAACATTAGCAGCTTAGTTGCTTTACAATCCATTAAAACCCATGAGAGTTAATGTAGCGATAACATTAGCAGCTTAGTTGCTTTACAATCCATTAAAACCCATGAGAGTTAATGTAGAGATAACATTAGCAGCTTAGTTGCTTTACAATCCATTAAAACCCATGAGAGTTAATGTAGAGATAACATTAGCAGCTTAGTTGCTTTACAATCCGTTAAAACCCATGAGAGTTAATGTAGAGATAACATTAGCAGCTTAGTTGCTTTACAATCCGTTAAACACCTTGAGAGTTAATGTAGAGACAACATTAGCAGCTTAGTTGCTTCACAATCCGTTAAAACCCATGAGAGTTAATGTAGAGACAACATTAGCAGCTTAGTTGCTTTACAATCCATTAAAACCCATGAGAGTTAATGTAGCGATAACATTAGCAGCTTAGTTGCTTTACAATCCATTAAAACCCATGAGAGTTAATGTAGAGATAACATTAGCAGCTAAGTTGTTTTACAATCCATTAAAACCCATGAGAGTTAATGTAGAGATAACATTAGCAGCTTGGTTGCTTTACAACCGTTAAACACCTTGAGAGTTAATGTAGAGACAACATTAGCAGCTTAGTTGCTTCACAACTGTTAAAACCCATGAGAGTTAATGTAGAGATAACATTAGCAGCTTAGTTGCTTCACAATCTATTAAAACCCATGAGAGATAATGTAGAGACAACATTAGCAGCTTAGTTGCTTTACAATCCATTAAAACCCATGAGAGTTAATGTAGAGATAACATTAGCAGCTTAGTTGCTTTACAATCCATTAAAACCCATGAGAGTTAATGTAGAGATAACATTAGCAGCTTAGTTGCTTTACAATCCATTAAAACCCATGAGAGTTAATGTAGAGATAACATTAGCAGCTTAGTTGCTTTACAATCCGTTAAAACCCATTAGAGTTAATGTAGAGACAACATTAGCAGCTTAGTTGCTTTACAATCCGTTAAACACCTTGAGAGTTAATGTAGAGACAACATTAGCAGCTTAGTTGCTTCACAATCCGTTAAAACCCATGAGAGTTAATGTAGAGACAACATTAGCAGCTAAGTTGTTTTACAATCCATTAAAACCCATGAGAGTTAATGTAGAGATAACATTAGCAGCTTAGTTGCTTTACAATCCGTTAAACACCTTGAGAGTTAATGTAGAGACAATATTAGCAGCTTAGCTGCTTCACAATCTATTAAAACCCATAAGAGTTAATGTAGAGACAATATTAGCAGCTTAGTTGCTTTACAATCCGTTAAACACCTTGAGAGTTAATGTAGAGACAACATTAGCAGCTTAGTTGCTTCACAATCCGTTAAAACCCATGAGAGTTAATGTAGAGATAACATTAGCAGCTTAGTTGCTTCATAATCTATTAAAACCCATGAGAGATAATGTAGAGACAACATTAGCAGCTTAGTTGCTTTACAATCCATTAAAACCCATGAGAGTTAATGTAGAGATAACATTAGCAGCTTAGTTGCTTTACAATCCATTAAAACCCATGAGAGTTAATGTAGAGATAACATTAGCAGCTTAGTTGCTTTACAATCCATTAAAACCCATGAGAGTTAATGTAGAGATAACATTAGCAGCTTAGTTGCTTTACAATCCATTAAAACCCATGAGAGTTAATGTAGAGACAACATTAGCAGCTAAGTTGTTTTACAATCCATTAAAACCCATGAGAGTTAATGTAGAGATAACATTAGCAGCTTAGTTGCTTTACAATCCATTAAAACCCATAAGAGTTAATGTAGAGACAACATTAGCAGCTTAGTTGCTTTACAATCCGTTAAACACCTTCAGAGTTAATGTAGAGACAACATTAGCAGCTTAGTTGCTTTACAATCCGTTAAACACCTTGAGAGTTAATGTAGAGATAATATTAGCAGCTTAGTTGCTTTACAATCCGTTAAAGACCTTGAGAGTTAATGTAGAGACAACATTAGCAGCTTAGTTGCTTCACAATCCGTTAAAACCCATGAGAGTTAATGTAGAGATAACATTAGCAGCTTAGTTGCTTCACAATCTATTAAAACCCATGAGAGATAATGTAGAGACAACATTAGCAGCTTAGTTGCTTTACAATCCATTAAAACCCATGAGAGTTAATGTAGAGATAACATTAGCAGCTTAGTTGCTTTACAATCCATTAAAACCCATGAGAGTTAATGTAGAGATAACATTAGCAGCTTAGTTGCTTTACAATCCATTAAAACCCATGAGAGTTAATGTAGAGATAACATTAGCAGCTTAGTTGCTTTACAATCCATTAAAACCCATGAGAGTTAATGTAGAGACAACATTAGCAGCTAAGTTGTTTTACAATCCATTAAAACCCATGAGAGTTAATGTAGAGATAACATTAGCAGCTTAGTTGCTTTACAATCCATTAAAACCCATAAGAGTTAATGTAGAGACAACATTAGCAGCTTAGTTGCTTTACAATCCGTTAAACACCTTCAGAGTTAATGTAGAGACAACATTAGCAGCTTAGTTGCTTTACAATCCGTTAAACACCTTGAGAGTTAATGTAGAGATAATATTAGCAGCTTAGTTGCTTTACAATCCGTTAAAGACCTTGAGAGTTAATGTAGAGACAACATTAGCAGCTTAGTTGCTTCACAATCCGTTAAAACCCATGAGAGTTAATGTAGAGACAACATTAGCAGCTTAGTTGTTTTACAATCCATTAAAACCCATGAGAGTTAATGTAGAGATAACATTAGCAGCTTAGTTGCTTTACAATCCATTAAACACCTTGAGAGTTAATGTAGAGATAACATTAGCAGCTTAGTTGCTTTACAATCCGTTAAAACCCATGAGAGTTAATGTAGAGACAACATTAGCAGCTTAGTTGCTTTACAATCCATCAAACCCATGAGAGTTAATGTAGAGATAACATTAGCAGCTTAGTTGCTTTACAATCCATTAAAACCCATAAGAGTTAATGTAGAGACAACATTAGCAGCTTAGTTGCTTCACAATCCGTTAAAACCCATGAGAGATAATGTAGAGACACTATTAGCAGCTTAGTTGCTTTACAATCCGTTAAAACCCATGAGAGTTAATGTAGAGACAATATTAGCAGCTTAGTTGCTTTACAATCCATTAAAACCCATGAGAGTTAATGTAGAGACAATATTAGCAGCTTAGTTGCTTCACAATCTATTAAAACCCATGAGAGTTAATGTAGAGACAACATTAGCAGCTTAGTTGCTTCACAATCCGTTAAACACCTTGAGAGTGAATGTAGAGATAACATTAGCAGCTTAGTTGCTTCACAATCTATTAAAACCCATGAGAGTTAATGTAGAGACAACATTAGCAGCTTAGTTGCTTCACAATCTATTAAAACCCATAAGAGTTAATGTAGAGACAACATTAGCAGCTTAGTTGCTTCACAATCTATTAAAACCTATGAGAGTTAATGTAGAGACAACATTAGCAGCTTAGTTGCTTTACAATCCGTTAAAACCCATGAGAGTTAATGTAGAGACAATATTAGCAGCTTAGTTGCTTTACAATCCGTTAAACACCTTGAGAGTTAATGTAGAGATAACATTAGCAGCTTAGTTGCTTTACAATCCGTTAAACACCTTGAGAGTTAATGTAGAGACAATATTAGCAGCTTAGTTGCTTTACAATCCATTAAAACCCATAAGAGTTAATGTAGAGACAACATTAGCAGCTTAGTTGCTTCACAATCCGTTAAAACCCATGAGAGTTAATGTAGAGACAACATTAGCAGCTAAGTTGTTTTACAATCCATTAAAACCCATGAGAGTTAATGTAGAGATAACATCAGCAGCTTAGTTGCTTTACAATCCGTTAAACACCTTGAGAGTTAATGTAGAGACAATATTAGCAGCTTAGTTGCTTTACAATCCGTTAAACACCTTGAGAGTTAATGTAGAGACAATATTAGCAGCTTATAGTTGCTTTACAATCCATTAAAACCCATGAGAGTTAATGTAGAGATAACATTAGCAGCTTAGTTGCTTTACAATCCGTTAAACACCTTGAGAGTTAATGCAGAGACAACATTAGCAGCTTAGTTGCTTCACAATCCGTTAAAACCCATGAGAGTTAATGTAGAGACAATATTAGCAGCTTAGTTGCTTTACAATCCATCAAACCCATGAGAGTTAATGTAGAGATAACATTAGCAGCTTAGTTGCTTCACAATCTATTAAAACCCATGAGAGTTAATGTAGAGATAACATTAGCAGCTTAGTTGCTTTACAATCCGTTGAACACCTTGAGAGTTAATGTAGAGACAATATTAGCAGCTTAGCTGCTTCACAATCTATTAAAACCCATGAGAGTTAATGTAGAGACAACATTAGCAGCTTAGTTGCTTTACAATCTATTAAAACCCATGAGAGATAATGTAGAGATAAGATTAGCAGCTTAGCTGCTTTACAATCCATTAAAACCCATAAGAGTTAATGTAGAGACAACATTAGCAGCTTAGTTGCTTTACAATCCGTTAAAACCTTGAGAGTAACAAAATGTTTCATCAAAATTTGTTAAAGATTTGATCATTTTAAAGAGTTTTGAAATCTCAAGCATCAATATGGCAATTCTGATGAAAATTTGTGATGTATTCTCTGGGAGATAATAGTGGCCAAGCTATCCCCAAGCCAGATCCAACCTTGGTAGTGATACGAACGCCTGGACAGTCACAGTCACCTGTGTTACAGCCGACCAGCGATGACGATAGCGATGACGATGACGGCAATAATTCCAGGGTGACTTTGGTAGTGTCTTTTGTAAATCCTTTGTTTTTTATATGCCTAATATAATTCTTTGAAGTGGTGCAGCAAATTCTGATGAAATTTTTTAGTCTTTACCATACCTCAATCAAATTCCAGTCCTCTCAGAGGTTAACTCAAGAAACTTGAACACTTCCTGAGGAATTCTTAAGAAACTTTAACATTTTTAAGGAATTCTCATGAAAATCTGTGGACGGTCGCACGGACGGATGAACAAAATCGCCATTACATAGGTTCGCATTATGCTTCGCAGGCTTACAAAAAACTGATCTGCTCAAGTTTTAATGTTTGCTTGATGAGGGCTTAACGGCACTACGACAGCAAGGGTCAAATTGTACCTGAGAGGTTAGATCATTTTAAGATATGAAGCAAAGAAAATAGGAGTCTGAGAGAAGTACGGTGGCTAAGAACCAGGAAGCTACGATCGAAAGACGAAGTGCAGGGGTGTCAAAAAAGGGGTAAAAGTAGGTACAGGGGGTGGGAGAAGAGGACTAAATATGGTTGTAGAGGGAGGCATGATAAAGGAGATATTTCATCCAGGGAGGGGGGTTTCTTGAAGAGCTCGGCTATGGAGTTGTGAGGGAGAGGGAGGCTCTGGGGAAGTTGTCTAGGGGAAGGCAAGGAGGACATGGTGGACTGTGAGGGGGCAATGGCAATTGTTGCACAGGGTGGGGGAGCCAGTAAGGAGGTGGAAGTGAGTGAGGTGGGTGTGACCTATTTCAAGGCGGGTAATGTAGACATTGTCAATACGGAAGAGATTGTGGATGGTGGGTTTGGTCGGAATGGTGGGATCGATGTTGTGGAGTTTGTTATCAATTTGGAAGTCCCATGAGGTTTGCTAGCGGTCACGAACAAGGGAAGCGTTTTGATGTCAAAAAGGGTTTTGGTAAAGGGGGTAGGGGGAGGTTGAGGACAAGCTTAGCGGCAGAATCAGCTCTGTCATTGCCGGGGACGCCAACATGGCTGAGTATCCAGAAGAAAAGAATACTTTTCCTGCAGAGGGGGGAGGTGTAAGGAGTTTACAGAGGTGGACGTGGGGTTATCCCACTTCAGTAAAGAAGGACAGACTTTGAAGTCTAAGAAAATGGCATAGTGGCTAAGCGGGAAGTACTGAATATAGTTGAGGGCGAGTAGGATGGCCTCGACCGAGAAGATGGAGGAGTGGTTGGGAAGCCTGCTACCGAGGTTAATGTCTTGGATGATGGAAGCAGCAGCTGTCTTGTCGCCTTCCCTGGAGCCATCAGTATAGATGGGGGTGTAGTTGGAGAGTTGGTCTTTGATTTGGTTGTGGAGGTTGATGAAGAGGCTGGGGTGGGTTTGGGTTTTGTGATGAGTGGAGAGTAGAGCTGTGGCCGTTAGGCGTGTACACGCTACACGCTCGCAAATCCTTGTAAACGTTTACTAAATACTTCATCAGGAGTAATCGTTTTTCATAGTCAGTCTTGCCGTTAAAAATCAATATAATTATTTATGATTCTAATTACACACACATTCGGCTGACAAAATTCCAATCAATGACTTTTTACAAACTGTAAACCCGATTAGCATAATCCTTTTTAAATGTGCGAATCACAAATGCGCAGTAATCACCAATGAATGGGGATATTATGCACTTTAATTTCACCGACATCCGAGTAGGCTAACTTGTAAAATGCACCGTGAATGTGCAGCAGTAAACAGTGAAACTAACAATAGGCCTAAAGTTAGGCCATAATTAATAAGGCTTTATATCCCACGCAATCAAGGCCTGTTTTACAAGCTGTTAAATCGACCAAAAAAAAAAAAAAAAAACACGAATCAAAATACTTGAATCGTGACAATCAGTACATTTACATGTAAATATTACCTAATGAGTCAAATAAATTTTGCAAGAAAGAAAAAATATTGCAAAATAAACAAACTGAAAAAAGTTTTGATATAGCTGAAATTCTGCATGCGTCGCAAAGATGACAGCCATTTTTTTTTGAGAGGACTGATATTTCAGAACTTCTGGGTGGTGGCATAGTTTTCAAATGTTTTACGGCGAGGTATCATAGGCCTAGTATGCAAGATTTATAATGGAACTTTGAAAGCCGTAGTGAGTAGGGCAAAAAAAGTTATGCGATGTTGAGTTTAAATGACATTGAAAGATAGTTATCTGTTCTTTCTAAACTGATATTCCATGCATATTTTCCATTAAAATGATGATTTATACTGTAGAAGTAAACGTTTTACGATTTGGAAAGCAAAACTCCAGAGTCTATTTGGGCAATAGAGTCGGTACTTTTGCCATACTACTTGCACGATTTTTTTTAATTTGCCTCGTAGTTTTGGAACAATTTTGGTGTATTTCAAAAATTACGGTACTAAACAGGTGTACACGATACACGCTCGCTTTTTTTGGCATGTACACGTTTACTAAAATCCCTAAACGTTCACAGCTCTAGGCCCAGGTGGATGGGAGAAGTGGGAGGGGGGGGCGCCAGGGAGGAAAAGTGGGACAGGAGGTGCCAAGAGTGGCATTGTTGATGCCGAGATGGTGGAGGTCAGGTTTGATGTGTAAGCTGAAGGGAGGGGATAGGGTTTCAGTCCTATCAAAGAGGGTGGAGAAATTGGGATACCTAATGAGGTTGGTGAGGGCTCGTAAAAGTGTAGGAAAGGCTAACCTTTCTACACTTTAGCAGGAAGGGGGGTTCGTAAGCTTCAATGTGAAGGCTGGTGATGGGGAGGTCCTGTAGGCACCAAGGTAAAGCCTGAGGCTTCATTTTGGATGGTGTTGATGTGGTAAAGGCAAGACTTGTGAGCAACTTAGTAGACAATATTGCCGTAGTCTAACTTGACACGAATGGTGAGCCTTAAGATTTTGAGGAGAGCATGGGGATCCGCACCTCAAGTTGTGTTGGAGAGGAGGGAGAGGATGTTGAGGGGGCTGTTGAATTTGTTTCAGGTTGGTGATGTGTTGCTTGTAGGAGAGCTTGGCATCTAGGGTTAGACCCAGGAACTTAGTGTGGTTAACTTTGGGGATGCAATTGCCATTGAGCACGAGGTTCGGGTTGAGGTGGAGGTTGTTGAAATGACAAAAGTGCATGCAGACTGTCTTGTCTTTGGAGAATTTACGACCGTTATTGTTGCACCAATCTTGCAGCCAGTTGAAGCCGAGTTGGAGCCTATTTTCGACGAGAGAAAAGCTAGGAGTAGAATATGGTGAAGTTATCCATGTAGAGGGCACGTTTAATGTTGGGGCCAAGGTTGTCCATGATGTCGTTAATGCTCAGGTTGAAAAGAGTAGGGGAGAGGATGCTGCCTTGGGGACGCCCTCTTTTTGGGGTTAGGGTTGGAGAGGGTTGTGGCCAATACGAAGTTGGAACTGCCTGGGTGAGAGGAAGTTTTGAATAAAGATGGGGAGGTGGCCTCTTGAGACCGATGGTGTGAAAGCTTGCGGGTAATGTCGTATTTCCAAGTAGTATCAAAAGCTTTCTGGAGGTCGAAAAAGATGGCAATGAGGTGTTCCATTTTTGCAAAAATATTCCAGGATAGCGGTGTCGAGTATGATTAACTGGTCCAAGGTATTGCAACATTTCCTGAAGCCGCTTTGGTGAGGGGAGAAGACTCTTGTTGATCTCAAGGAACCACTTAAGTCTCTGGTTGATGATCCTTTCCATAATTTTTCAGAGACAGCAGATGAAGGCAATGGAGCAGTAGCTGGGGGGTCGGTGCTGTCCTTCCCCAGTTTGGGGAAGGGGGTGATGATAGCTGTCCTCCAGATAGGGGAAAGGAGTGCGAGGACCAAATGTGATTGAAGATGGTGAGAAGGGTAGCGGTGGCCTTGTTGGGGAGGTGTTTCAGGAACTGGCAGGGGATGCTACCTGGGCCCTTGGAGGTGCAGCCAGCATCGTGAATGGCTACCTTTAATTTAGATAGGGTAAAAGGGGTGTTGTAGTTCTAGAAGCTTTCTAAGGGCTTTTTTCCTGTTCTTGATGGCAGTTTTGCAGTCATCATTGAACCAGGGGTTGGGGGGTGTTTTTTTTATGTTGGTAGAATGGAGCAGGTGGCGATGTTGATAAGGATGTTACTGAAGTTTGACATGGGATCCTCACCCTCGAGGAGATAGGGGGAGAGGTGAGAGTTGCAGAGGGTTTAAAAAAGGGGACAGTTGGCTTTCTTAAGCTTCCAGTTGGGGGTGTGGTCTGTGGAGGTTTGAAGGTTGGAGTGATTTAGGAGAGGGTAATGGTCACTACCACAGAGGTGACATTCCAGCTAAAATCAAGGAGGTTGGGGGAACAGATAGACAGATCAATATAGGTAAGGGAGCTTGTGGCAGGGTGAAGGTAGGTCGGGGAGTTAGTGTTCAGGCTGTGCTGTCGAAGAGTGTTTTCGACGAGCTTACCTCTGGGGTGGTGGTATTGGAGCCCCACAGGAAGTTGTGGGCTTTGAAGTCACCAAGAAGGATGAAAGGAGAGGGGAGCTGGGAGATAAGGTTGTTAAGGCTGGTTGGCTGAACGTTGGACTTGGAGGGGGGAGGGGGGGAAATATTGGTGTTACAGGCTCCACAGTTGCCACAGCGCGCTTGGCTGTGGGATGAGTTTTTACCATGGTCATACCTCTGGCACTTATGACAACTGAGGGGGTTAGGCATAAAATGGGTGACTGGGATTCTCAGGTAGCCAGCAGTGATGTGGGAGGGGAGAGTTGGTGTGGAAAAAGTCAGGAAGATGGTATTGGTAGGTGTTTCGGCACCGTCTCTCTTGAGAACGAGATGACAGGCTTCAGTAACGTGTTGATTGGCAAGTTCCTCTATGAGGTCTTCATTGGTCAGGTAGGCAAGGTCTCTAGTTCTGACCACACCTTTGCTGGAGTTTAGTATCGACAAGGCCGTGGAGTGCCTTGTGGATGAGGAAAGGGGAAACTTTTGAAACTGACTGATTTGTTGGTGGCCTAAATGATCACATTTTGGGGTCTTTGGCTAATGAATGGTCAATGGAGGTAGCAGGTAGGTCATGGACAGGGGAGACAGTCAAGGTCAAGACGGAAGCAACTGATCATGTTGGAAAACAAATTCCAAAGGACCGGTAGACCAGAGGCAAGTAGAAAAGAAAGTCGCGGAACTATTATATGAGAACCAATGTACAAGTACCGAAAAGGGTGTATAGGCCTGGTCACAACAGGAAGGAAAAACTTAAAAGGAACGATCTTACCGAAAGCAGTCAGTCACCCATCCACAAAGAGAAAATCCCAGAAAATACAAAAGGTGCAAAAGTTTAGGTGGAAAAGTGTGTGGTAGAGTATATTC
The DNA here is from genome assembly GCA_020152595.1 of Chiridota heheva. Lineage (NCBI taxonomy): Eukaryota > Metazoa > Echinodermata > Holothuroidea > Apodida > Chiridotidae > Chiridota > Chiridota heheva. Next base: position 741,897 of record JAIGNY010000936.1, read on the forward strand.
AGAATACAAAGTTTGAGTAAACAGATAGGAAATCACATTACTCTCAACACGAAGTATTCAGAACTGTTTACTTTTAACCAATATAGATAATGCTGTATGTCCAATCGACATTATCAAAAAACACTAACTGGTGCAGGATATTTACACACCTTATATTGAGGTAGGTATTACTTCTATTGCCCACAGCAAAATAATCAGCTGTGGTAACAATGTCAATACCATGTGGGAAAGACCCTTGACGACCGACATTCTCCTGGAAAGCTGCCTGTAAAATATAAAATAAAAAAACAATAAAAACTTGAATACATTTAATGAAATATCTTTGGACACCTTGAGTCACTGTTTGCTTGATTGGCATGAGATTGATACTGAGAAGAGTTTAAAATTTATTTCCAAAGTAAATTGTTTAAAAATAAATGAAATGTGGGTAAGCTAAAAAATGTGACAAGCTAAATGTGTTACTTGGGGGTCTAGCTTAATCAATGCCACTAGCATAACCTGGATTTTTGTTTGAGTGGCCAACCATGAGAGGCGAGATGTATTTTTGATGAAGAAGGGAGGAAGGGGGGGGGGGGGGGTAACTGAAACCGTAAAACAACATTGCCATGGCATGGGGCCCGCCTTAGGGGCGAAGCCCTAGTGGATCGTCCAGTGGGCGAAGACCCCGAATCACTGAGAAATTACGCATTTTCGAGATATGAAATGCAATAAATTTGATGCCAAATTGTGTGGTGTGTTTTCAAGGGCCAAAGTTCCAGAAAGCTACAGGACATGAAGGAAATTAGGACTGGTATAGGCCAAGATTTGGGTATTGGAAGAAATAAACATTTATTGCAAAAAATAAAATCATTTTTATTGCACATTATACACACTCTTGATTTCTGTTTTTTGTTTTTTTTTGGCTCAAAAACATATTTTTTTGGGTGTGGGATGGAGGGGGGGACATGGCCCCTATGCCAATGATCAATGCAACGATATACTTTGACTCAGCTTAAGTGGGATTTCCTCAGAGATTTTTTGAGTTTATCACCCATTTTCTGCACTCATACAGTTAACTCCTTGCTCATTAAGCAATATGCCCCTCTGATTACATATGCCAATAAATTGAAAAAGTCATGAAAAGTATTAAGTGACATTTGCTATATTTTAAAATATATTTGTAGAGAAAACCCTCAGTTATACTCAAATGTTTGTTTTAATGTCTTACATTGAAGTTCTCAGTTTATATGAAAAAGTTTCCCTTTCCGCCCAAACTAGGAAAGGTGAATTTTAACTTTATTCTGATGTTCAACTTATCATTGATATTAATCTCATTCTTGAAAATTTGTTGTTTGAAACTGACACAAAATCATAATTTTTTTTTTTTAGATACTTTGCATTCAACAAATTATTTCAACATTTTTCACAGAAATTATTCTTCTATCCTTGCAAATTAAGTTCAAAGTCAAAGGGATGTGATGAAAAATTAATATGCAACTTACAGAGGCTGCCCTTCTGCAGTTTATCTCTCTGTCAAACACAGTGGCTATGATCAAACTGCACGCTATCTGATTCACATGAAGCTTGATGACCTCAGGGTCATACGCTCTCGCAAATGACCAGCACACATAGCAAGCAGCATCTCGCACATGAGATCCTGAGATAAACAAAACAAAGAAAATCAATCTCAAGATTCTTTGAAGAAGAAAAAATGGCCAAAATATCATTTATTTCCATCAAACAATTAGTTACATGAGTTTATAGTGTAGAGGTTGTACAGGAAGATGCTGAGGGTATTGTAAGCAGATAAGAATAGTAATATTGAGATTCTTCAGGAGGGAAAAAGAGGAGAGACTTAGTGTCTGAAATCAAAAGCAAGAAGATGCAAATTATGAGCAACATAATTACAAAGCAGGGGCTTTAAAGGCAGTTGTTAGATGGTAGGGCAGATAAAGAGGTAGACGAAGAAGGACATGGTATGGATAGATTAAGAGTTGATGAAGTAGCTAAGTTGAGCTACGCGCCAATAGTACAGGCAGAAAGACATGGTATGGATAGATTAAGAGTTGATGAAGTAGCTAAGTTGAGCTACATGCCAATAGTACAGGCAGAAGGACATGGTATGGATAGATTAAGAGTTGATGAAGTAGCTAAGTTAAACTCTGCCAATAGTACAGGCAGAAGGACATGGTATAAATAGATTAAGAGTTGATGAAGTAGCTAAGTTGAGCTACATGCCAATAGTACAGGCAGAAGGACATGGTATGGATAGATTAAGAGTTGATGAAGTAACTAAGTTAAGCTACGCCCCAATAGTACAGGCAGAAGGACATGGCATGAATAGATTAAGAGTTGATGAAGTAGCTAAGTTGAGCTACATGCCAATAGTACAGGCAGAAGGACATGGTATGGATAGATTAAGAGTTGATGAAGTAGCTAAGTTAAGCTACGCGCCAATAGTACAGGCAGAAGGACATGGTATGAATAGATTAAGAGTTGATGAAGTAGCTAAGTTGAGCTTCATGCCAATAGTACAGGCAGAAGGACATGGTATGGATAGATTAAGAGTTGATGAAGTAGCTAAGTTAAGCTACGCGCCAATAGTACAGGCAGAAGGACATGGTATGACTAGATTAAGAGTTGATGAAGTAACTAGTACAGGCAGAAGGACATGGTATGAATAGATTAAGAGTTGATGAAGTAAAGTTGAGCTACATGCCAATAGTACAGGCAGCTGAAGATATGAGTAGTTGAAAACCATGACAGGCACTAGCCTCAATAGGATATGGCACTTGATAGCCTCAGGATAGGATACAATAGTGAAGGGCCCAAGATAATATGCACACCTCACCTGTTACACTGAATTAGTGTGAAAGATATTTCATTCAATCTGCATAGCTGATTTGAGACAATTAACAAACTCATCAAAATAATTTAAATAACAATTTAAGAATATAAGCTTATTTTACATTCTCGAAACAATGTGGCAAAAAGTTTTGTACATATGTCACCTTAGAATACAGAGGAATACTTGAAAATAATGAGTTCTACCTAAGATCTATGGACTGGTAGCACAGTTTGAAAACTTAATGAAAAACAAATGCTATAAACCATGAAAATAGCAACAAGATTCATCAAAATAGGTTAAACATAAATCGTTTTACAGCATTTTGAATTTTGAAGGCCTCATTATGATAAATTATACATTCCCCTCAAGAAACATTTAGAGAAAGAAAACAGTATGAGATATTTACAGCAACTGAAATCTAGGACAGATATTCACTCAGCTGTATTCTTTCATATCTAACTTTTGCACACGCTAAAAATTCTCCAAACTGTGATTTTCCCTAATTTTCATGTAATTTGAAGACTATTCTGTTCAAAATTTTAGAGGTGCACTGGCTCAGTGATTAAGGAATCTTGCTCGTATGCAAAAGCTACTGGGTTCGATTCCCGCCATGAGCGCTGTATTGTGTCCTTAGAGCAAGGAACTACATTCTACTTGCTTCAGTCCACTCAGCTGTAAAATTAGTACCAGCACTACAGGGATTTAACCTGAGATAGACTGCCGCCTAATACAGGGGGAGTCATGTACTCTCATCCACTTGCACCATGGAAACCATGAGAAGCACCGGACTCTAATAGATTGGGTGGACTTAGGGCCCTATGAGCCTAATGGCTTGGATGGATTTAGAGCCCTATGAGCCTAATGGCTTGGGTGGATTTAGGGCACTATGAGCCTAATGGCTTGGATAGACTTAAAGCACTATGAGCCTGGTGGCTTGGATGAATTTAGGGCACTATGAGCCTAATGGCTTGGATGGATTTAAGGCACTATGAGCCTAATGGCTTGGATGGATTTAGGGCACTATGAGCCTAATGGCTTGGATAGACTTAAAGCACTATGAGCCTAATGGCTTGGATGGATTTAGGGCACTATGAGCCTAATGGCTTGGATGGATTTAAGGCACTATGAGCCTAATGGCTTGGATGGATTTTGGGCTCTATGAGCCTAATGGCTTGGGTGGATTTAGGGCACTATGAGCCTAATGGCTTGGATGGACTTAAAGCACTATGAGCCTAATGGCTTGGATGGATTTAGGGCACTATGAGCCTAATGGCTTGGGTGGACTTAGGGCACTATGAGCCTAATGGCTTGGATGGATTTAGGGCACTATGAGCCTAATGGCTTGGATAGACTTAAAGCACTATGAGCCTAATGGCTTGGATGGATTTAAGGCACTATGAGCCTAATGGCTTGGATGGATTTTGGGCACTATGAGCCTAATGGCTTGGATGGATTTAAGGCACTATGAGCCTAATGGCTTGGATGGATTTTGGGCACTATGAGCCTAATGGCTTGGGTGGATTTAGGGCACTATGAGCCTAATGGCTTGGGTGGATTTAGGGTACTATGAGCCTAATGGTTTGGGTGGATTTAGGGCACTATGAGCCTAATGGCTTGGATGGATTTTGGGCACTATGAGCCTAATGGCTTGGGTGGATTTAGGGCCCCATGAGCCTAATGGCTTGGGTGGATTTAGCCCAGCTGTTCATAATTTAAAAGCTCTTTTTAGTGAACAACAAGTCTCTACTTGTCCATATGCTTGCATGCTTTCCAATACTAGAAATAGAAAGTCTACATTGCTGTTCTTGAAATATGGTATGTTCATTTTTAAATTCACATCCTGTTAAGTAAATGGATTGAAAAACAAAATTGTTTCTTACCAACGCTACACGACCCTCTCCTCTCATCATACGTGAGTGCTTTGAGAACAACTGGAACCACTAAGAAATGACAAAAACCACAAAGAATGTTAGTTACCTTAGAATTACCCTCATCTTATCATCATCATGCCCAACCCAAATCGTCTTCTCTCGCCCTCTCGCCCTCCCTCTCTTCCCCTTTCCCTCTCTCTCTCAGTACACCCCAGAGATCTCTACTTGCCAAACCCAAATCACCTTTCTCTCTCTCTCAGTACACCCCAGAGATCTCTACTTGCCAAACCCAAATCACCTTCTCTCTCTCTCTCTCAGTACACCCCAGATCCCTAATTCTTATAACCTTCTGATAACATAAAGAGAAAAATAAAACCCCCTTAACTTTCAACTCCTAACCCCCTTAAAAACATACTCAATCTTGGTTATCATAAATCTGTTAAGGCTCCTTTCTATTCAAGCCAGCATGTATTGATTAAATTTGTTTTTATCCAAGGACACTTTAATTTACATTATATTGAGGTGAGAGCTTTCATTGTGATTTTCCTATAATACCAAACACACAAATACTTTAATTAATACTCATGTCAGGCATGCATTGTTTCAAGTTCTTTTAAGGCAAGTCTCCATTCTATAAATTTTCTTAGTGCAACACAAAACAAAATCTGTCTGGAGGACAGTATGCTCGACTATTCAAAGCTAGTATAAAGAATGGGCTTATTGAGGGAAGTATATAGGGTAGTAGAGGCAGATGATTTAAATTACTTAAGCTTTAAAAGATGCATTTACATTTTCATTTGCTTTGTTAATTTTCACAACATTTTACTACAAGATTCAAAACATCTTAGAGTTTTCCCAGATACTTTAAGACAAAAAAAGCTCAAGGTTACCTCACCCAGTAACTCGGAAAACATGTAAAAGCTAGCAGTATTTATAACTATAACACCCTCTTTTAATTCTATTAATTGAACAACAAAGAAAGGAGAGGCCCTGACTTGCCAATGTCAATGAATGAATGTCATTAAGCCCCCATCCAACCTGTACCCTCCCCAAACCCCTACACATTCCCAGAACTACATCCTGGATTGCAATACAGCTTTTAATTTAAGAAAATATGTGAGTCAAGCAAAGTCAAGCAACATGAAAAATGTACTATAACATTAAAGCAAAATTATGCAAAACAATATTGCTTAACGTATGACAAACTAAACATTGGAAATGATACAAATCCCCTCACCGCTAATAATGCATATTCCAGACTGTCCCACATTCCATCCTAACCTGTCCCAAATGTCATCCCATGCCTATACTCCATGCAATCACACCTGAAAACCAGATATATACTGTATGGCATTCCACCACTTGCATGACCCACATGCCATCACAACTGAAATCCAGATGATACATTCCAACCTGTCCCAAATGTCATCCCATGCCTATACTCCATGCAATCACACCTCAAAACCAGATATATACTGTATGGCATTCCACCACTTGCATGACCCACATGCCATCACAACTGAAATCCAGATGACACCCCACCATATGCCTCTTCACCCAGTTCCACATGTCAATCCACCCAGTTCCACATGTCAATCCACCCTGTTCCACATGCCAACCCACCCTGTTCCACATGCCAACCCACCCTGTTCTACATGCCAACCCACCCTGTTCTACATGCCAACCCATCCTCCTGTCCAACATGCCAATGCATCCAGACCACGCCCTGCCCTACATTCAATTCCACCCTGTCCCACATGAAATCCCACCCTAATCCTAATTCCTTCAGCTACAAAACTAGAAATGTAAAGTTAGAAAGTCTTTTGATCTCAGGTCAAATATTTTTTGGATAAAAATGTTTTTGATCTCAGGTCAAACATTTTGCAGCAAAGTCTATTTCTATGCAATTAACCTAATTGATATGCACACTATACCTCACCAATAAGAGTGAACAATGCTCTTCACATATGCTGTATGATCATTTGTTTAAGCAAAATCACCACACCCACTTTAATTCAAGAGATACCACAGATACAAATATTTTCGTTGCTATGCAAAAAAGTTAATTAGTATGCACACATAACCCAACCAATCATGCTCAACTGAACACTACCAATGCCCTCTACCAAATTTATATCTCAGGTTAATAATTTTGTATTAAAGTCTGTTATGCAAATAACCTAATTAATATGCACATTACACCTCACCATAGACAATGCTCTTCACATATATAATCATTTGCTTAAACAAAACCCCACTGGCACTTTAATTTAAGACATATCATTAATATTTGTATTGCTATGCAAATAAGCTAATAAGTATGCACTCACATTACCCCCAATCACGCTTAATTGAACAGAACCCATGTCCTCTACCCCTGTGCCAAGTTACAAGAATGTACACCATTCATAACTTAATATCTTCACTCATGTTAAACATTTTATATGAAAGTCTATAGTTATATAAGTAACCTAATTAATATGCACACTTCACCTCACCATTAGGTGTAGACAATGCTCTTCACATATATGATCATTTGTGCAAACAAAATCCCCACATCCACTTTAATTTAAAGAGATATCATGATAAAAATATTTCCATTGTTATGCAAATAAGCTAGTTAGTATGCACACACAACCCTAATCATGCTTACTTGAACAGTATCCCTACGCCAAGTTACATGAATGTACACCATTCATAACTTAAGTTATAGAAACTTTACCCAAAACCTTTAAGCTAATTAGTATGCACACACAACCCCCAATCATGCTCATTTAAACAGTGCCCATGTCCTCTACCCCTATGCCAAGTCAGATGAATGTACACCATTCAAAAGTTATAAAGATTTTGACCAAAGACTTTAACAAAATCTTTAACCAAAAACTTTAGCTAAACCTTTAACCTGACAAATATTTTCATTGTTATGCAAATAAGCTAATTAGTATGCACACACAACCCCTAAATCATGGTCATTTGATCAGTACCCATGTCCTCTACCCCTATGCCAAGGCACATGAATGTTCACCATTCATAACTTGAACCTCTGTACCACCTCACCAACATTTAAAATCTTTAAAAATCTTTAACCTTACCTTCCATGCTAAAACTTAGGAAGGAAGGGAGTTCAGATCGCCGCACATTTTTTTTTTTTTTTTTTTTTAATGGCTGGTAGAATAGCTCTACTATTCTTTAAATAGTAGAACTAAAAAGGAATTTCTTTCCAAGGTACAGTCAAAAATTCATTGTTTCGAGGCAAACCTCGAAAGAATTGTCCAATGAATGTGTGGATGAATGGACAAACAGACATACAGACAACTAGTAAAGATGCTGTAACGGTGTACCAATAACAAGATTAAGCCTAAGAAGGATGAGTTAACCCTAAGATAAAAAAGCCCAAACTAACACCACTACCACTGCAAAAAAAAATATATATATCAAAGATGTCGAACAGTTCAGTTACTTTAAAGAACTTATCAGTGTTGACTTTGAAGATCTGCTGCTCAGTGGTCGCGAGTCAAAGACCGTAGACAGAAAAATTGGATAGCAAACTGGAGAGGCCCACCTCCACAACGGGAGGGGCGAACAACCCCTCAGAAAAGCCATAAGGCAAACCATTACACTGACCATTAACAACTCTTTGTGAAGTTGCAATGTGGAATATCCATCCATAAAACTCTTTGGTCAAGAAGTTGACTTCAAACAGTTACCATGTCTTTTACATGAGGATTATAGCTACCCCAAACGTAGGTTGTCTACCAAAAGGCCACCTATGGTCAAGAAAATCTCCCTTCATGGAGGTAATATTGACAAGTAGGGGTAACGCATTACGCCAACCGTATGAGTCATAAACCCCAACACTGGGGTAGAAATCCGAAAAGAGGTGACGCCCTGTGTATACTACCACGGACCGTTAAAACACCCTGCACCACGGAGCGGAAAGCGGCTGCGGCTACGGGGACTTACGCATACAAAGCACGCAACCCCGTTAAATATAATAGATCCGTTATGGGTCTACAAAGGCCAGCATGACAAGTAAAAACCACGAGTCCACCGCCAACGATGTCGCTTGTGCACCACGGAGCAAAAAGTCAGCTACGCCGAGGGGGGACAACTGGTACTCGGCACGTGTCCCGAACGGCGTAGCTATCAGTACCAAAGGACCGCCTAGGTCCACGAGAAGCGTGAACGCATTCACACCTGTAACGAGTCGCTATCTCATTATACCTCTATTCACCACGGGCCACCGAGTAAGTGGCGACGCCGTAGGGAAGAAGTACACAGTACGCCCGCTGAGAATAGGTAAAAATATATAAACTGGAGGCCGTAAGAAATACGGAGGAGTTCACGTGCCACGCAAGCTATCTGCAGTCGTGAACTGAGTTTGTTCCATCACGGAGCTACAAAAACCGTAGCTGCGTGGGGAAGGGGACTTAACACCGCCGTACTCAGCACGCGGTCCGGTAAGAGAAACGCCGCGAAACGCAGTAGTTCATGGCTACCGGTCCTCTACCCACAGCCGCGCTGGTATGCAGGCCGTTAACTCGTTTGTATAAAATCACCACGGAGCCGCTGGCCGGGCGCTACGCCGCGGGGACTGCGCCGCCGAACGCTAAAAACGCCCCAGCAAGAAACGCATCGCGAACACTGCAACACGCTAACGGTCGCAATATCCCGGTTCCGATACCGGGTTTATCGACGCAACGAATACCGCGTTAATATCTGTAGAATGTGAGCCGAGGGTCTCGCTCGACGCAAGAATCACATTCAGGTATGCCTCCGTAAAGAAGAAATCTTATCACCCAAGCGCTTAGGCCTAGGCCGAACCCGAGCAAGCGCTAACACGCCGACGCATCCTGGCGCGACGCATCGGACAAACGGGACTCGCCCTCGTGTCCATGAACTGGTGAAAACTATGCGGAACCGTGACGCTCAACGAAAATCTCACCAAGTCAGCTCACACGGACGCGGGGATCTCCGAAACTAACGGGTGTGACGACGTTATGCTACCTTGCTGTAGAACAAGCAGCACTACAGACCCAACGTCATCCCATGCCCCGGACGGAGTTTGTTGTGTTACGGACCGTGCACGGGCCGTCGAAAAAGCCGCGGGGGCCGATGGAACCGACATCGAGCCGTAGACGGACCCTAATGGACCCGCAAGGAATCCAATGGCTCTACAACTAGCCGTGAAAAAGGGGACTAACTCACGTAAGACCCTCGAGGGCGTCGCCTAGTTGGCCGACCAGTCCCATCGCGGAACCGAGGACCACAGCGTGTACACGGTTTGAACAAGTCGATAACACCAAAGCGCAACCTAAGAAGCGCATACGCACGACCGCAGGACAGTCAAGGCGCCAGACCGCGACCGGCACGACACTAGGGACCTGCCCGGGCCGTCGGCGATGATATAGCATAAAACATCGCGGAACTGTGGCGTTCAACGCGAAAATCCTACAGAGGCAGTTCACACGGGCCGTGGGACAGCGTAGCTATGACCAAGCAGCTTCCTAGCTAGCGTAACTCAACTTCGGGTTCATCGCATACGGTGTACGTTATCCCGCTGCAAAAACTCCGGGTCGCATGAGGCCCGTGACGGCCCAGAGAAGCGTTTGCACGCTATGCAAAGCGGGACCTCTGAGGTGCGATCGCATCGACGCACGAGGCCTGTCCTCCGTGCCTCACGATACTGGTGAAAGTAATTGCGGAAATGTAACGCTCAACGCCGGATAATCGATAAATGGTGTTCATGATCGTGGAACCGCGTAGCTAATGGTCACGGAACCATGAATAGAATAGCTCACGGGCGCTATACTACTTGTGAAGATTATCACTTGTCACCTGGCCACATAGCTCGTAGCTAGCGGGTGCATATCCGGGTAATCGTGACGGTGTACGATATCCCGCTACAAAACTACGGAGCCGCACGCATCCAACACCGGAGCCGACGCCTCGGTCGCACCTTGAAAATACCGGTCGCGTGGAGTCTGTGCTCCGACCACGCCGCTGGAACCCAATCGCTGCAAAGAGTACCACGTAATGGACTCAAGAAAGATAATCTGCACGCCGAACGCGCGGAGATGGATGTGACCGGAGCGTAAAGCAAAGCAAGCCGCGTTATCACGCTATGCCGGGTCATCAATGGGGGTAGAGCATCGACGCCGAGGACCTGTCCTCCATGTCCATGATACTGGTGAAAATAATTACGGAACGGTAATGTTCAACGAGACAATCTTAATTTGCGCCTCACACGAAGTCGCGGAACTGGCGTAGCTAATGGCTACGTGGACCAAGAAGAAAAATAGCTGTCCTGATGCTATACTTTTAAAGAAAGTCATCTGTCACCTGACCACGTGAGCGAGTAGCTAGTGGGCGATAATCGTGAACCGACAGTGTACGTTATCCCATTAGAGATAAGTTCCGCCACTGGAGCCGCCCAATGGAAGCGAAAGGACCCGTAAACGCGGACCGTGGACTCAGATGGAACCGTGACGGACCAGAAATACGGCCGCGGAACGGCCAATGGAACCGACGGACCCGTAAAACACGGACCGTGGAACGCACGGACCGTAAACATGGGCCGTGGAACCGTATAACTGTCGTAGCCGTTGGCTACGGGACCAAGAAGAAAATAGCTGTCTCAATGCTATACTTCCGGATGAACCGCACGGTGTACGTCTTTCAAGAGGCGCCCGCCAGGAGTGGCGGGCCCCGCCTCCCTGGCTTTGGACCTGGGTGGCGGTGGGGAGACGAAGAGGGCTCTCAGACCGCCGCTTCTCCACTTTCTCCGCCGCTCTTTGAAAGTACCGGCCGCGTGGAGTCTGTGCTCGACCACGCCGCCAGATCCCAATCGCTGCAAAGAGTACTGGGATTTGACTCAGCATAATCTGCACGCGTAACACGTGAGATGGATGTCACCGAGCGTAATTTAAAGAAGCGTTTGCACTTTCACGCATCACGAGACATCCTGGGTGTGTAAAAACATCGACACTCGGGACCTGTCCTTCATGTCCATGATACTGGTGAAAATGGGGCCACGGAACTTGTAACGCTCAACGACAGTCTTAATTGCGTTCACACGAGCCGTGGAACTGCGTGAGCTAATGGCTACAGGACCAAGAAGAAAATAACTGTCAATGCTATACTTCTTGTCAAGAATGTCACCTGTCACCTGACCACGTAGCTAGTGGGCGTATAACCGATTAAACCGCATTTACGATGATGCGTGAACCCGTTAAATACGGACCGTGTAAACACGGGCCGCGGAACCGCCCAATGGAACCGTCCCGAATAACGGGGCGGAACCGTATGGAACCGCCCGCCCGTAACATGGCGGGTTGGAACCGCCCCCCGTAACAACAGGCCGCGGAACGTATGGATCACGGAACCGCCCAACGGAACCGGCCCGCCCCGTAATAACGGGCCGCGGAACCGTATGGACCACGGAACCGCCCGCCCGTAACGGGCCGCGAAATCCGTATGGATCCCGGAACCGTATGGATCCGTCCCCGAACCGCACAATGCCCGCACATAGGGCTGCGGAACCGTCGGGATGGTCCAACGGAACCGTATGGAACCGCCGCCCGTAACGGGCAGCGCGGAACCGCACGGGACCGTCAATGGGGAACCGTCGCCCAGAATAACGGGCCGCTGAACCGTATGGAACCGTCCAATGGAACCGTCCGCCCCAACAACGGGCGCGGAACCGTATGGAACCGCCCAATGGAACCGTTAAGCCCGTAATAACGGGCCGCGGAACCGTATGGAACCGTCCAATGGAACGTCGCCCGGCGAACAATGGGCATGGAACCGTATGGAACCGCCCAATGGAACCGTTAAGCCCGTAATAACGGGCGCGGAACCGTATGGAACTGGGCCCAATGGAACCGTTAAGCGTAACAACGGGCCGCGGAACCGCATGGAACCGCCCAATGGAACTGCGTTCGCCCTGCAATAACGGGCCGCTGAACCGTATGGAACCGTCACGAAGTTCGCCCCGTAACTTTTACGGGCGCGGAACCAGATGGACTCGAACCTTATGGAACTGTCCCTGAACTCACAACAACCGGCGCGCAGCGTTACAAAGGGTTGTGGAGTCGACAGGGGACTGTCCAATGGAACCGCTTGGAACCGTGTTTACAACTTAGGCGACGTTCGTTAACGTCCCTAAGAGGTTCTCTCTCTCTTACCTTACGGAACCGTCCAATGGAACCGCCGCCCCGTAACTTTTACGGGCCGCAGAACCGTATGGACTTCGGAACCTTATGGAACTGTCCCTGAACTCATTACAACAACCGGCGCCGCAGCGCCTTACAAGGGTTGTGGAGTCGACAGGGACTGTCCAATGGAACCGTTTGGAACCGTGTTTACAACTTAGGCGACGTTCGTTAACGCCCTAAGAGGATATCTCTCTCTCTCTCTCTCTCTCTTACTGCTACCGCTCTAGGCGCTAACGCCTCTAAGAGCGTAACCTTCTCAGTGAATCTCTTTTATATATCTGAAAAGAGAAGAACATATATCCATGCGTGCATACACAAATACGGCAAAGTAAGTATGATCTTACGGACACGCTAAAGAGAGACGAGGCCTAGCAGTCTAAACAGAACACCAAAACTCTCTTAAACAGAAAAATTTTGCTGAAAAATAAATTTCTTAAGAGAAGAACGTAAGTCCAAGCGCACAAACCTAAACACGGCAAAGTAACTATGATCTTACGGACACGCTAAAGAGAGACGAGGCATAGCATTCTAAACAGAACAACAACACTTGCTTTAACAGAAAAAAATTTAAAACCAAAAATTTTCTATCTGAAAACTTTAGAAACCCGAAAACGATCCAACGAATGACTTTACTAGCGCGGGGTAGCGTGGGGAAACACCAACCACTGTGTACTTGAGGTCTGTAAAGATAAAAAGGAAAGATTATTTTCCCTGTAATTAGGTCGTCGGAGAGACCCACCCACGGTCTCTCCCGACACCCCAAGTTCAATCCTGAAAATTAAATATTTTATCTCCAAACTGTGTGAGAAAAATAAAAATATTCATATGCTGCTAACGTGAAAATGAAAATAAGCTCGCTAGTAACAACTGTAGCTCCCTAGAGTTGTTACAGGGCGCACTCCCACATTTACCCAGCGGTGACTAAGACTCCAATGCGCATGCCCAAAAATCGAAAAAGGAAATTGGCCTAATGCATATGAGAAGGTGTACTGAAATATCCTAACGTGTTAAACACTATACATAGTATAACGCTAGGTCACCTTTATAGGGTGGGGCCAAGGGAGAAAAAGACTAATTCCCGGGCGCAGAGGTCCCCAGACAGGCACAACCTGTGCTCTAGGACCTAAAACACCCACCACGAGAGTAGGACGCCTGAACAGCCACCGCTATGTAAATGGGAGACAAAAACCCGCTATCCTAAGTGTAGGCTACACGGGTAAAGTCGTAGGTCGATCAAGAAATCTCGGACCCATGGCTATCTCACCTTCTCTCGAAGACTTGAAAAGGCGAGCCAGATGAGAACGGGCAGCGTAAAACCCTTCAGGTAGAAGCTGCCAAGAGAAAAGAGTTAGAAAGGTTAATTAAAAATAAAATAAAAGTGACCAGTTTTCAGCGATGTTGTGAAACAAACGCGCTGAAAAAGAGTGAGGTGGTACAGAGGTATTATGGAGGTCAGGGCTTGGCTGGTTACTGCGTTTTTTAGGTTCGGTTAGAAGTGCGTTAGAATCAGGTCGTGTGACCAGATTGCATATGATAGCATGGAAGGTAAGGTATAACTTGAAGTAAATAGTAGAGCTAAAAAGGAATTTCTTTCCAAGGGCAAAAATTCATTGTTTCCAGCAATTGTCCAATGAATGTGTGGATGAATGGACAAACAGACATACAGACAACTAGTAAAGATGCTGTAACATAACAAGATTACGGGCTAAGAAGGATAAGTTCCCTATAAAAAGCCCAAACTAACACCACTACCACTGCAAAAAAAAATATAAAAATCTAAGATGTCGAGAGTTAGTAAAGAACTTATCAGTGTTGACTTTGAAATTGCGAACAGAATTGGAGCAAACTACCCACTAAGGCAAACCATTACACTCATTAACAACTCTTTGTGTGAAGTTGCAATGTGGAATATCCATCCGTGAAAACTCTTTGGTCAACTTTAAACAGTTACCATGTTTCACATGAGGATTATCGCCATTCATGTTGGTAAAGGCATGAAAGAAGGTACTTCAACAGTAACGTATAATGATAGAGGGGAGATGGAGTGTAGTAACAATTCTCTTAATGTTTCATATAATTCAAAAAGAATTCTTACCTACATATAACATTATGTGGCTAAAATTGTTTAAGCCTTTGGTCTGTAATAATACATTGTGTATGTAAACAAGTTTCTTGATCTATGTGCATACAGAAGGAAATAAACAATATGCAGTTTTATATAAATCCTAACCATTTCTAGCAGATTGTGTGACAAAAGATGCAAAAAGAATAAATCAATGCTGCAGACTTTATCCAATACTTCCCAAGCATTTACTTTGGTTACAACAGAATGAGGAATACCTTCAGGGAGTCTATCAGGTAAAAGAAGACCTCTCCTGCCCAGTTCAGCAAGGGCCAGACAACCTCCATGCCAAGCACCATCTGTTTCTCCCAAACTGAAGAAAATTTGTATCAAAAATAGGATTAGACTATATTACATAGAGTACAATTTCTTCTGACAAAATAGACAGACTGAGAATACAGGGAAATTCTAAATAAATAAACATGATCAAAATAATAGTTGTGTTTTTAACATCAGAAATATAAGCTTGTTAAAATCAAAGACTTGTCCAACTTTTTTTTTTAATTTAGGAGTTCAGGCTCATCACCATTTTCGGCTTCACTTTGAAGAGGTTTGGACGGAAGTTATCTTTAAACCCCTTCTTTAAATTTCATTGTTTTATTGTAAGTACGAATACTTGAAAACAATATGTATGTGGGTGCACTTTGTGGTCAATGGGGATACAATATGTATGTGGGTGCACTTTGTGGTCAATGGGGATACAATATGTATGTGGGTGCACTTTGTGGTCAATGGGGATACAATATGTATGTGGGTGCACTTTGTGGTCAATGGGGAGACAATATGTATGAGGGTGCACTTTGTGGTAAATGGGGAAACAATATGTATGTGGATGCACTATGTTGTCAATGGGAAAACAATATGTATGTGGGTGCACTTTGCGGTCAATGGGGAAACAATATGTATGTGGGTGCACTTTGTAGTCAATGGGGATACAATATGTATGGGTGCACTTTGTGGTCAATGGGGATACAATATGTATGTGAGTGCACTTTGTGGTCAATGGGGATACAATATGTATGTGGGTGCACTTTGTGGTCAATGGGGATACAATATGTATGTGGGTGCACTTTGTGGTCAATGGGAAACAATATGTATGTGGGTGCACTTTGTTGTCAATGGGAAACAATATGTATGTGGGTGCACTTTGTGGTCAATGGGAAAACAATATGTATGTGGGTGCACTTTGTTGTCAATGGGGAAACAATATGTATGTGGGTGCACTTTGTGGTCAATGGGAAAACAATATGTATGTGGGTGCACTTTGTTGTCAATGGGGAAACAATATGTATGTGGGTGCACTTTGTGGTCAATGGGAAACAATATGTATGTGGGTGCACTTTGTGGTCAATGGGGAAACAATATGTATGTGGGTGCACTTTGTGGTCAATGGGGAAACAATATGTATGTGGGTGCACTTTGTGGTCAATGGGGAAACAATATGTATGTGAGTGCACTTTGTGGTCAATGGGGAAATAATATGTATGTGGGTGCACTTTGTGGTCAATGGGAAACAATATGTATGTGGGTGCACTTTGTGGTCAATGGGGAAACAATATGTATGTAGGTGCACTTTGTGGTTAATGAGGAAACAATATGTATGTGGGTGCACTTTGTTGTCAATGGGGAAACAATATGTATGTGGGTGCACTTTGTGGTCAATGGGGAAACAATATGTATGTGGGTGCACTTTGTTGTCAATAGGGCAGTTTTGTCTGCTTTACTGGACAAAGTTTGAATCAAAGTTTAGCCTTAAAATAGTGATAGCTTTTTTCATCTAATTCTTTACAATTTTGGTTTGGGAGTTACTTTCACTCCGCTCTTCTCTAAATCAAATGTTGCCATTTATTGTGGATCATTACAGGCGACTTCATCTGTCAACCAACCCAAAAAGTCAGTCATCAATTAGTGCTGTCATGACATGTCGATTACCGCGCGACATGAATTATGCCTCTTGCGACATATCGCAATACCAAAAACTAACACTCAACTAAGAAATTTCCGTGCAACTAGGCTAGGATACTTTGTACTTTACAATTCTAATGTTACGGTATTAAATCTAAAAGTCAAGTTTAAAGCCATTAAAAATGTGCAAAAAATAGCATAAAGCATAATAAAAATATATAAAATAAAAATCTTGCTCCATCACCACACACTGGCACATTCCAATGTAAGTTGGCGGTGATTCATGGTCATGTTGACTGAATTACCAAACACATGTGTGATGCATGATGAACGTCATAGTCACGCAATCATGTCATCTGCTAGATCTGCAAATCAATTTTTCTTGCGTTCATCATAAAAGTAACGTTAGTGATATTAGCATTTGTGTCGTGAGTCGGTTTTCTTGAAAAGTATCGCGATATATCAATATATCACGATATTTTTCTCCACGATAATCGATACGTAATAGAGACATGTCGTGACTGCACTATCATAAATGCAGGTATTATGTCTATCACATAGGTGACTGATTGGTTGATGACATTTGTCAGCACATTATCATTCATTAATGCAGGTATTAACTATGCTTGTCACATAGGTGACTGATTGGTTGATGACATTTGTCAGCACATTATCATTCATTAATGCAGGTATTAACTATGCTTGTCACATAGGTGACTGATTGGTTGATGACATTTGTCAGCACATTATCATTCATTAATGCAGGTATTAACTATGCTTGTCACATAGGTGACTGATTGGTTGATGACATTTGTCAGCACATTATCATTCATTAATGCAGGTATTAACTATGCTTGTCACATAGGTGACTGATTGGTTGATGACATTTGTCAGCACATTATCATTCATTAATGCAGGTATTAACTATGCTTGTCACATAGGTGACTGATTGGTTGATGACATTTGTCAGCACATTATCATTCATTAATGCAGGTATTAACTATGCTTGTCACATAGGTGACTGATTGGTTGATGACATTTGTCAGCACATTATCATTCATTAATGCAGGTATTAACTATGCTTGTCACATAGGTGACTGATTGGTTGATGACATTTGTCAGCACATTATCATTCATTAATGCAGGTATTAACTATGCTTGTCACATAGGTGACTGATTGAATGATGTCATTTGTCAGCACATCAACAGCAAAGGTCATATTGCACCAGATGTTAAATTACATCATCATAACTAAAAACAACAAATGGCACAATAAAAGAGAGGTCATGATTAGATGGGGCACTCATAAAAACTGGGTGGAGACAAAATCAAAGAGAGGATGTGATTAGAAGGAGCACTCAGAATGGCTGAGTGCAGAGGCATCGAAGAGAGGATGTGATTAAAAGGGGCACTTAGAATGGCTGGGTGCAAGGCATCGAAGAGAGGACGTGATTAGAAGGGCACTCAGAAAGGCTGGGTGCAGAGGCATCGAAGAGAGGATGTGATTAAAAGGGGCACTTAGAATGGCTGGGTGCAAGGCATCGAAGAGAGGACGTGATTAGAAGGGGCACTCAGAATGGCTGGGTGCAGAGGCATCAAAGAGAGGACGTGATTAGAAGTAGCACTCAGAATGGCTGGGTGCAGACGCATCGAAGAGTGGGTGTGATTAAAAGGAGCACTCAGAACGGCTGGGTGCAAGGCTCAAGAGAGGGTGTGATTAGAAGGGGCACTCAGAACGGCTGAGTGCAGAGGTAATTAAAGAGAGGATGTGATTAGAAGGGGCACTCAGAATGGCTGGGTGCAGAAGCATCAAAGAGAGGACGTGATTAGAAGAGGCACTCAGAATGGCTGGGTGCAGAGGCAATCAAGAGAGGGTGTGATTAGAAGGGCACTCAGAAAGGCTGGGTGCAGAGGCAATAAAGAGAGGGTGTGATTAGAAGGGCACTCAGAATGGCTGGGTGCAGAGGCAATCAAGAGAGGGTGTGATTAGAAGGGGCACTCAGAATGGCTGGGTGCAGAGGCAATCGAAGAGAGGGTGTGATTAAAAGGAGCACTCAGACAGCTGAGTGCAGAAGCATCAAAGAGAGGACGTGATTAGAAGGGGCACTCAGAAAGGCTGGGTGCAGACGCATCTAAGAGAGGATGTGATTAGAAGGGGCACTCAGAATGGCTGGGTGCAGACGCATCGAAGAGAGGATGTGATTAGAAGGGGCACTCAGAATGGCTGGGTGCAGAGGCAATCGAAGAGAGGGTGTGATTAGAAAGGCACTCAGAAGGCTGGGTGCAGAGGCAATCGAAGAGAGGATGTGATTAGAAGGGCACTCAGATAACAGAGGCTGGGGTGTGATTAGAAGGGCACTCAGAAAGGCTGGGTGCAGAGGCAATCGAAGAGAGGATGTGATTAGAAGGGGCACTCAGAAAGGCTGGGTGCAGAGGCAATCGAAGAGAGGGTGTGATTAGAAGGGGCACTCAGAAAGGCTGGGTGCAGAGGCAATCGAAGAGAGGATGTGATTAGAAGGGGCACTCAGAAAGGCTGGGTGCAGAGGCATCAAAGAGAGGGTGTGATTAGAAGGGCACTCAGAAGGCTGGGTGCAGAGGCAATCGAAGAGAGGATGTGATTAGAAGGGGCACTCAGAAGGCTGGGTGCAGAGGCAATCAAAGAGAGGATGTGATTAGAAGGGGCACTCAGAAAGGCTGGGTGCAGAGGCAATCAAGAGAGGATGTGATTAGAAGGGCACTCCAGAAAGGCTGGGTGCAGAGGCAATCGAAGAGAGGGTGTGATTAGAAGGGGCACTCAGAAAGGCTGGGTGCAGAGGCAATCGAAGAGAGGATGTGATTAGAAGTAGCACTCAGAACGGCTGAGTGCATAGGCAATCGAAGAGAGGATGTGATTAGAAAGGGCACTCAGACAGCTGAGTGCAGAGGCAATCGAAGAGAGGATGTGATTAGAAGTAGCACTCAGAACGGCTGAGTGCATAGGCAATCGAAGAGAGGATGTGATTAGAAGGGGCACTCAGAAAGGCTGGGTGCAGAGGCAATCGAAGAGAGGATGTGATTAGAAGGGGCACTCAGAAAGGCTGGGTGCATAGGCAATCGAAGAGAGGATGTGATTAGAAGGGGCACTCAGAAAGGCTGGGTGCAGAGGCATCAAGAGAGGGTGTGATTAGAAGGGCACTCAGAATGGCTGGGTGCAGAGGCAATCGAAGAGAGGGTGTGATTAGAAGGGCACTCAGAAGGCTGGGTGCAGAGGCAATCAAAGAGAGGGTGTGATTAGAAGGGGCACTCAGAAAGGCTGGGTGCAGAGGCAATCGAAGAGAGGATGTGATTAGAAGGGGCACTCAGAAAGGCTGGGTGCAGAGGCAATCGAAGAGAGGATGTGATTAGAAGGGGCACTCAGAAAGGCTGGGTGCATAGGGTTATCGAAGAGAGGATGTGATTAGAAGGGGCACTCAGAAAGGCTGAGTGCAGAGGCAATCGAAGAGAGGATGTGATTAGAAGTAGCACTCAGACAGCTGAGTGCAGAGGTTATTAAAGAAGAGGATGTGATTAGAAGGGGCACTCAGAAAGGCTGGGTGCAGAGGCAATCGCAAGAGAGGGTGTGATTAGAAGGGCACTCAGAAAGGCTGGGTGCAGAGGCAATCGAAGAGAGGGTGTGATTAGAAGGGGCACTCAGAAAGGCTGGGTGCAGAGGCAATCGAAGAGAGGGTGTGATTAGAAGGGGCACTCAGAAAGGCTGGGTGCAGAGGCAATCGAAGAGAGGGTGTGATTAGAAGAGGCACTCAGAATGGCTGGGTGCAGACACATCGAAGAGAGGACGTGATTAGAAGGGGCACTCAGAAAGGCTGGGTGCAGAGGCAATCGAAGAGAGGATGTGATTAGAAGGGGCACTCAGAAAGGCTGGGTGCAGAGGCAATCGAAGAGAGGATGTGATTAGAAGGGGCACTCAGAAAGGCTGGGTGCATAGGCAATCGAAGAGAGGGTGTGATTAGAAAGGGCACTCAGACAGCTGAGTGCAGAGGTTATTAAAGAGAGGATGTGATTAGAAGGGGCACTCAGAATGGCTGGGTGCAGAGGCAATCGAAGAGAGGATGTGATTAGAAGTAGCACTCAGAACGGCTGAGTGCATAGGCAATCAAAGAGAGGATGTGATTAGAAGTGGCACTCAGAATGGCTGGGTGCAGAGGCATCGAAGAGAGGATGTGATTAGAAGAGGCACTCAGAATGGCTGGGTGATAACCAGTTGTGAACACACTGGTTGCAGACCCACCGGGATATGAACAACGAGAGGACAAAGCAATAACCACTACACTGCGGAGGTCTGTATATGAGTAATGAAGGATGAGATCCTGCTTTATTTTATTTTTGTTTTATATTGAGAGGAGATGTTGTCATAGTTGATATGATGAATAAAACGAGGAACTGTTCAGTTTGTTTATGTGATACTTTTATCAAAACCCACTTTGAAGGATTTTTACTTATTTCACCTCAAAATGGTTCATTCAGAATAAAACGAAGCATACAATCACCATATGAGCACAAGTAGAATAAAACGAAGCACACAACCACCTTATCAACACAAGTAGAATAAAACAAAGCACACAACCACCTTATCAACACAAGTAGAATAAAACGAAGCATACAACCACCTCATGAGCACAAGTAGAATCAAACAAAGCATACAACCACCTTATAAGCACAAGTAGAGATAAAATGACATAAACCACCTTATGAGCACAAGTAGAATAAAATGAAGCATACAACCACCTTATGACCACAAGTAGAATAAAGCAAAGCATACAACCACCTTATGAGCACAAAGTAGAATAAAAAAGCATACAACCACTTTATGACCACAAGGAGAATAAAGCAAAGCATACAACCACCTTATGACCACAAGTAGAATAAAACAAAGCATACAACCACCTTATGAACACAAGAAGAATCAAACAAAGCATACAACCACCTTATGAGCACAAGTAGAATAAAACAAAGCATACAACCACCTTATGAGCACAAGTAGAGATAAAGCAGGCATACAACCACTTTATGACCACAAGGAGAATAAAGCAGAGCATACAACCACCTTATGACCACAAGTAGAATAAAACAAAGCATACAACCACCTTATGAACACAAGAAGAATCAAACAAAGCATACAACCACCTTATGAGCACAAGTAGAATAAAACAAAGCATACAACCACCTTATGAACACAAGTGAGATAAAAGAAGGCATAACCACCTTATGAGCACAAGTAGAATAAAATGAAGCATACAACCACCTTATAAGCACAAGTAGAATAAAACGAAGCATAAACCACCTTATGAGCACAAGTAGAATAAAATGAAGCATACAACCACCTTATGACCACAAGTAGAATAAAACGAAGCATACAACCACCTTATGAGCACAAGTAGAATAAAACGAAGCATACAACCACTTTATGACCACAAGGAGAATAAAACGAAGCATACAACCACCTTATGACCACAAGTAGAATAAAACAAAGCATACAACCACCTTATGAACACAAGAAGAATCAAACAAAGCATACAACCACCTTATGAGCACAAGTAGAATAAAACAAAGCATACAACCACCTTATGAACACAAGAAGAATCAAACAAAGCATACAACCACCTTATGAGCACAAGTAGAATAAAACAAAGCATACAACCACCTTATGAACACAAGTAGAATAAAACAAAGCATACAACCACCTTATGAGCACAAGTAGAATAAAACAAAGCATACAATCACCTTATGAACACAAGTAGAATAAAACGAAGCATACAACCACCTTATGACCACAAGTAGAATAAAACAAAGCATACAACCACCTTATAAGCACAAGTAGAATAAAACAAAGCATACAATCACCTTATGAGCACAAGTAGAATAAAACAAAGCATACAACCACCTTATGAGCACAAGTAGAATAAAATGAAGCATACAATCACCTTATGAACACAAGTAGAATAAAACAAAGCATACAACCACCTTATGACCAAGAGATAAAACAAAGCATACAACCACCTTATAAGCACAAGTAGAATAAAACAAAGCATACAATCACCTTATATAAAACAAAGCATACAATCATCTTAAGTAGAATAAAACAAAGCATACAACCACCTTATGACACAAGTAGAATAAAACAAAGCATACAACCACCTTATAGCACAAGTAGAGATAAAACAAAGCATACAATCACCTTATAAGCACAAGTAGAATAAAATGAAGCATACAACCACCTTATGAGCACAAGTAGAATAAAACAAAGCATACAACCACCTTATGAACACATGTAGAATAAGACAAAGCATACAACCACCTTATGAACACAAGTAGAATAAAACAAAGCATACAACCACCTTATGACCACAAGTAGAATAAAACAAAGCATACAACCACCTTATAAGCACAAGTAGAATAAAACAAAGCATACAACCACCTTATGAGCACAAGTAGAATAAAATGAAGCATACAATCACCTTATGAACACAAGTAGAATAAAACAAAGCATACAACCACCTTATGACCACAAGTAGGATAAAACAAAGCATACAATCACCTTATAAGCACAAGTAGAATAAAACAAAGCATACAACCACCTTATGAACACAAGTAGAATAAAACAAAGCATACAACCACCTTATGAACACAAGTAGAATAAAACAAAGCAGACAACCACCTTATGACCACAAGTAGAATAAAATGAAGCATACAACCACCTTATGAACACAAGTAGAATAAAACAAAGCATACAACCACCTTATGAACACAAGTAGAATAAAACGAAGCATACAACCACCTTATGAACACAAGTAGAATAAAATGAAGCATACAATCACCTTATGAGCACAAGTAGAATAAAATAAAGCATACAACCACCTTATGACCACAAGTAGAATCTAAACTATTTCAAACTACATTTATTCAGATTTTGAAGAGTTTTAATAAAAATGGTATAACAATAATGCCAACATATTAATTCTCTATTAGGCATATACAATCTCTGTTAGGCATATACAATCTCTATTAGGCATATACAATATATTGAAATATAAACAAATATATTTCACACAATATGTTTGGAAATAAATTATGTACCTGAAAAGTTCCAGTACAGATTCTACCACCTGGTCTCCCAGCTCCCGAGGCAGTCTGACTGTGACCCTACCTATCCTGTAGTAGATAAAATAATCAAATGTTTCAAACTTGGCACTTTTTTGGTTCAAAAGAAATGTTTTTGGAGTACCTTTTAAAATGTAAAATATGAAGTTGATGAGCCATGGAATGAGTGCTTACAGTTATCCACTTAGCAAGTCAAGTTAGATTGCTTGACGAAACTACAAGTAGTTAGCAGCAAAGGTCAAATAGTGCTACATAGGTTAAAGGCTAGTTGACATGATTTCTCTTTGGGGTGGCATACATTTTATTGCGAAGTTATGCTAATTATTGGCATGATTATTAGCATAAATCTATAATAAATATGAAAACCATAACTTTTCCTCCCAATAAAGTAATAAAGACCATTCTATATAACTTTGAGTTTCCCAGTGATACCTGTTTTAGCCCAGTAGCCCACTCCTGCATGGATACCTGTTTTAGCCCAGTAGCCCACTCCTGCATGGATACCTGTTTTAGCCCAGTAGCCCACTCCTGCATGGATACCTGTTTAGCCCAGTAGCCCACTCCTGCATGGATACCTGTTTTAGCCCAGTAGCCCACTCCTGCATGGATTCATTCAACTACATATTCAAAATGCGGATTTAATACACTTATTTATCACATTTTTGCATAAGATTGGCTTTATACTTTTTTCCATCATAAAAGTTTGTTCATGTAACTTTATTTGTGAAAATTCTTTCAATTCTAAATGACCCCTTAAAAGGAAGGCCACTACATTTAACAGATAAGAATAAACTCAAAAAATAAAATTACCCTTTGGCTGCAGACCATCTAACCACAGTGTCCTTATCTCTCAGTCCAACTAGCAACTTCTCTGCAAAAAAAACCCCAAAACAATGTGAATTCGAACTAAATTATTCTACATGGAAGTAGCGCTTTCATAAAAATCTTGCACTAAACATAACAAAATTTGTGGTAAAAATCAAATTTAATTCATGTATTTCTTTTCTTTAAGATACAATAACTTAATCACCTGCATATGTTATTGATTCCATTTTATTGCTTAATCACCTGCATATGTTATTGATTCCAACTTATTGCTTAATCACCTGCATATGTTATTGATTCCAGTTATAAAATTAACCAAATATTCATTCATCCATATCTTTTTTAAACAAATTCATACATGTTTAATGGTTCCAATGTTCTCTCACTATGGACATTAGCAATTACACTGTTTACTCACTATGGACATTAATTAGCAATGCCACAGTTCACTCACTATGGACATTAGCAATTCCAATGTTCACTCACTATGGACATTAGCATTTCCACTGTTCACTCACTATAAACATTACCAATTCCAATGTTCACTCACTATGGACATTAGCATTTCCACTGTTCACTCACTATAAACATAACCAATTCCAATGTTCACTCACTATGGACATTAGCAATTCCAGGTGTGACGAGTCATATAAAAGTTAGATCAGCTTTTAATTCATGCGAAGTGTGTGATGTATGAAGAGTAATATAAAAGTTAGATCAGCTTTAACTTCATGTGAAGTGTGTGATGTATGACGAGTCATATAATGGTTAAATCAGCTTTTAATTCATGTGAAGTGTGTGATGTATGAAGAGTAATATATAAGTTAAATCAGCTTTCCGATTCATGTTAAGTATGTGATGTATGAAGAGTAATATAATAGATCAGCTTTTGATTCATGCAAAGTGTGTAATGTATGATAAGTCATATAATAGATCAGCTTTTGATTCATGTGAAGTGTGTGATGTATGACGAGTCATATAAAAGTTAGATCAGCTTTTAATTCATGTGAAGTGTGTGAAGTGTAACGAGTCATATAAAAGTTAGATCAGCTTTTAAATCATGTGAAGTGTGTGATGTATGACGAGTCATATAAAAGTTAGATCAACTTTTAATTCATGTCAAGTGTATGAAGTGTGACGAGTCATATAAAAGTTAGATCAGCTTTTAATTCATGTGAAGTGTGTGATGTATGACAAGTCATATAAAATTTAGATCAGCTTTTAATTTATGTGAAGTGTCTGATGTATGTCGAGTCATATAAAAGTTAGATCAGCTTTTAATTCATGTGAAGTGTGTGATGTATGACGAGTCATATAAAAGTTAGATCAGCTTTTAATTCATGTGAAATGTGTGATGAATGATAAGTCATATACAAGTTAGATCATCTTTTAATTCATGTGAAGTGCGTGGTGTATGACGAGTTCTATAAAAGTTTGATCAGCTTTTAATTCATGCCAAGTGTGTGATGTATGACGAGTCATATAAAAGTTAGATCAGCGTTTAATTCATGTGAAGTATGTGAAGTGTGTGATGAATGACTTGTAAAGTGTGTGATGTGTGTAATTCTTTAAACTTTTCCTAAATCTCGGACACTTGCCTCTACACATCCGTACACCTTTACATGACAGCAACACCTGAAACCTACAATCTTTGAAAAACTCGATAAAACACTTCGTGAAAATTTGCACTGCTTTTATGAACATACTTTTCTATTCTTTATCATTCAACATCCAATAGTGGCACCTATCTTAGTGGTTCTTCGTTCCATATTCTATCATTTTTAATTAGATTTTTTTTATTCTGAGATTTCTGCATAAGTTGCTTGACATCCCCAGTGTCCCTTACCCTACATTAATATCTTAACCCCTCCCCTCCATCCCCACCCCATTCAATCTTGACCATATAAATGTTTCTTCTTTTCTCTCGAATTAGGCTAAAACACAAAAAATCCAACATTGGAAAGGGAAAGGGAGGGATTAAAAATGAGGAAGGAAATAATTAAGAATCAAAACACTAAATTTCAAGCTCTTTGCATTGCTGAACTGATACAGTTCAAGACTGTGGATTTGATCAATGAGATACATGTACACCTACCAATAATTTCCTCCATTTCCTCAGGGATATCGTATTCTTCATCTTCATCCATCTGAAGCACGGTTTGCTCTCAGTGGCTAAAGCGTCTGTAATAGTTGCTGAGGCAGACATCTGCAGATTTTCGGCAAGTGAACGATTACCTCGCTGATACCTGTTTACACACACACACAAATTAACAGCAAAAATAAATTGGACCATTTTCTAGAACTTAGACACCTAATTAGCATAAGTTGAGCCACATTATTAGACCTCAACACGGGACAAGTAGCAATTTGCTTATGTTAACCCATTTTGTGACCTCAATACCAGACAACTAGCAAATTGCTTATGTTAACCCATTTTGTGACCTCAGTACGGGACAACTAGCAAATTGCTTAAGTCAACCCATTTTGTGACCTGGGTACGGGACAACTAGCAAATTGTTTATGTTAATCCATTTTGTGACCTGGGTACGGTACAACTAGCAAATTGTTTATGTTAACCCATTTTGTGACCTCAACACGGGACAACTGACAAATTGCTTATGTTAACCTATTTTGTGACCTCAGCACGGGACAACTAGCAAATTGCTTATGTTAACCCATTTTGTGACCTCAGCACGAGACAACTAGCAAATTGTTTATGTTAACCTATTTTGTGACCTCAGCACGGGACAACTAGCAAATTGCTTATGTTAACCCATTTTGTGACCTCAGTACTGGACAACTAGCAAATTGCTTATGTTAACCCATTTTGTGACCTCAGTACGGGACAACTAGCAAATTGCTTATGTTAACCCATTTTGTGACCTCAGCACGGGACAACTAGCAAATCGCTTATGTTAACCCATTTTGTGACCTCAGCACGGGACAACTAGCAAATTGCTTATGTTAACCCATTTTGCGACCTTAGCACGGGACAACTAGCAAATTGCTTATGTTAACCCATTTTGTAACCTCAGCACGGGACAACTAGCAAATTGCTTAGGTTAACCCATTTTGTAACCTCAGCACGGGACAACTAGCAAATTGCTTATATTAACCCATTTTGTGACTGTAGCACGGAACAACTAGCAAATTGCTTATGTTAACCTATTTTGTGACCTCAGCACGGGACAACTAGCAAATTGCTTATGTTAACCCATTTTTTAACCTCAGCACGGGACAACTAGCAAATTGCTTAGGTTAGCCCATTTTGTAACCTCAGCACGGGACAACTAGCAAATTGCTTATATTAACCCATTTTGTGACTAGCACGGGACAACTAGCAAATTGCTTATGTTAACCCATTTTGTGACCTCAGCACGGGACAACTAGCAAATTGCTTATGTTAACCCATTTTGTGACCTCAGCACGGGACAACTAGCAAATTGCTTATGTTAACCCATTTTGTGACCTCAGTACCAGACAACTGACAAATTGCTTATGCTAACCTATTTTGTGACCTCAGCACGGGACAACTAGCAAATCGCTTATGTTAACCCATTTTGTGACCTCAGCACGGGACAACTAGCAAATTGCTTATGTTAACCCATTTTGTGACCTCAACACGGGACAACTAGCAAATTGTTTATGTTAACCCATTTTGTGACCTTAGTATGGGACAACTAGCAAATTGCTTATGTTAACCCATTTTGTAACTTCAGTATGGGACAAGTAGCAAATTGCTTGTTAACATATTGTTTTTTGGTCCTTCCTAAAAAAGTTTTGAATGGGAGAAGTTGGCTATGGTAAACAGGAAATTGGATACTACTATAACCTTGACGGAGATTTAGTCAAACACAATTTGAGAACCTTTGATATTCAAAATTTTGGAAAGAAATGTAAATAATTCCATTAGCTGTATTCCTGTTTGTACATCATCACTGCTGTGCATGCTGACAAATTCTACAAACTTTGATTTGTCATAAACTAACAATGGGTGCTATTGTGTTCATTTCAAGACTGATCAGTCTGCTCAGAATGCAATGCTCTTTCATCTCTACCTGTCCATATACCATTAAGAGAAAGGAAATGAGATATTTCGAACTATCTCGTCTTTCTTACCTCCATGATGCAACTCTAGCTTTGAGAAACGTCAACCCCAACCTCTGAATGAGCTTAACTGCCATTTTCCGTAACTGGATGTTGTTGTTAATAAGCAAATCTTGAGCTATTAATCTCTCCAGCACTGTGGGAGCTGAGGATAGGATAATGTTTGCAAGAAAAAACACCATACAAGTTTAAATCTTTTTAACATTAATGGTTTTTATGCAAATGTTTAATATATAATGATAATACCAGTATTGGCAATACATTACAGTAGCTGTTGAATCACCTCTCATAGGATACATAATATTTAAGTAAGTAAATACTTACCTACACCCCCTCCCCTCCCCTTTTAAAGAATGTTCACATTATCACTTATCATTCCAAAACCTTATTCACATATGTTCTTTTCCACTTTTTCTTTTAAACATTTTGTGGCTTTTTCCAAAGATAAACACCGTAGCCTGGAATAAACAGAGCAATGCGGATAAATTCAGAAGAAAAAAAATTGCCACATAATTTACTACCTACAAAAAGAATTTAAAAACAAGTATTCCCACATTTAAATGACACAAAAGGAGGATGCAGTTGGACAATTTGAATGTCAGGAATGAATAAATATTTCTCAGAAAAGTTCACAAGTGTACGGAAGAAAATCTTCTTGTGTAGTAGAGACTGCACACAGAACGTTCTGTCCCGATATGAAGCCATTAAAGAATGCTAAATGTGACACTACTTAAACAACAACAAAAACTTCCAAATTATTCATTTTTCCATGCAACCATGCAAATATGCTCCACATTTTTGTATCATATGTTTTATTTATTGGTTATCAATGTAACTTTTATAGATCATAAAAAAGCACTTCTGTGGATCCATGCTATATTACATTATTATATCACCTCTTTGTACAATGTAAATGTTGAAATTCTTAAAACTTTGGAAACTGATTACTTACCATATGATACAAGATCTTCCCTCTTGCCATGCTTGAATAATAGTGACTAAAATACAAGGCAATTTAAAAATGTAAAAATCATTTATCTTTTCTTGTAACTAACGGTTACCCTCCAATGTTTTCATAAATGTTGATATCTTATTCTGCTTAGGAGGTAATGCATTTATGTTGGTATCTTATTCTGCTTAGGAGGTAATGCATTTATGTTGGTATCTTATTCTGCTTAGGAGGTAATGCATTTATGTTGATATCTTATTCTGCTTAGGAGGTAATGCATTTATGTTGATATCTTATTCTGCTTAGGAAGTAATGCATTTATGTTGATATCTTATTCTGCTTAGGAGGTAATGCATATATGTTGATATCTTATTCTGCTTAGGAAGTAATGCATTTATGTTGATATCTTATGTTAGGAAGTAATGCATTTATGTTGATATCTTATTCTGCTTAGGAGGTAATGCATTTATGTTGATATCTTATTCTGCTTAGGAGGTAATGCATTTAGGTTGATATCTTATTCTGCTTAGGAGGTAATGCATATATGTTGATATCTCATTCTGCTTAGGAGGTAATGCATTTATGTTCATATCTTATTCTGCTTGGGGGGTAATGCATTTATGTTCATATCTTATTCTACTTCAGAGGTATCTTATTCTGCTGCACATCCAAGATATTTCTCAAAAACTTAGTAACTCCTAACGTGTACTTTAGATGTGTACTTTTTCATGTACCTAATATTATTGATACAAGAAGGTATAAACAATTATTTCTAAAGAAATACATAAAAGACAAAACTGAGTAATCATGAAAACAATTGCAACATAAAATTGTTTGGGAAGGAATTATGTGGCTATAAGCCTCCACCTCTGTTAGTACCTGACAAAAGATAAGTTCTGAAAAATGTGTTTTCTTCAGTTCTGCAAGACACATGAGCAATATTGCAACAAGTACAAATAATGGTATATTGATTCAAACTTCCATCCCCAACAAACATCACAAAATACTTTTGTATTCTCCAAAGATGCAAGGTAGGTCAAATAACCCTTTCTCAACAACTAAGCTTGTATAAAGATGTCCACGGCCATTTGAAAAAACATGATTTCAATCATTGGGGAATGAAGACCCACTAGGAATCAAACCCACGACCTTCAGCATGCCAAGCTGACGACTAGAACACTGAGGGCTACTTAAAAGATGCAAGAAGGGAATATATTAAATCAAATTGAAATTTAAAACTCACGAGCGTGGAAAGAATTCCTGACATGAACATCATCCCTGGCATTGTTTCCTCTGAAAAGTAAAATGAAAATGTGATGATTGACATACACTAAAGAAAACATTTACATTTGAAACATATTGACTCCAATATATTAACCCTTACTCTACCATGCGGTGATACTATTGCCATTTTCGGTGCCCCATCTTTGACCCTGCCTCCCAAGCGCATTTTCAAAAAAGTGCTAGTAGAGTAAGGGTTAATCTACCCGCGACAAGTGAATAACTTAAAGATATATATGCAGCATGGTCCCGGTGGGTAACCCACTGGTTTACTGAAGCGGAACGAGCCCGACTCTGCTGCTTGGAAGGCAGAGGACCCTTCAATAATCAGCCTGTGCTTAACCCTTACTCTACTACGTGGCAATACTATTGCGGTTTTGGATGCCCCATCTTTGACCCCACCTCCCAAGCGCGTTTTTAAAAAAGTGCTGGTAGAGTACAGGTTAAGTGTCAAAGGGACTATCAAGTGCTGGTAGAGTACGGATTAAATGTCAAAGAGACTATCACGTGCTGGTAGAGTACGGGTTAAGTGTCAAAGAGACTATCAAGTGCTGGTAGAGTACGGGTTAAGTGTCAAAGAGAATATCAAGTGCTGGTAGAGTACGGGTTAAGTGTCAAAGAGAATATCAAGTGCTGGTAGAGTACGGGTTAAGTGTCAAAGAGACTATCAAGTGCTGGTAGAGTACGGGTTAAGTGTCAAAGAGACTATCAAGTGCTGGTAGAGTATGGGTTCAGTGCCAAAGAGACTATCAGGTGCTGGTAGAGTACGGGTTAAGTGTCAAAGAGACTATCAAGTGCTGGTAGAGTACAGGTTAAGTGTCAAAGAGACTATCAAGTGCTGGTAGAGTACGGGTTAAGTGTCAAAAAGACTATCAAGTGCTGGTAGAGTACGGGTTAAGTGTCAAAGAGACTATCAAGTGCTGGTGGAGTACGGGTTAAGTGTCAAAGAGACTATCAAGTGCTGGTAGAGTGCGGGTTAAGTGTCAAAGAGACTATCAAGTGCTGGTAGAGTACGCGGTAAGTGTCAAAGATACTATCAAGTGCTAGTGGAGTACGGGTTATGTGTCAAAGAGACTATCAAGTGCTGGTAGATTACAGGTTAAGTGTCAAAGAGACTATTAAGTGCTGGTAGAGTATGGTTTGAGTGTCAAAGAGACTATCAAGTGCTGGTAGAGTACGGTTTAAGTGTCAAAGAGACTATCAAGTGCTGGTGGAGTACGGGTTAAGTGTCAAAGAGACTATCAAGTGCTGGTGGAGTACGGGTTAAGTGTCAAAGAGACTATCAAGTGCTGGTAGAGTACAGGTTAAGTGTCAAAAAAAATATCAAGTGCTGGTAGAGTACGGGTTAAGCGACAAAGAGACTATCAAGTGCTGGTGAAGTACAGGTCAAGTGTCAAAGAGACTATCAAGTACTGGTAGAGTACAGGTTAAGTGTCAAAGAGACTATCAAGTGCTAGTAGAGTACCGGATAAGTGTCAAAGAGACTATCAAGTGCTGGTAGAGTACGGATTAAGTGTCAAAGAGACTATCAAGTGCTGGTAGAGTACGGGTTAAGTGTCAAAGAGACTAGTACTGGTAGAGTACAAAGTGTCAAAGAGACTCAAGTGCTGGTGGAGCAGGTTGGTCAAAGAGACTATCAAGTGCTAGTAGAGTACCGGATAAGTGTCAAAGAGACTATCAAGTGCTGGTAGAGTACGGATTAAGTGTCAAAGAGACTATCAAGTGCTGGTAGAGTACGGGTTAAGTGTCAAAGAGACTACCAAGTACTGGTAGAGTACAGGTTAAGTGTCAAAGAGACTACCAAGTGCTGGTGGAGTACAGGTTAAGTGCCAAAGATACTATCAAGTGCTAGTGGAGTACGAGTTATGTGTCAAAGAGACTATCAAGTGCTGGTAGAGTACAGGTTAAGTGTCAAAGAGACTATCAAGTGCTGGTAGAGTACAGGTTAAGTGTCAAAGAGACTATCAAGTGCTGGTAGAGTACGGGTTAAGTGTCAAAGAGACTATTAAGTGCTGGTAGAGTACGGGCTAAGTGTCAAAGAGACTATCAATAGATACACTGATCTGGTTTTGCAGAGCTTTAAGATTCGACACATCTCTACTTCCATCACAATCAAGCAGCCAGACCTATTAGAATGATAACATGTTAATTCCTTTAAGACAAACAGGTATGTAACCCTTGTCAAACTGAAATTAAGTGAAGCGCAGGTCCCCTTTCTTGGCGAGATCCAACAAAGGTTCTGATTGACATACATATACATTCATTCACAAATTACCAATGCATGTTTTTGATCATTTAATATAAAAAAAAAAGGGAATTTAAGAAAATGTCTATAAGACTATTTCAATTCAGTTTTCAGGGGCTTAAATTCGAGTTAGATATAAGTCAAGATTTTTAAGGGAAAAAAAGCTCAAAACACTTTCAATGAGTAAATCTGACTTACTGTCTATTTGACCAATCTGTTGAAGACTCCAGTCAAGAAAATCAGGGAGTTGTTCCTGCTTCACGTCTTGTCTAGTCAGAAATCTATCAATTCATGAAGATAATAAGTTTGTACCAGTATCATCTTTAATTCTTCAGTTCCATCAAAGAAATGAAGGTTGAAGAACTTGAGCCACAACTGATTCCCATCCTGGCAAACTCTTTGGGCCCATGCAGAGATCATACATGTGCTTTCTCTAGCATGTGCCTAAAGTGTAAACTAAACTTTCATAAGAAATTGCATAGCACCTAAAAAACTGTAGTGATACAACGAGGTCTCTCTTGGAAAAAGCCCATTCTACAAGCCAATATACCTTCCCAGTCAGACATCTACGTCTTAAGATGTTAATCTTGTTAAGATCTTGCAAATTATGAGATAACTCAATTGCTCATTTGGCCAAACGGGGTTCTAAGATGATACTATCTAGCATATGATGAAGTACCTACCACAGCTACGTGTAAGTGTACAATCACAACTGTACTTACAACATATATAGCCAAGTGCAGGAAACATGAAATCAATTGCCTTCAAATCTATTAATAACCACCAAAATAGCCAAACATAATTCATGTACATTCATGTAACATATTACAAGGTAACCTTGGTATTTTCTTTTGTAAATCCTTTTTTTGCCAAATGTCTGTCATAATTCTGTCCAGTGGTAAAGCAAATTTGGACAAAACGATTTTGATTATTTACTACCCCAAATCAAATTCTAGCATAAATAAATTTTATCATCACTTTCAGTGACTCTGAATTCAGTGACTCTGAATTCAGTGACTGAAATAAGAAAGAAATTTAGAGAATTACATAAAGAATTTGAGCGATCCATTCAGTCATTTACTACAAAATTGGCATAAATAAAAAATTGATCAAAATTTGATCAGTCATATTAAATTAAACATTTTAAAGGGCTCTACTGATCTGCTCAGATTTTAATACTCTTTTAAACAATATAAAAATTGCTAAATGTCCAAAGACCCTGCAAAGTGAAGCTAGTTTAATTACAGACATAGGTGTACTTACTTAGAGACCATTAATGCAGCAGCATCCCTGGATTTATCACACACTGACAGGTACATCTGTTAAAACACATTAATTAAAATATATTTAATAGAGCAAACCTGTAGATTTTAATTCTAAGAATATGAAGAATATTTGGGTTTTGAGACCTGCTCAAGTATTTCAAACTAAGCTGTTTTATCAATCTTGGAGAAAATGATCCAAGAAGAAGGACTAAACAGCTTCTGTGTGCAAGTCTCATACATTTCTCATAATACAGTCCAAGTCATTAATGATAATCCATCAATCTTATGTTCCATAAGCTTTCCCATACAGTACTGAGGCAAGCAGTTTGACAACGGCGAGTTTTTTCGGAGTTTTACCGGCACTTTACCCGGCGCTTTACCAGCTTTTCACCGGCGCTTTACCGGCGTTAAAATTACCGGCGCAATTGTCAAACTGCTCTCATCGGTACTGTACATCAAGATACAATTTCAAACATGAGTCCTGATCATATTCACTCAAAACGACATAAAAAATTGCAGAATTTTACAAGTTTTAGACTTCCTATTAGGACAAACTAACTGCTTCATTATGCTTACACTGAAAATACAGCTAGAATGACTCTGTTACTATGCTGAAATAAGTCAAAACCAAGAACATCAAAGTGAATTGGATTACACAAATATACATCTCGCATAAAAAAAGCTACATTCTATATCATTGTCTTCCACCTCTATGCGAAGCAAAGGGCCTTGAATATAATATATAATGCCAACCGAAGGGCCTTGCATATAATTTATAATGCCAACCAAAGGGCCTTGAATATAATATATAATGCCAACCAAAGGGCCTTGCATATCATTTATAATGCCAACCAAAGGGCCTTGCATATCATTTATAATGCAAACCAAAGGGCCTTGCATATAATATATAATGCCAACCAAAGGGCCTTGAATATAATATATAATGCCAACCGAGGGCCTTGCATATAATTTATAATGTTACCAAAGGGCCTTGCATATAATTTATAATGCCAACCAAAGGGCCTTGAATATAATATATAATGCCAACCAAAGGGCCTTGCATATAATTTATAATGCCAACCAAAGGGCCTTGCATATAATTTATAATGCCAACCAAAGGGCCTTGAATATAATATATAATGCCAACCAAAGGGCCTTGCATATAATATATAATGCCAACCAAAGGGCCTTGAATATAATATATAATGCCAACCGAAGGGCCTTGCATATAATTTATAATGCCAACCAAAGGGCCTTGCATATAATTTATAATGCCAACCAAAGGGCCTTGAATATAATATATAATGCCAACCGAGGGCCTTGCATATAATTTATAATGCCAACCAAAGGGCCTTGAATATAATATATAATGCCAACCAAAGGGCCGTGCATATAATTCATAATGCCAACCAAAGGGCCTTGAATATAATATACGCCAACCGAAGGGCCTTGCATATAATTCATAATGCCAACCAAAGGGCCTTGCATATAATATATAATGCCAACCAAAGGGCCTTGCATATAATATAAAATGCCAACCAAAGGGCCTTGCATATAATTTATAATGCCAACCAAAGGGCCTTGCATATAATTTATAATGCCAACCAAAGGGCCTTGCATATAATTCATAATGTTACCAAAGGGCCTTGCATATAATTTAAAATGCCAAGCAAAGGGCCTTGCATATAATTCATAATGCCAACCAAAGGGCCTTGCATATAATTTATAATGCCAACCAAAGGGCCTTGCATATAATTTATAATGCCAACCAAAGAGCCTTGCATATAATTTATAATGCCAACCAAAGGGCCTTGCATATAATTTATAATGCCAACCAAAGGGCCTTGCATATAATATATAATGCCAACCAAAGGGCCTTGCATATAATTTATAATGCCAACCAAAGGGCCTTGAATATAATATATAATGCCAACCAAAGGGCCTTGCATATAATATATAATGCCAACCAAAGGGCCTTGCATATAATCTATAATGCCAACCAAAGGGCCTTTCAAATCATTTATAATGCCAACCAAACAGCCTTGCATATAATTCATAATGCCACCCAAAGGGCCTTGCATATAATTTATAGTGCCAACCAAAGGGCCTTGCATATAATATATAATGCCAACCAAAGGGCCTTGCATATAATATAAAATGCCAACCAAAGGGCCTTGCATATAATTTATAATGCCAACCAAAGGGCCTTGCATATAATTCATAATGCCACCCAAAGGGCCTTGCATATAATTTATAGTGCCAACCAAAGGGCCTTGCATATAATTTATAATGCCAACCAGAGGGCCTTGCATATAATTTATAATGCCGACAAAGGGCCTTGCATATAATTTATAATGCCAACCAAAGGGCCTTGCATATAATTTATAATGCCAACCAAAGGGCCTTGCATATAATTTATAATGCCAACCAAAGGGCCTTGCATATAATTTATAGTGCCAACCAAAGGGCCTTGCATATAATTTATATGCCAACCAAATGCCAACCTTGCATATAATTCTCGCCCACTGTGAACTATACTAAAACCCAATTCCCTAAATTTGGCATTTTATAAAGAACCATAGTATTACTCAGACTACACCCCTCTATCATTTGCTTAGGAACTGGAAAATCCTGCTATAGATCTAGGGGCCACCATTTTACATCCTCGAATGACAGACAGCATCAGAATTTGACAAATTGGCATGACCATATCTTAATTCGGTATAGCATGGTTTTGCTTGATAAATTCATCATTCAGTCAGTTTTTCTGTCAAATTTGAATCACAAATACACAATTATTCCCAATGGTATGGTTTTCCCCATAGATATGATTTATGCAATTAGGTCAATGTCAAAAGTCACAATACTCTCAGGTTGTTACATCAATTTCTAAATAGTAGTATTATTACACGTTTATTGTCATTTCTTTAGACAGGGTAACCCATGGTTGATCTTTGACATGCAAGGAAATAATCAAAAGTAAGAGCAAGTCAACTGATGAAATGATACAAATACTAAAATATTGAAAATAAGTAAAACATGAAATACAAAATCATATAAAAAAGTACTTATAACAAAAAAGAAAAAAAAACTATATAAACCATAAAAAGGAAATTATAGAAAACAGATTAAAACCAAAAATTTAAAATTAAATGTAAATTCAAAAGGTGAAACGACCCAGAGGATGATAACTGATGAGAGATGAAATATAAACCCACAAGCCACTTTCATGCAGACAGAATTGGCAGTAGAAGTCAAACAAGACCAACCACTACATACAGAATTGACAGTAGAAGTTAAACAAGACCAACCACTACAGACAGAATTGACAGTAGAAGTCAAACAAGACCAACCACTACATACAGAATTGACAGTAGACGTCAAACAAGACCAACCACTACATACAGAATTAACAGTAGATGTCAAACAAGACCAACCACTACATACAGAATTGACAGTAGATGCCAAACAAGACCAACCACAACAGACAGAATTGACAGTAGAAGTCAAACAAGACCAACCACTAGACAGAATTGACAGTAGAAGTCAAACAAGACCAACCACTACATACAGAATTGACAGCAGACGTCAAACAAGACCAACCACTACATACAGAATTGACAGTAGATATCAAACAAGACCAACCACTACATACAGAATTGACAGTAGATGTCAAACAAGACCAACCACAACATACAGAATTGACAGTAGAAGTCCAACAAGACCAACTACTACATACAGAATTGGCAGTAGACGTCAAACAAGACCAACCACTACACAGAATTGACAATAGATGTCAAACAAGACTAACCACAACAGACAGAATTGACAGTAGAAGTCAAACAAGACCAACCACTACATACAGAATTGACAGTAGATGTCAAACAAGACTAACCACAACATACAGAATTGACAGTAGAAGTCAAACAAGACCAACCACTACATACAGAATTGACAGTAGATGTCAAACAAGACCAACCACTACACAGAATTGACAGTAGATGTCAAACAAGACTAACCACAACATACAGAATTGACAGCAGACGTCAAACAAGACCAACCACTACATACAGAATTGACAGTAGATGTCAAACAAGACCAACCTCTACACAGAATTGACAGCAGACGTCAAACAAGACCAACCACAACATACAGAATTGACAGTAGATGTCAAACAAGACCAACCTCTACACAGAATTGACAGTAGATGTCAAACAAGACTAACCACAACAGACAGAATTGACAGTAGACGTCAAACAAAACCAACCACTACAGACAGAATAGACAGTAGATGTCAAACAAGACCAACCACTACATACAGAATTGACAGTAGATGTCAAACAAGACCAACCACTCAGCTGATGCCAGTGAATCAGTCTGCACACTAATGTAAAGTTATCATGTCAAAGGTATCTAAAAAATTATAAACATTTTAAATTCCCACCTTGCCAAGCCTAAGGATTTGTAGCATTGTTGGTTCCCTTGCTTCCCCTGTCACAAGCTTGGCATTGCTGTCCAACCTGGCCATGTCAAACGGAATAAGACAGATCATTGACATCCACAGTAGCAACATATACCTCGTCTCCCAGGTCTGTCAAGAAAATAATTGCATTTTACTCACTTAAACATAGGATTTTTGGAATCCCCTTCCATGCGGCATCACATTTCAGATTATAATCCACAAATTGTTTTATCAAACTTCTTTTGCATTCTGTAGTTTCTAGCTCTAAGCTTTTAAATTGTGATGAGAGACTTTGATGTCACTTCCTGTAAATGAGAGTTTTGATACCATTCACCCAGCTCCAAACAGAGCTTCTAAACATCTACTTAACAAGATTGAAAACAAGATTTTATAGTTTTTTACAGATTATTCTTTTTCATCCATGTACTTTCAGCAAAACATATTTTTGAAAAATACTGATAATCCAAATGTCAGCAAAATACTAATCAATTGAGCTTCAAAACTAAATAGTTCTCCTTTACCTACCTCATGATCTGATGGATCTTGTTGAAAAATCAGATTAAGTGTTGGCTCCAGGTCTACAACCTCATGTGGAAATAAACGCACCACCACCTTTGGTCCTCTAGCCTGTGAATATGAATAAAAGTTAAATCCTCAGAGGCAATGAAGGCTTATTCTCAAATGAGAACACTTTCATCGAATGTCAACTCCCCAGCAAGGTGGTACATGTACTCACAGCACTCCCCAGCAAGGTGGTACATGTACCCACAGCACTCCCCAGCAAGGTGGTACATGTACTAACAGCACTCCCCACCAAGGTGGTACATGTACTCACAGCACTCCCCACCAAGGTGGTACATGTACTCACAGCACTCCCCACCAAGGTGGTACATGTACTCACGGCACTCCCCACCAAGGTGGTACATGTACTCACAGCACTCCCCAGCAAGGTGGTACATGTACTCACAGCACTCCCCACCAAGGTGGTACATGTACTCACAGCACTCCCCACCAAGGTGGTACAAGTACCCACAGCACTCCCCACCAAGGTGGTACATGTACTCACAGCACTCCCCACCAAGGTGGTACATGTACTCACAGCACTTCCCAGCAAGGTGGTACATGTACTCATTGCACTCCCCAGCAAGGTGGTACATGTACTCACAACACTCCCCAGCAAGGTGGTACATGTACTCACAGCACTTCCCACCAAGGTGGTACATGAACTCACAGCACTCCCCACCAAGGTGGTACATGTACTCACAGCACTCCCCACCAAGGTGGTGCATGTACTCACAGCACTTCCCACCAAGGTGGTACATGTACTCACAGCACTTCCCACCAAGGTGGTACATGTACTTACAGCACTTACCACCAAGGTGATACATGTACTCACAGCACTTCCCACCAAGGTGATACAAGTACTCGCAGCACTCCCCAGCAAGGTGGTACATGTACTCACAGCACTCTCCACAAAGGTGGTACATGTACTCACAGCACTTCCCACCAAGGTGGTACATGTACTCACAGCACTCCCCACCAAGGTGGTGCATGTACTCACAGCACTCCCCAGCAAGGTGGTACATGTACTCACAGCACTCCCCACCAAGGTGGTACATGTACTCACAGCACTCCCCAGCAAGGTGGTACATGTACTCACAGCACTCCCCAGCAAGGTGGTACATGTACTCACAGCACTCCCCAGCAAGGTGGTACATGTACTACTCACAGCACTCTCCACAAAGGTGGTACATGTACTCACAGCACTTCCCACCAAGGTGGTACATGTACTCACAGCACTTCCCAGCAAGGTGGTACATGTACTCACAGCACTCCCCAGCAAGGTGGTACATGTACTCACAGCACTCCCCACCAAGGTGGTACATGTACTCACAGCACTCCCCAGCAAGGTGGTACATGTACTCACAGCACTCCCCACCAAGGTGGTACATGTACTCACAGCACTCCCCAGCAAGGTGGTACATGTACTCACAGCACTCCCCACCAAGGTGGTACATGTACCCACAGCACTCCCCAGCAAGGTGATACATGTACTCACAGCACTCCCCAGCAAGGTGATACATGTACTCACAGCACTCCCCAC
Organism: Chiridota heheva; assembly: GCA_020152595.1. Lineage (NCBI taxonomy): Eukaryota > Metazoa > Echinodermata > Holothuroidea > Apodida > Chiridotidae > Chiridota > Chiridota heheva. The sequence goes on from JAIGNY010000936.1 coordinate 783,213, forward strand.
CAAGGTGGTACATGTACTCACAGCACTCCCCACCAAGGTGGTACATGTACTCACAGCACTCCCCACCAAGGTGGTACATGTACTCACAGCACTTCCCACCAAGGTGGTACATGTACTCACAGCACTTCCCACCAAGGTGGTACATCTCACAGCTAAAGCAATCAGTGTCTTGCTCAATAACACAATATAAGTCGAATGGAATCCAGCATCTTTGAAGTACAAGTCAGACAATCTACAATCGAGTTGCTATGCTTCTCTCACATGTACTTCACTACAAATAAACCATTTGACTCACTTTCCAGGAAGCTATTATTTTAGACAATGTCAGCTCTATGAACTTTCTTGTTCTGTCAATAAAATGATACAATGTTTAGACATATGCACATTTCAAGAAGATTTCCAAGTTCAAAAGTATTATCAAAAGATAAAATCCTCAGCAATGTTGGTCTCATAGTTTGACCAATTTATGAATTTTTTATGATATAATATACATTCAAAATAAGATAATAATTATATTAAATCTAATAAATCTATATATTTTACACTATGATTCTACTGCAAAATAGTGATGTGTTATTAATTTAAACACCTCCAGGCACTTCACTCAATATTTGAGTATCTCATCCCAAAATTCAACTGAATTTGATAAATCAAACACATTCTATCAAGGTACATGTACATAAGGTGATTTCTTTGTTGATACACAGAACATATATATTTGGTAAATTGATAGGTACTTTTGAATATAAAAAACAATATACTGAACTAACAACACAATACTAAATCAAAAATAATTAATGTATCACAAGTCATTGGGAATTGACCAAAATCATCAATTTGAATTAATTTTAATGAAACTTTTTGCAGCTTTCATGGTTTATACAATTATATGGTATATATTAATAATATTAATACTTGGTTTTATGTAGTGCTTTTCTATGCAAGAATGCATACTCAAAGTGCTTTACAATGGAAACTTCAGGCTCAAAGCTGTAGCCAATATAGGGTGCACAAGCCTGTACTACTGTATTACCCTGCTCCTATCCCTTGTGCTGAGCACCAAGCGAGAGGGCAGCAGGTTCCCCTTTAAAGACTTTGGTAAGACTCAACCGGGGATCGAACCCACAACCTTCTGGCTGGGTGCTCTACCAATTGGACATCATGACTCAACCGGGGAGCGAATCCACAACCTTCTGGCTGGGTGCTCTACCAATTGGACATCATGACTCAACCGGGGATCGAACCCACAACCTTCTGGCTGGGTGCTCTACCAATTGGACATCATGACTCAACCAGGGATCGAACCCACAACCTTCTGGCTGGGTGCTCTACCAATTGGACATCATGACTCAACCGGGGATCGAACCCACAACCCTCTGGCTGGGTGCTCTACCAATTGGACATCATGACTCAACCGGGGAGCGAACCCACAACCTTCTGGCTGGGTGCTCTACCAATTGGACATCATGACTCAACCAGGGAACCCACAACCTTCTGGCTGGGTGCTCTACCAATTGGACATCATGACTCGACCGGGGATCGAACCCACAACCCTCTGGCTGGGTGCTCTACCAATTGGACATCATGACTCAACCGGGGAGCGAGCCCACAACCTTCTTGCTGGGTGCTCTACCAATTGGACATCATGACTCAACCGGGGATCGAACCCACGACCTTCTGGCTGGGTGCTCTACCAATTGGACATCATGATTCAACCAGGGATCGAGCCCACGACCTTCTGGCTGGGTGCTCTACCAATTGGACATCATGACTCAACCAGGGATCGAGCCCACGACCTTCCGGCTGGAAAGCGGATGCTCTACCAATTGGACATTGAGCTCCAGCCAGTCGATCTATGCTGTTCTTTTAACAAAATGGGTCTTAACACTCACCTTGGTAAGGAGATAGAGAAGCTTGAAAGCCAGATGAGAGAGCTTGGTATCCTGCTGCGTGTTTCTTGCTATGTCCAGTAACCTTGATAACATTGCTTCTAAGTGAGGATCCATCAAGTGAGGCTGCTCTTGGTACGTGTCCACAATGACTGCAGAGAAAAATGATGAAACTTATTTATTTAACACACTTTTAATAACATTTGAAAATTGTAGGCTGAGGGCTAATACTAAGACCAGAAAACCAAAGGTTTTGACGTACCGGCGCAGAATATGAATTTTAAATTTTAACTGTATTGTATTTATGTTACAATTCTATGCCTGTATTTAGCAAGAGATGATGAGGGGCATTCTATGCCAGGTAGTTAGCACGAGATGATGAGGGGCATTCTATGCCAGGTATTTAACACAAGATGATGAGGGGCATTTTATACCAGGTAGTTAACACAAGATGATGATTCTATGCCAGGTAGTTAAAACGAGATGATGAGGGGCATTCTATGCCAGGTAGTTAGCACGAGATGATTGGGGGCATTCTATGCCAGGTAGTTAGCACAAGTTGATGAGGGCATTCTATGCCAGGTAGTAAGCATGATGATGATTCTATGCCAGGTAGTTAGCACGTGATGATGAGGGGCATTCTATGCCAGGTAGTTAGCACAAGATGATGAGGGGCATTTTATGCCAGGTAGTTAGCACGAGATGATGAGGAGCATTCTAAGCTAGGTAGTTAGCACGAGATGATGAGGGGCATTCTATGCCAGGTAGTAAGCATGAGATGATTCTATGCCAGGTAGTTAAAACGAGATGATGAGGGGCATTCTATGCCAGGTAGTTAGCACAAGATGATGAGGCCGGGCATTCTATGCCAGGTAGTTAGCACGAGATAATGAGGAGCATTCTATGCCAGGTAGTTAACACAAGATGATGAGGGGCATTCTATGCCAGGTAGTTAGCACAAGATGATAAGGGGCATTCTATGCCAGGTAGTTAGCACGAGATGATGAGGCCGGGCATTCTATGCCAGGTAGTTAGCACAAGATGATGAGGGGCATTTTATTGCCAGATAGTTAGCACAAGATGATGAGGGGCATCCTATGCCAGGTAGTTAGCACCAGATGATGAGGGGCATTCTATGCCAGGTAGTTAGCACGAGATGATTTGGGCATTCTATGCCAGGTAGTTAGCAGGAGATGATGAGGGGCATTCTATGCCAGTTAACTTATGCAAATTCTGGATTCCATGTTGATGAGGGGCATTCTATTGCCGAAAGTTAGCACGACATGATTGGGGACATTCTATTGCCGAAAGTAAGCACCACATGATTGGGGGCATTCTATGCCAGGTAGTTAGCACGAGATGATTGGGGGCATTCTATGCCAGGTAGTTAGCACAAGATGATTGGGGGCATTCTATGCCAGGTAGTTAGCACGAGATGATTGGGGGCATTCTATGCCAGGTAGTTAGCACGAGATGATTGGGGCATTCTATGCCAGGTAGTTAGCAGGAGATGATTGGGGCATTCTATGCCCATTGGGGGTTAACTTATGCAAATTCTGGATTCCATGATGATGAGGGCATTCCAGGTAGTTAGCACGAGATGATTAGCACGTAGTTAGCACGAGATGATGCCAGGGGGCTTTCTATTGGGGGCAGTTAGCAGTTAGCACGAGATGATTGGGGGCATTCTATGCCAGGTAGTTAGCACGAGATGATTGGGGGCATTCTATGCCAGGTAGTTAGCACGAGATGATTGGGGGCATTCTATGCCAGGTAGTTAGCACGAGATGATTGGGGGCATTTTATGCCAGGTAGTTAGCACGAGATGATTGCCAGGTAGTTAGCAGATGGGGGCATTCTATGCCAGTAGTAGCACGAGATGATTGGGGCATTCGGCCAGGTAGTTAGCACGAGATGATTAGGGGCATTCTATGCCAGGTAGTTAGCACGAGATGATTGGGGCATTCTATGCCAGGTAGTTGCCAAGATGATTGGGGTATGCCAGGTAGTTAGCACGAGATGATTGGGGGGGGCATTAGCACGAGATGATTGGGGGCATTCTATGCCAGGTAGTTAGCACGAGATGATTGGGGGCATTCTATGCCAGGTAGTTAGCACGAGATGATTGGGGCATTTTATGCCAGGTAGTTAGCACAAGATGATTGGGGCATTCTATGCCAGGGCAGATGATTGGGGCATTCTATGCCAGGTAGTTAGCACAAGATGATTGGGGGCATTCTATGCCAGGTAGTTAGCACGAGATGATTGGGGGTAGTTAGCACGAGATGATTGGGGGATGATTGGGGGCATTCTGATGCCATGCCAGGTAGTTAGCACGAGATGATTGGGGGCATTCTAGATGATAGCACGAGATGATTAAGGGCATTCTATGCCAGGTAGTTAGCACGAGATGATTGGGGGCATTCTATGCCAGGTAGTTAGCACGAGATGATTAGGGGCATTCTATGCCAGGTAGGAGATTATGATTGGGGGCATTCTATGCCAGGGGCGAGATGATTGGGGGCATTATGCCAGGTAGTTAGCACGAGATGATTGGGGCATTCTATGCCAGGTAGCTCGCACGAGATGATTGGGGGCATTCTGCCAGATGATTAGGGGCATTTAGCACGAGATGATTGGGGCATTCTATGCCAGGTAGTTAGCACGAGATGATTGGGGGCATTCTATGCCAGGTAGTTAGCACGAGATGATTGGGGGCATTCTATGCCAGGTAGTCAGCACGAGATGATTGGGGGCATTCTATGCCAGGTAGTTAGCACGAGATGATTGGGGGCATTCTATGCCAGGTAGTTAGCACGAGATGATTGGGGGCATTCTATGCCAGGTAGTTAGCACGAGATGATTGGGGGCATTCTATGCCAGGTAGCTCGCACGAGATGATTGAGGGCATTCTATGCCAGGTAGTTAGCATGAGATAATTGGGGGCATTTTATGCCAGGTAGTTAGCACGAGATGATAGGGGGCATTCTATGCCAGGTAGTTAGGAGATGATTGGGGGCATTTAGGTAGCCAGAGATGATTGGGGGCATTCTATGCCAGGTAGTTAGCATGAGATAATTGGGGGCATTTTATGCCAGGTAGTTCGCACAAATGATTAGAGGATTTAGAGAATATTATCTTAATGGGATGTTATGAATTTCTCAGTTATTGTCAAGTTTGCTATCAAAGGCGGTAATGTTATAAGTATAGTGATTGATATTTTGAGTTCAAATTAATTTATATACTGTATATTCCATAATAAACGCACCGGATGCGTTACATTGTTTTAAATGAGGGCGTTTGTTTGAGGTTAAATTTTGAGTCAGTTCATGTGTGCATAGCAAGTTCAACTCTTTTGACTGTATTTTTTGGGCAGTTTGACTTTTTAAACAAGTTTTGGCCGAAGGCTAGTGTTAAATCACACTGTGTATTTAATATTACCAATCAATTTATGTGTGACTTTACGATTGTCACCGCACAAAAAACATGGGGGGCATTTTTAGAGAGGGAGGGGGGGCGTTTATTACGGAATATACGTTAAGCATATGTGGGGCTTCAAAGTCAGTTCCCATGTTAAGGGCAATTTGTCTTATTTTTGATTTGTCGCCATTTACCTAGAGAAGTGTGGTATCGTTTATGGGTGCTGCCACTTTGTTGTATGATGATATTTAATGCCGCCGTTTTGTGAACCATGCCGCCATTTTGTTTACAATAGGCTCACTGACTTTATGTCAGGTATGGGTTGTTATTTGTTTGTAACCATGCCAACTAGTATATGCATAATCATATATCTATAAGCTTGAAAGCCGCTGATATAGTTTTGTCATAGGGTTGCTGTGTTGGGACCTGCCTCATGCCAGTGGTCAATGACCGAGCTCATTCAGTGCCATTGAAGGGACCAAGCTGTTCAGGCAGGGTGGAAGCGATAAGGTTGCCAGCCAATGAGCGATAGCGTCAATAGCGACAGAGCGATAGGGTCAATAGTGACAAAGCGATAGGGTCATTAGCTGAAGAGCGATAAGGTCAATTCTGTGAAAGCTTTAGTCAGTAACTCAGGAGGAAGCTCCACACTTAGTGATAGTAACTCAGGAGGAAGCTCCACACTTAGTGATAGTAACTCAGGAGGAAGCTCCACACTTAGTGATAGTAACTAAGGAGGAAGCTCCACACTTAGTGAGTGACCAATCTGGAAACACAAAGTGTCATGGTGACCAAGCTGAAGGTTCTGATGGTTAATAAGGTGTATCTCCATGTAATTATCATTTGTATATATGAATGCTTGTTTTGCTGTTGATTAAAATCAAGAAGCCATTGGTTCAAATAAGGTGGTTTAAAAATATATATCTTACTTCACAATATATCTTTAAAATTGTTGTTTATTGCATCATGTGCCTCATGTGTTGATCAGTTGGGTAAACATCCAATTAGGGGAATTTCCCTAGTGACAGAAATATTTGGCAAAGCATGGACAATGTTTGTCATGTACAGTACCTGCTTAATCAGAGCTCCTTGTTAATTTATGAAAGTATACATGGACCAAACTCTTCATAACATGGCAAAGTTCCTATAGGGATGGAAACTGATAATAACTTAAGTTTTGAGTTGCAACTCTCATCAACAAAGTGGTGGACACAGAGATACTGTCCTAAGCTATGGGGAGGTGGTTTGTGCGAAGAGTCCCTCTTGAAGATAGGTGTAGCCAGGGATAGACAGAGTCGTATGACACCTCCCCTTACCCCCCCCTTACCATCCCCCCACCCAAAAAAAAGATCTAAATTTTGAACATATTCACCCTGGAGTCGACTTCATTCTTGGCGTACTAGTGTGAACAAATATTTAACTTGGCGTACTGTCCCAGATTTTTTCCGTTCAAGATTTCGAGTAAGTTAAGCTTGCATGGTTTTGCTCCGATGTGAAACCAGTCGGTTTCCAAAAAAAAAAACGGTTTTGACTGAAAACCATTTTCCACCAGTAATGTAAACAAGCCCTGAACATAAAGTGCATTACAGTCACTACATGCACTGTCATATGATGGCAGCAAATGATGTTTGTATCACAGTATTTTCTGTAAATAATGTTGAAAATGATAATTGAGGCGTTGATAAATAAAATGTATTAATAAACTTGAATGTTGTTTGCATGTAGTGTTTTTATTACCACATTTGCCCCTCAATGAAGGCCGATTTTACCACTTTGCTCACGATTTCTATTCATAGTGATGAATTCAACTTTCTTTCATGTAAAAAGAAAAGAAATTTGTCAGATAATTTGTAAAACAGATACAAATTAAGCTTCTAAATACATCATCTTACGATACGATGCTAGCCATAGCATACTCGATCATGTAGTACAATTGTTGCAGATTTGCATATAGCCTACAGTGGGAAAATACAACAGTTTAGATCCCATCACCCACTTGATACTCAACATTTCTTTAAAACATTAACCATGATCAGGCCATGGCTCTTAAGTTCTTAATCATGCATACCTTTCTGTTACTTTTCAAGTTCAATAATCATTCTTACTATGCTTTTACTTTCAATTGACCCCGTTTGTGCATCACGGAGACATTTTCAAATATACTTAAGCCACCAACGGGTCCCAATATGGCATTCGCCAAAACTAGGCGAACGGGAGTATATACAATAAAAATGCCCACTAATGAAAAGTAGTGTCCCACTCCCCACCAAATTTGTATTTTTTTCATCAAAATGAACAAATAAAAGTGTATTCCCTGCAATCTCTATAAGCAAAATACGATACGTGATTTGAATACATCATGATTGAAAATTAAACTGATTTACATTGTATTCCGGTACTTAAACTGGACCTTGTTTCAGCAAGGAGCTATGAAAACATTAAAAACAATTCTTCGGCACTCTGCAGATAAGATTTTTAGATCTACATTGATTTCAAACATTTAATAATAAGCACTATTTTTGGTCACTCAGAATCGTATAAAACAGCAAAACACATCTGTATTTGAACATTCTGTTTGTTCTTTCTACTTGTGAAACGATATACAGAGTGGAATGCAGAGATAATATTATTAATTTATGCATACCAACAGGCTATCACCGAAAGGGTCTTCAAAAACATATTTAAACTCCTTCCTCTTCCAACCAATGAAATCATTTCAGCTTGTACCCCTAAGCGAATCACACGTGCCATGGGTCAATTACATACACACATGATTGGAACGGAAGATTTCATCGATAGTGCTATTATGAGTAAACATAATTACACTGGAAGTTTGGGAACTGAAAAAAAAATTCTAAACAAAATGCACGAATTCCTGCATTCTTTTTAAATATGAACAATTTTAAGCAGAAGTTATTCAAAAGTATGAAAATGAGATTGGAAAGGAATAGAAACATTTTCAGGGGATGAATGGTCGTTTTCTCTGATGATCTAATTGTGAATCATATACCAGCTCCCTGTTAAGTGATACTGATAGCACGGAGATAATTTATCTTCGTTATTCCATAACAATCATGCAATTTCACTCCTCTAAACCATGCTATTTATAGCAATGGTTTTTCTCAGATTCAAACTTTCGAAAATATGATACACAGCATCAAGGAACAATTTATCGGCCCTTATTGGCAAGTGAAAAAGATATAAATCCTGTTAACTTGTTACTGGTGCGTGGAAAACTATAACTGTAAATACCGTCATGGTTCGCATGCCTATGCAAATTGACACCCATATTATATGACCCGGCCAATTATAAAAATGGCATCTCACACTAAGTCCCACATGGCATCCCATGTACCACATGGCATCTCACCCCATGTCCCATATGGCATCCCATCCCATGTCCCACATGGCATTCCACCATATCTTCCACATGGCATCCACCCCATGTCCTACATGACATCCCATGTCCCATGTGGCATTCCATCATATGTCCCACATGGCATCCCATCCTATGTCCCACATGGCATTCCACCCTATGTCCCACATCCCATGTACCAAATGACATCCCACCTCATGTCCCACATGACATCCCATACCTTGTCCCACATGGCACTCCACCATATCTCCCACATGGCAAACCACCGTACAGTGTCTCACATGACATTCCACCATATGTCCCACATGGCATTCCACCATGTCCCACATGGCATCCCACGCTATGACGCACATGGATCCCATCCTACATGTATGTTCCACATTAATCCAACCATATGTACCACATGACACCCTTCCCTGTCCCACATGGCATCCCTCTGTGTCCCGCATCAGTGGCTTCCCACCTGATGTTCCACAAAGCAACCTACTTTATGTCCCACATGGCATCACATCCTATGTCCCACGTCCCCATGGCCTCCTACCTATGTCCCACATAGCCTCCTACCCTATGTCACACATGACATCCTACCTTATGTCACACATGGCATCCTACCTTATGTCACACATGGCATCCTACCTTATGTCACACATGGCATCCCAACCTATGTCACACTCTGTGTTACTCGTGGCATCCCACCATGTCCCACATGCCATTCTACCCTGTTCCACATGGCATCCCACCCCATGTCCCACATGGCATCCCATTCCATGTCCCACATGGCATTCCATTCCATGTCCCACATGGCATCCCACTCCATGTCCCACATGACATGATCCCATAGGCTCCATAAGAAGTCTCATCTTAGCTATCACAGTCCCTGATTGAGCATACTATGTATAAGTGTCAGTTCATATGATAACTTATATGCAAATGACTTGTTGAAATGGGGTGGGACGCCATGTCCCACATGACATCCCATGTCCCACATGACATTCCATCCCATGGCAATCCACCCCATGTCCTGCATAGCATTCCACCACATATCCTACGTGGCAAAAAGTGGAGTCAAATAATTATGCCTGATATAGCCCTTGGTGTATACAACATGGTAAATATTAAATCATATGTCCTTCATGGCCCCCATCCATGTCCCACATGGCATCCCTCCCTATGTTTATATGCAATCACATCCTGTCACACTCCCTGACTAAGCATATTAAATAGAAAAGTCTAGTCAGGTCATAATACTGTAGCAGCTTTATGCAAATAACCACAATAATAAAGGTGGAGTTTAAAAAATCATGCTTGATACAACTGTTGGTGTCCAAATATTTAAGAGAATTTTAAGGATTTTAAATCCCAAGTACTACAAAGAACTTGAAGATCTCTGAAGAATATTGGAAAATTATATCATTTTACAGTTATCTTCTAAGAAAATATCAAATGTATTGTAGACTTTTTAAGGAAACTAGTCTTCAATCCTATCTTAAGTATCTCTGAAAAACTAACATTTTATAACGAAATTCTAACCTTCCATAAGAATATCTAAAGAAACTTTAACTTTTTCTGAAGAACTCTGAAAAAACTTTTACATTTTCTAAGGAATTCTCAAAAAACTTTAACATTTCTGAGGAAATCTCAGGACAAATCTGTGGACGGCCGGACGTAATCGCCATTACATAGGTTCGCATAATGCTATGTATGCGAATAAAAAATCACCCCTCTGCACTGATTTACATACAGTGGGAATAAAGTTAACTTTTTTGACCAATGACGGCACTTTCCGAATTATTACGTGCAGTAGTCACGCTCGTAAGTCATGACATCCATTCATAAGTTTTATATCCAATGGCCATCACGCCCAATGTGTTGTAGCTTGTAGTTAATGTAGTCTTGCACAATGCATGTAGGGTGGGGTTGGTTGTGAATTTATGAGTGAATGGTCTTGCCATTTGCGATATTGTTATTGCCGCGATTTATAATGGATTAACAAAGTAGTTTACAAGGCAAAAGGACTCAGGAGTGAATGATAAAGACTAAAAATAAAAGTGATTATGAAGTAATGAAAGTACAGTTGTTGTCTTCATGGAAATATTAGCCTAGAAATAAGACACAAAGAGACATTATTGAGCGTATTCTGTTATTACAGGTACATGTAATATTATGACTATATATTTAGAAACATTCTCATTTCTCAATGTATTATTAATTTAATCTGCATAAATATCACATATGTTCACAAATATATCAAAAAATACTTCAAAATACATTCTTACACAATGCATTTTTTTTTTTTTGAAATAAAACCAATTTTAACCATATTTTGGATTTATTTTTTTAACAGTAATTTGTTTTTTTCAGTACAGTACTTGTTTTGGGGATTTTTTTTATAAAACATGAATCAAACTGTGGTTTTCGAAACCGGTTTTAGTCACAAAAGCGGTAGACCATGCAAGCTTATTTCAAGCAACAATGTAAATTTGGCTCTACAAACAACCCCCATGTAATTGTGGAATGAATAGTACATTAAATTGCAAAAGAGGGAAGCATATGTTTTAATAATACATTGATATCATTTGTCACACTTTTTCATGAAATTTTTTTTTTATTCAACTACTGGCTAAAAGATTACTCTTAGACTATGAAAGTTAAAGCCTCAGCATACCTTCATCGTAGGTTTTGCATGGAATAAACCCTTGTAAAAAGGTTCAAAAAATATACTTAAAGGTCAAAAGTTTCACCCCATTAATATAATTTTGGAAGTGTCGTTCCAATCCTCATATCCCTTTCAATAGATGTGAAAAGCCCATGCACGTTATAACACACCCAGGTTACGATCAGCCCATCAAGTCATCGATTCAGTAGCACTGCCAGATTGTGAGTCCCATCGGAGCTACCGTAGTGTCTAAAAATACTCTGAATGAAAGATATCATTTGTATCAAGAGTATAAAAGCTAGAGGATGCTCAAGCTAATTGCGGGCTGCACACCAAGGGCTACCACTTTCAGCATAAAGTGCCCCCACCCTCTCCCCTGGACCTAGGCAATTTTTTGGCGAAGATTCCCATTTTAAGGTAAAATTTGGGGGAACTATAAAATGCAGGTTTACTCTCCAAAAATAGACCCTCTGACGAACCTCCTACTAAATTATCAAACAATAATAAGTTAAATCATATGGCTCCCATACAGTACCCCCGGCTATCCCCGGCTGGGCAGCGAAGTCGTGCGGACTGTAAGCGTCTAGGACTATCTTAATTAAAAAACAATGCATATCCATGTTGGAAGAACTTTTACATAATTTACGTGTGCTTTAGCAGCTGCAAGGGCAAATAGGATGCTTGGTTTGATTAGAAATTTGTTTTGTTCTCTTTGTAGAGAGGTTGTTCTTGATTTGTATAAGCAGTTAGTCAGGCCTCACCTTGAGTATGCTATTAAGGCTTGGAGTACCTTTTATGAGAAGGATAAGTTCATTTTGGAACAGGTTCAGCGAAGAACCACTAGAATTATTCCCGAAGTAAGGAATCTCTCTTATGAATCTAGGTTGCGAATTCTTGGATTGACCACGTTTGAGTTGAGAAGAGTACGTGGCAATATGATTCAGGTTTTAAAATTCCTATCTGGTAGTGATGCTTAGACTTCCTGTTATTTCTTGCATGTTTCAGCTAATCCTCATGTGATACGTGGTAACAGTTTGAAGTTGACCAAAGAGTTCTCATGGATAGATATTCAGCGTTTTAGCTTTTCGCAAAGAGTTGTTAATGAGTGGAATGGTTTGCCTAAGTGGGTAGTTAGTTCCAATTCTGTTCACAATTTTAGAGTCAACATTGGTAAGTTCTTTTAAACTCCAGGCGTCTTTGATTTTTTAATTTTTTGTGGTGGTGTTAATTTTGGCTTTTTATGGGGTAACTGACCTTTCTTAGCCTGTAATCTTGTTATGTTATTTTGTTATGTTAAGTCAAAAGAATGGCATATTCCTGGCTGGGCAGCACAATCATGTGGATTGTAGGCCTACTAATCTTAATTAAAGAACATTGCGTATTCATTAATCATGTATGATGATAATAGTGTCAATTGACCATGACTTCGCTGCCGGCAGCCAGGTATATACTTCAAAGTGAAGCTCTTTCTATAGTTGTACCTAAAATCCAGTTGGAAGTAGGCTATGTGTGTAATATTTAAATAGAAGATGAATCATTGTTTACAAAATATAAATGCATGTTTTCAAAAACAAAAGTAAATATTTTTAGCTAAACCGCTAGCCATGGATGGCATCAAGTTAAATGTAAAAGATGTAGGCCTAGGCCTATTAATATGATAGTTCACTAGCACTGCAGGTTGTGACAACACCATTCTGGAGGTCGCACACCTGGGAATGTTGTGGTGCACGGCGACGTAACAATGCTTTTTTGACGATCTCAAACTTGAGTCAAAGGGGAAAACAAACAGTCAGTTATCATTGCAGTCAATAGGAGAACATTTTTTTTTTTTTTATATCAAATACTGGACAGAATTTATTTTTCTTCACAAATGTTGTGTATTAGATAATAGTTTCCAACATATATGAGTAGGCCCCTACCAATGGTAGTACCATAAATTTTTGCTGACTGGCTAAGGCGACAAGTATTTATGAAAAATATCCCATTGACTGTAATGATAAAGTTTCCCCTTCAACTTGGCAAAACTGTACTGAGCCCATAGCCTACACTGTTACGTTGAACCGAACACCTTAATTAGGCCAACTTCTAGAGAAATCTTGAGCTAGACCCCCTCCCTTAATAATATACTGGAAGGGTACATGTAGCCTACTCATGTGTAGTTATAACTTAGGCCTATAAATATTTTCTGGAATTGCCCAAATTAAGGGGGAGGCCTGGGCCTATTCTCTAACGTTAATTACAAATTATTACTAGGCTTATTATCAAGTATTAGTAAAATGTTTCCCCTATGGCCTTAGGCTACTAGCCTACTATACTGGGCATATAGGCTATAGCCTAACTTAGGCCTATTTAATCCAACTTGCAATGTATCTGAATCTGAATCGGTTAAGTCGGCAAAAATCCTTAAAGAGGACATGAACGCCAACCGAGCGTAAAAAGTATGGTAAAAAAAAAGACTAGTTAGCAATACAAGTACACTGTTAGTAAGTTTAGCTTTGAACAGTTGAGACTTGGTGCATATACAATGTAGGCCTAGGCCTAGGCCTACATTAAAAATACTTACATGTGAAACGCTCCACTGCTAATTCAACTGATATTTGATCATTGTAAATATTCTGTAAGCTGTCTGTTATTTGCTTGACTTCTTCTGCCTCCTCAAATTCTTCACGTAAAGATCCCCTCTGAGCAACACCAACACCTTCATCACTAGCATCGTTCTCGATTACTTTTGATGACATTTTTCCAATCTAGCAAAAACCCTCGACAACCTGTCAGTGACAAATTAACGGTTAAGTAACTTGAAGTTGAACTTAAGTCTTAAGTCGACTTATAGTGTAGTACTAGTAGTGTAGGTGCCTAGGCCTAGTCAGTGTAATAGTAGCCTGCTGTAGTCATGTTGTCATGGTAGGTTACTCTATCATGCAGTCATGTACTGGAACCTTCTGACCTTGGCAGAGACAGCCTGGCTAGGAATACATACAAGTTACAACATTTGCCCACTTGGCGTTCCATACATGCGTAGTCAGTCAGACAACATACATGCACAGTCTATCGGACAGACAGACAGTCAATGCAGTCACTGAATACGTCAGTTCAATGACTCAAATGAAGTTACATTCGATCGCGACATCATTGCAAGGAATGTGTGGTTCGTGTGATTAATCCACCGCACTTTGATGAAAAAACCAGGCACAGTCGATAAAGAATAAAATCGAAGATGACGAGCAAGACTCGTAAAACACTGTTGGCTAAATTTACTTTATATTGGTTTAAACTGTACAGAGATTGCAAGAGCTCATCTGTTCATTGTTAGCTTTATTTTTTATTTCATTTACTCTCTCTGTGCACCAGACCATTTTCCTTAGGTTTTCCATATTGTCCGTAGGTTTGTTTTGCTCATATTCATTCCAATAATGTTCTTAAAGTAGAAACAGTTAAAAATATGTTTAGTAGTATAATCATGTTGACAAAAGGGTAGCTGTTCTTGTAATTGGCTTTAACTTTAGTTATATTCAGTCTTAATTTGATTATAGTAAGGTAAGGGTCTCCATTGTTTTCAACTCTGCAATATATTTCTTTTCAACTCTGCAATATATTTCTTTTAAAACCATGTTCTAGTTAAAATCTTGAGTTTCCTAGTTAGGCTTTCTTTGATCCATTTCCTCTCTTTCATCCGCAGCAATTTCTTTTTAACTTCTTTCTTCCATTGCTTTTTGTTTTTGTCTTCTTCCAAACATTTTTTATATAAATATCAATTCCGTATTTTCCTCATGTATTTGATTTCATGATGTCAAGATCCTGGATAGCTAAATCTTTTTGTGCAATAAGTATTTTTCTTGCTGATCTACGTTCGTCTGAGTTGAGTAAATAATGTATTAGTTTCTTGTAATGAATAATTTGTGAGATTGGCCAAAAACTTGCTTCTTTTAAAAAGTCCCCAATATGTGTGTATTCAAGTTATGGTATTTCTTTAGCTATTGTTGGGCCTATTGTTTCTTTTTCGGGTTATTGCTTTTCGTATTCTGCTTTTCTTCATGGAGAGTTCTATTTGTTGAGTTAGCTGTGTTATGTGGGTCGATTTTGAGAAGTCCTGTGCACGGACATGTAGGTGTTGAGGAAGTGTCAGTTGATAGTTTTGTATTTGTTTGTTCAAAGTATATGAATGCTTTGGAGTTGAGACTTTCTGGTTTTAGTTGTATCGTTGAAAAGGTTAATGCCAGCGTTTAGACTGAGATTAGTGGTTTAGATGTGGGTAATCAGACATGTGATGTTGATAGATCCTTGAGTGAGGAAGTTGACAGGGCTTTTGTTCGGGTAGATAGTCTTGGATCTGTTTTTGTTGGCCTCATGTTGGATTGTCTGTAGTTGATGATTGTACAGGTGCCATTAATAGTGAGGCTTTTCATTCATCTGGTACTTTGCCTGCGGATTCTGTTAGGGATAAGGTATTATGGGTAACGGATTTATCAAGGTATTTATGTTGACACAGAGTGTTGTGGAGTGGATCCTTGTAGTAGTGTAGCGTCGCCGAGTCTTTGTGGCGGTCTCGAAACACATAGTCAAGAGAACACTATAACACAGCAATATTAGGATTAGGTAGAATATTTTTGAGCTACATTATTGACTGATCCGAGACTTCCTCCCTCTCTGAATCTCAATCCAACTCTGCTCTATTTACAGCTAGTTATCATCAAAGCACAGTATAATAATACAGTGATTAACATGATTAATGGACAAATTAGCACAATTATCATGTCCAACCCACAAACCCAGACCAGGCCGAGACAGGCAGAATATTGTCTATTCTTAATTACTCTTTGTCAGTTTGTGGTCATGCATGTTGCACACCAATACCAAAAATATTTTAAGTACCAGGCTGGATGGTTTAAATAGGATGGGTCAGGGGACAAGGTTATTCCAAGTCATTAACTATTTATAAGGGCCAATTTGAGTCTAATGTGAGTAATGCAACCACATTACAGTAGGATTAGGGTGTCTTTTAGGGGCTAGAGTTGGTGACGTGAGTTCTGTTGAAACCTTGTGTAAGGGTAAAGATACTGTGGTAGTTTCAATAGGTACAAATGATATTTCAAGGAGAAATGTGTATTCTGTTGGGCGTAGTTCCATGGATTTGTTGTTCAGGCTAGTGGACACAGGTTGTTAGGTTATAGTTGTTGGTCTGTTGCCGAGTAGAAGCAGTTCCTTCATGATAGGATGATGTAGATCAATAGTTCAACTTCTTTACGTCTTTGATTTTTTTTTTTTTTTTTGGGTGGTGTACGTTAGTTTGGCCTTTCGGGGTGACTAACCCTTCTTAGCCCGTAATCATGTTATGCTACCGTATGTTAATAGTTGGCTAGAGAGTATTTGTAGTCTGTTTGAGTTCGGTTTGATTCTCGGGTTGATTGGGTCATGAGAGTTGGTTTGCAGGCTATGAAAGGTGCTCGTGTTCTTGCTAAGGGTGTCAATGGGGCAATTAAGGATCTGATTCCTTTTTAATTATTTTCTTAACTAACCCTGGGCTTCTTTGATTATTATTTGAAAAATATATATAAAACATTGTGGTGGTGGTGGTAGTGGTGTTAGTTTGGGCTTTTTTATGGGGTGATTAACCCTTCTTAGCAGTTCGGGTAAACCCCTCCTTTTTAGCCCTCGGTAAAACCCTTCGAAGGAGGGTTTTTAGACCATGGAGGCAGCCATTACCCATCATGCAATTTCCTTCGCCCATACACTTTGTACAGAGTGACCAAGTAAATTCATTTTGTGAACTACGACGGCGTTTGCTGAAGTGTGAGAGGTACATGGAATTATGGGGAAACATGTTAGCTAACTTTTATCCAGTACCTTTTGATATGTTCACCAGTCCGAATTTGAAAAAAGAGCCAATATATGGCACGACCCATGTTTGAAATGCTTAGGTTTGTTGCGAATAATCTGTACTGTGCTAACATCTGCGTTGTGTTGACTAAGCATTGACTTTTCTTCTTTGACTGCGATTGTCAGTGTTCAATAAATTACAAATTAAAAGGGTTATTTTATATGCATTCTTACATTAAATTTGTTCTTCGCGTAAGTTGTGTTGTTATTTACGTAGCCTCTTGGAGAACGCGTTCAATTAAATCATTTTAATGCAGTGAATTATCAGTTCCTTTGTGACTTTCGTATGTGATGTTCTGTCTGAACAGTGAACGTATTCTAACGTAGGCCTATTGACCGTAACTAATGCTAAGTTACAGCCATCATGTGCGTAGAGTGTACGTTGGACTGTTTGCATTGCAGGCTTGTGTGTAATATATATTGTCATTCGTTTTATTCTTTTTCACCCATTGTCTGTACTGGCGAGTAGCGTTCAGACGTTAGGGCCTAATCAAATCATGAATAAAACTTAAGCAGTTAGTTTAGTTAATCTCAAATTGCACTGTTTATTCCTTTACGATCTGTCAGTCAGTAGGTGATCGCATAATGCATACCTGAAATAGACCAAATTGAAGTTAGTAAGCAGCTGAGATGTGTGTGCGATTCGTATGTTTGAACTGTCGACTGGTTGCTGAACTGCGCGATGGTCAAACCGTGGAAGCAGGGATTAGCATGAAAGACTCTTTTCAGGGGTTCACCCGAACTGCTTAGCCTGTCATCTTGTAACGTTATGCTATATGTTAGGTTGGTATGATGTTGAATTATTTAAGTTGAAGATGCGGCAAATCATTCTTTTTTGCAGATTTTCTAGAGCTTGTACTTCTTGTACTGATAGATTAGTCTAAGTTTCCATATTATATGTGAAGGCTGGCATAGCTATTGCATCTAGTATTTTAATTTTTAGTTCAGTGTAATGCTGCATTTATGACTTTCTTTTGCCAGTGGTCGCCCTACTTTTCTTTTGTTTTATTCATACGCTCAATATGTTCCTCTTTCTTTTCAATCCTGTTTTTGTTTGGGTCTTTGGTGATAAACCATTCACCGAGATACTTCGCGTTTTCTGTTTTTTCCTCTTTTTTTGACATGTATATTTGGAACTTGTTCGGGTTTTTTATATATTTTGTTTATTGTTGAATGTAATTTTTGTTTTTTCCTTTAAAGTCAGGTTTCTACCTGTTACTTCCAGCGTTTCTGCAGTTCTGTAGTACCAATTCCTGCTATCGTCAACGTAGATTAGATTTCCAATTTCAACGTTAGGTCCTATAGTAATAATGCATCTTTCGCCTATCTGGTTTGTTTTGCCTGTTTCTATGGTGCGTAAAGTTGGTCCCATAATAGTGCTTTGTCTTACAATGTGGATCAGGATCATTTGCTCTGTCAATACTAACGGAGTATCTACCTTTACGTGTGCACTTTCGTTCATACGAATGATAACTCTCACTTCTTCAGCTGGTACTCCAATTTTGTATAATTCGTTACAAGCATTTATCAACCAGAGTTTATCAAAACACTTCTCTGCATCTGCTAGCATGATTAGGTTATTATCTAAATATCTATTATAGTCAATCAGAGCTTGTAAGGTGAATAAATGGTCTCTTTCTTGCATGTTCCCACACTGGTACTCAGTGATTCCTTTCCTAAATATACCTTTATTCCTTGTGTGCATGACTTTTTCCATCAGTTTACTAAGGATACTGGTAATAAAGGGACCTCTTTGGTTTTTTCATCTCTTTCCTGCTTCCTTTATTTTTAAATAATGATTTAATTTTCATGTATTCTCAGTCTTTAGATACTTCTCCAGCTTCTACTACTTCACTTGGCATCATAAATATACTTTTGTCCAGATCAGGTCCTGCTTTCTTATTATTCATTTTTCCATCCGCTTAAATCAGCTGCTTTACTGATCTTGAGTTTTTTCTTTGCATCATAGTATTCTTTCCAGGTTATTGGTTTAGCTCTTTTTTTTTAGTAACGATTAGTCTTCTAGCTTTATTGCAGTGTTCTAAAATCCATTCCATTTCTTTTTCTCTTGAATTATTTGTTTTTCTTTGTGTAAAAGGTTCTCATAATCTTCAATATAGGCCCTATACTTTCTTTATTCCTTCTGAATCTTCTATGCTTGCTCCACGATTGTCTCCATTGCTGTTATTTCTTCCCTTTTCTTCCTTCTATCTGTTTGATAAAATTTTGAGAAGTAGTTAACTCCTTCCAGTTTAATTTTATCAGAAACTTTAATGGTGGCTTTTGCGTTTTCCCTATTATCATGTTTTTGAATACATTGATTAATAAACTTTAGTTCTTTGTTTAAAACTTCTCTTTTTGTTGAACATTTTTCTGTAGAAGTTCTTTCTTAGTTTCCCTTCTAGCTTTCCTTAGTAATCTTGTAACATGTTTGTTCATTTTATATCATCAGAGATATCAGCCGCCCATTTCTCCACATCAGAGGTATCAGCCGCCCATTTCTCCACATCAGAGGTATCAGTCACCCATTTCTCCACATCAGAGGTATCAGCCACCACCCATTTCTCCTCATCAGAGGTATCAGCCGCCCATTTCTCCACATCAGAGGTATCTAGCCGCCTATTTCTCCACATCAGAGGTATCAGCCGCCTATTTCTCCACATCGGGGTATCAGCCGCCCATTTCTCCTCATCAGAGGTATCAGCCACCCATTTCTCCACATCAGAGGTATCAGCCGCCCATTTCTCCACATCAGAGGTATCAGCCGCCCATTTCTCCTCATCAGAGGTATCAGCCACCCATTTCTCCACATCAGAGGTATCAGCCGCCCATTTCTCCTCATCAGAGGTATCAGCTGCCCATTTCTCCTCATCAGAGGTATCAGCCGCCCATTTCTCCACATCAGAGGTATCAGCCTATTTCTCCTCATCAGAGGTATCAGCCGCCCATTTCTCCACATCAGAGGTATCAGCCGCCCATTTCTCCTCATCAGAGGTATCAGCCGCCCATTTCTCCACATCAGAGGTATCAGCCGCCCATTTCTCCTCATCAGAGGTATCAGCCGCCCATTTCTCCACATCAGAGGTATCAGCCGCCCATTTCTCCACATCAGAGGTATCAGCCGCCCATTTCTCCTCATCAGAGGTATCAGCCACCCATTTCTCCACATCAGAGGTATCAGCCGCCCATTTCTCCTCATCAGAGATATCAGCCGCCCATTTCTCCACATCAGAGGTATCAGCCGCCCATTTCTTCTCATCAGAGGTATCAGCGCCCATTTCTCCACATCAGAGGTATCAGCCACCACCCATTTCTCCTCATCAGAGGTATCAGCCCATTTCTCCACATCATCAGCCACCACCCATTTTCCTCATCAGAGGTATCAGCCGCCCATTTCTCCACATCATCAGCCGCCCATTTCTCCACATCAGAGGTATCAGCTGCCCATTTCTCCTCATCAGAGGTATCAGCCGCCCATTTCTCCACATCTCCTCATCAGAGGTATCAGCCACCCATTTCTCCTCATCAGAGGTATCAGCCGCCCATTTCTCCACATCAGAGGTATCAGTATCAGCCGCCATTTCTCCTCATCAGAGGTATCAGCCGCCCATTTCTCCACATCAGAGGTATCAGCCGCCCATTTCTCCTCATCAGAGGTATCAGCCGCCCACCAGAGGTATCAGCCGCCCATTTCTTCAGCCGCCCATTTCTCCACATCAGAGGTATCAGCAGGTATCGCCCATTTCTCCTCATCAGAGGTATCAGCTGCCCATTTCTCCTCATCAGAGGTATCAGCCGCCCATTCTCACATCAGAGGTATCAGCTGCCTATTTTTCTCCTCATCAGAGGTATCAGCCGCCCATTTCTCCACATCAGTATCAGGTATCAGTCGCCCATTTCTCCACATCAGTATCAGCCGCCTATTTCTATCAGTATCAGCCGCCCATTTCTCCACATCAGAGGTATCAGCCCATTTCTCCTCATCAGAGGTTCAGCTGCCCCATCAGAGGTATCACGCCCATTTCTCCTCATCAGTATCAGGCCCATTTCTCCACATCAGAGGTATCAGCCGCCCATTTCTATCAGCCGCCCATTTCTCCTCAGAGGTATCAGAGGTATCAGCCGCCCATTTCTCCACATCAGAGGTATCAGTATCAGCCCCATTTCTCCTCATCAGAGGTATCAGCTGCCCATTTCTCCTCATCAGAGGTATCAGCCGCCCATTTCTCCACATCAGAGGTATCAGCCGCCTATTTATCCACATCAGAGGTATCAGCCGCCCATTTCTCCACATCAGAGGTATCAGCCGCCCATTTCTCCACATCAGAGGTATCAGCCGCCCATTTCTCCACATCAGAGGTATCAGCCACCACCCATTTCTCCTCATCAGAGGTATCAGCCGCCCATTTCTCCTCATCAGAGGTATCAGCCGCCCATTTCTCCACATCAGAGGTATCAGCCGCCCATATCTCCACATCAGAGGTATCAGCCGCCCATTTCTCCTCATCAGAGGTATCAGCCGCCCATTTCTCCACATCAGAGGTATCAGCCGCCCATTTCTCCACATCAGAGGTATCAGCCGCCCATATCTCCACATCAGAGGTATCAGCCGCCCATTTTTCCTCATCAGAGGTATCAGCCGCCCATTTCTCCTCATCAGAGGTATTAGCCGCCCATTTCTCCATCTCATAGCAGATAATATATGTATTCTAGGCAGAGCCTACAAATTAATGAAATGCATGAGCTACGGAATGGACTATACAGTTCTATCAACGATTGGCAGATAGGTGATGCATGGTGCATGGACAGGTGGAAATATGAAAGAAAATATTAACAGAAGCTTAGTTTTGTATTGAAAACTTTGAGAATTTCTCACTCTGGACATATTGTTAGGGTGAAAACACTGGAAGGGGAATTAAAAAGAAAAAGAGTGGCTACTATCATAGCCTGGAATGGGATTTCCCGAAAGGAACAGAGGCGTCGCTATAGGGAGTGTGGGTAATATGCATCACACATTGTTACAATAATAGTAATAACAATAATAATAATAATGATTATAATGATAGTGATAATAATAATAATAATAATAATAATAATAATAATAATAATAATAATAATAATAATAATAATAATAATAATAATAATAATAATAATAATAATAATAATAATAATAATAATAATAATAATAATAATAATAATAATAATAATAATAATAATAATAATAATAATAATAATAATAATAATGATGATAATAATGAATAATGATGATAATAATAATAATAATAATAATAATAATAATAATAATAATAATAATAATAATAATAATAATAATAATAATAATAATAATAATAATAATAATAATAATAATAATAATAATAATAATAATAATGATAATAATAATAATAATAATAATAATAATAATAATAATAATAATAATAATAATAATAATAATAATAATAATAATAATAATAATAATAATAATAATAATAATAATAATAATAATAATAATAATAATAATAATAATAATAATAATAATAATAATAATAATAATAATAATAATAATAATAATAATAATAATGATAATAATAGTAACAACTTTAACAACAACAACAACAATAATAATGATAATAATATTAAAATACATACAAATTGTCAAAGCCGAAAATATAATTAACTGGGATATCAAATGAACCGTATTTGTCGAAAACAGAAAATGACCATTTTTGTAACTGTATTGACTGAGTTATTTTTAATATCTGACTAAAACTTTTACAGTTTGCACCAAAAGTCCTCCATTTTGGACAAAAAAAAAATCATTTTGGCACACAAATCTTCACTTTTTGATAAGAAAAAAAAAAAAAAATCTTCAAGCTTTTATCAAAAATCTTTAATTTTAGACCAAAACTTTCAAGTTTTGATCCGTTCGATCAAGACCGTTCACTGTGACCATATTAGATTGGTCAAATTTCCGAACTGCGAAATGATTCGATTTCATTTTTTTTTCTAAACGAAAAATCACCTTTTACATCCTTCAAGTTCTGAAATATTGTTGGTGTGCCCAATCTAATCCCGTAATTTGACAAGTTCAAGCGCAGGGCATATCCTTTTTTTTTGTCTTCTTTAAAAAAAGAGAAGAAATCTGGAGTAGGAGGGGGGGGGATATATTATCTCCACACAATTTATAAAGTCAGCGGAGTATGTGGAAGGGAAAAAAAAATTGTCTCAACAAACGTAGAAAATATACAGATCTCTTATGTTCACTATTTTGTTTACTATTTGTAGGCCTAACTTAAAGGGGGGTCGTTAAATTTTTGGAAATTGTGGAAAATTTCCACAAAATTGAAGAATTTTTTAAGAATTGTGGAAAATTGCACACAAATTTAAACAATTTCCACAAAATGAAAATTGAAGAAAACTTCATGAAAATGAAACAACCTTGCCGAAATTTGAAGAAAAATTTCAAAATGAAGCAAATTTCTCCAAAAAGGAGGAAGGAAACTTCAAAAAAATTGAGGAAAATTCTAGAGAATGAAGAAAATTTTCCGAGATTTAAAGCATATTTTACAAAATTTCAAGAAAATTTCAAGAAAATTAAGGAAATTTCTCAAAATTGAAAGCTAGTTTCTCAAAAAAGGAAAAAAAAATTCCTGAAAATTGAAGAAAACTTTTGAAAAATTGAAGAAAATCTCCAAAAAATAAAGGAAATTTTCCAAGAATTAAAGCAAATTTTATGAAAACTGAAGAAATTTGAGAGAAGCTTTATTTGAGCTGAAGCTTTATTTCTCCAAGGACCTCGACCCCCACCCCCACCCAGAAGCCTCTGGTTTTTGGCTGAAAATGGTTTCTTGGGCATGTTTACCATACAATTTTGGGAATGGTTTCTTTTTTCTTTTTTTTCCAAAGAAGAATGAAAAAGTGACATTCTTGTTATCTTCTTTTTGAACACTTACAGACTTGCTAACATTCATCATGAAAGGCACAAATTGCGGTTAAGTTGGGGTCCCCAAGCCTTGGGGTCCCCAAGCCTAGCCAATAAAAGGCCGTTTCAAATATATGAATATGTTTGTATAGGTCTATCACTTTTTACAGAAAGGATTTGATCGTAGACTCCAGGCCATGGAGCTAGAAAAGAGACCAGGCAGATACGCAAAAAGAAAAGACACGTGTTAGTCTGTCTGTCTGTAAAACATGTTTATTCAAAATGTCCAAGCTTACATCTATAAAACAGCCTTCTTTGACATATCTGAGCATGACGGAAGCTGTTTTCAGGTATATCCCATCAGCCCATGTGATCAATTTAAGTAAGGGGTTGTCCAGCCTATAACAAAACAGTTCTTTCTCTATGGAAAAGCATTTCTTTCTCTCTATACATGTACAGTTATATTCAAACACTCCTGGGAAAAATAATTATGCTGCCCGCACTTAGAGTCTGCAGTAGCACGCAAATGTTATGTTTAATACAGCTTCGATCAGCTCAAAATTATTATGAGGGTGCTAAGAAGAAATAAAGTCTCCATCGAAATTACATTACCTTTTTCATCAACATAATCGAAAAAATTAGATCATGACAATATCCTATAAAGTTATATTATTTAAAGTAGGTATATATATAAGTCTTATAAGGGAGTTTTCGTATATGAGAAGTGGGTAAAGCCCCCCTTCCCCTCCAATCCCCCGCTTCCTACGCCCTTGGGTCTACATCCGATCAGTCAGTTCTCATTCACTTTTTTCAGAAATAACATTATCAAGGTCCCGCCATCTTTTGGTACGCTTTGGACGACTTTGGTGAACCACTGAAGAATCATATTGTGCCGAGTCGGAAGGATGTTGATATCCATAAATTTGCTGCAAATTTGCATAGGGCCAAATTTGACAAAAGACCTTTGTCTTTTTAATCATGAAACATGAACAATAGGTGCAGACATTTCATCAGTGCCGTCGGCAGGTCGGAAGGGTATGTATTATGGTGGGGCTGGACTGGACTGACATTTGATGGTGTTTATTGCACGCTACGTTAGGGCTATTCCAGCGCAAAAAGAATTTCAGCGTGGGGTCTACGGGCCTGCGTAGGGGTCCATAGGGGCTGGTGTATTTTAACCGATCTGAGGGCCAAACTTTGATCTAACTTCAGCCCATTTGGATGAGTAGTGAGACAGGACTTTGTTAAGGAAGTTTCATTGGTGGGTCAAATAATGGCCCAAAATTGTAGGGGTGCAGGGGGCGAAGCCCCCAGATACTGGTGCATTTGAACCCTTTTGAGGGTCTAAAATGAACTAACTTCAGCGCATTTGGAGGAGTAGTGAGACAGGACTTTATACGGATGGCAAAAGTGGCACGATAGACAGTGAAGAAAATAATGCCAAATAATTGTATACTAGTACCCCTCAGAAATACTTTTTTCCTCCAAATTATTGCTAATAAACCCTATTTAGCACCTACTTTCTCTTTTTGTTCAACAGGCCCCAAAATAACATGCAGGTTGGTCCAAGTGGGAGGGGGATTCCATATGTGAGGTATGTGCCGCCTGGGCAGTTTCCTTTTTCAGAATTTCCGTAGTGCAGATATCAAAAATTCAATCTCTCATACTGCAGGTCTAAACAAAATTGCGTATTTTCATACCGCAGGTCTCAATAATCATATAATTTTGTAATGAAGTGATCAAAAATCCTGGGCGGCACATACCTATCACCGGGGGGAGTGGGGGAAGGGGGTGTCACCAGTTGGCCTAATTACATATGTGAAAAAAAGTTTGTAATGAGACGATACCAGGCTGGCAATATATAATTTTACGGAAACCCTTAGCTTAATTTGAAAGCATATACGGCAGTATACTTAAACTTTAGATAGTTTGAACACGCACACTCGTTTCCTTCTGAAATGGATCTCATCCAATCAAAAGAAGGATGTGGAGCGAGAAAATATAAAAGTTGTCAACTTAAACCAACTTAAGCACCTGATTGATCACATGGGAATTTTACATGAGCTTTGGAAATTTTTACCAGTAGGCCTAGTGCTGGTACTTGTAAGTTGTATAGTACCTAATGTTATGTTTCTGTGACTTGTCAGGTTGTGGTTGCAATTGAAAGGGATACATTTTCAATGAGTGTGAGTCAAGGCTTATTTTACTGCAGTGCATAGCAGAAAGATCGCACGTAAGTTGTGTGGCAGGTAACGCCAGTGCAGAGTGGGCCTACACTGTTCAGTTTTGCCGTTTCTCCCCTCCTGGCCACAAACTCAAACTGTCCCACCGACGTTAAATCCACTGGTTATATAGCCTAGGCCTAAGTTATATTATAACTTACATAACTAGAGCTTTATAACTTATAAAGCTCTAGTCAGGCCAGTAGGCTACTTGAGTATGCATCAGCAGTCTGGGACTCCCATCACCAGTGTAATGTGGATAAACTTGAATCTATTCAAAGTAGAGCAGCCAGGTTCTGTATGGCAGACTACTCTTATAAATCTAGTGTAAAAACATGTTTCATAAATTAGATTGGCCCCTGCTAAAATCTAAAAACAAGAAGATACAACACCCGGCTACATAAGCTGTATAAAATCAATAACAATCTTGTCGCCATCAATAAAGATGAACTCATCCCCACCATACAAAAAATAATCATGACCTTAATTTTCAGGTTCCCTATGCTAAAAAGAATGTATATAAACACTCTTTCTTTCCTCACACACTAAAGGATTGGAATGCTTTACCATCAGACATTGTACATTTACCAAATCTCAACTGTTTTAAAGCTAAATTTACTAAAGCTTGTATTGCTAACTAGTTTTTTACATATTTTTTTTACTCATACTTCTTGCGCTCGGTTGGCGTTCATGTCCTCTTGAAGGATTTTTGTTGACTTAACCGATTCAGATTCAGAAGTGTTCATAGTGTTATGGCAACCTATATAGGCCCACATATATAAATATATATATATATATACATATATATATATATATATATATATATATATATATATATATATATATATATATATATATATATATATATATATATATATATATATATATATATATATATATATATATATATATATATACTAGGCCCCTACAATCCTAGGCTATATGTATTAAGTATAGGCCTAATAGTTGCCAAAACGCTTTGAACACCTGCGCTCCAGGCCACCTAGGCCTACACCCAAGTTGTAACATTTAATAGGATAGGCTATAGCCTAACGTTAGGCATACATTACCAATCACGGAATAAGTGTCAGTGTACAAATACAAGGTGTAACGTTAGGCTCTTGGAGGGGAGAAATGGAAAATATTGCCTTTGTTTCAGCCAAATAATACAATATTTTTATGAACTTAAACTTTTGAAGAGTATTGTGGCTCAGGACTAATGTTAGTTATCATTCTCGAGGTCGGTTCGACGTAACCGTGTACGGGCTCAGTACGGTTTTACCAAGTTGAAGGGGAAACTTTATTATTACATTTACAGTCAATGGGATATTTTTTTTATGAATTCGTGTCGCCTCAGCCAGTCAGCAAAAATTAATGGTAGGCCTACTCATATGTATTGGAAACTATTATCTAATACACAACATTTGTTAAGAAAAATAAATTCTGCCAAGTATTTTTAGCAAACTGACAATTTTTTTTTTTTGTATAGCTTGTGTTATGGAATCATTTACCATCATTCTAGCTAATGCTGCTTTTTTCTATGGGCCAGATTTTAAAGCTATCAAAGAACTTTCCTTCATGGGATTAGTCATTTGCTGATGGAAACTGACCCTAGATATCATTGACAGTCTGAATTTTGAAAACGATCAATATAAAAAATGGTATTTTCCTTGAAAATGTGTCCTTTGTGATGTATTTTAAGTTTTTTCCCAGTAGGTCTGGCCATTGGTAGCATTTGATTTTCATGAAAATGTATTTAGTTGGACTGATAAATGCTCATATCTTCTTTTGGGCACAACTCTGTTACTCAGATTGACATAGGTCATCACAGGTAAAATTACATTGTTTTAATTGACAAAGGTCCTGACTTTGCACTTTTTGTAAAAGTTAGATAAGTCATTTTTCCCAATCCCAGTGAGCCCGCCCACCCCCAATCCCAGCGAGCTCGCCCACCCATCCCCAATCCCCGCCCACCCCCAATTCCAGCGAGCCCTCCCACCCACCCTTAATCCCAGCGAGCCCGCCCTCCCACCCACCCTTAATCCCAGCGAGCCCGCCCACCCACACCCAATCCCTGAAGTAAACTGGCTCACCCCAGAGTCACTTGGGTGACTGACAATTTGGTACAATGACACACATGTGAGTCACTGTTTCATATGTCAATGACTCACCTTTGACTGACATGGCCGGGGGTAGTAAACTTTTGAAAAATCAGACATACAGTACTTGCTTGAGAATGTTGTAAAAAGCTGGAGGAAAGCATCCACAAAATAATAAAAATGACAACAAAAATTGTTCCTATTTGTTCAAGGTTTGGTTTGTTGATGTTGAACTACACTCCAACAGTCATTTGTTCAAAATGATGAAACGCTTATTATGCACTTTTCAATTGTGTGACTCACCCCTACGCCCCCGAACAAGGTGAATCATTGCACCAAAGTGGGTGGACAAAACATGTACATTGATGCACCCCTCAGCCCCCTTTTGTTGGCGGCTAAGTCCTAAGTCAAACTAGTATATTGTTTATTTATTTTTTTAAACATCATGAAGATATACAATATCACTGCGACTGAGCTTCCATGCAACATCCGAGAGGGTGTTAAAAAAATGCAATGGATTCTGCAGTTAAGCCGACTAATCAATTTTCCAACAAACTTCAGTCCTTTGAGACAATGTATAATGATCTTTTTGTGATCTGTGGCATCACTTTGTTGAATTTTCGGTAAAAATATATCACTGTTTTGGTCAATTCAAAATTTCCGTGACTGACCCAAATTTGAACCACTGTGTGTTAAACATGCCTAAATACCTGGCAATTGTACCAGTAAAATGTGCAATGTACGATCGTCAGTAAAAATTGATATATACTTCTATTAATTAGTGAAAATGGAGTTAAATTAACAATTAGTAATCATAAACATTTTGTCCGACTTTGCTAAGGTGGGTAACATTAGGGGTGGTTGAAATTCAGGTCACCATATAGTAAGAACGACTCTCTATGCATTTCTATGTGTAAATACAGAGAGGCAGCGGAAGTTGAAGTTATTGGGCCGACCATGTTCACGCTAAGCGTGAACCCAAACGGTGTGGGGGTTTACGGGCCTGCTTAAGGGCCCTGGTGGGGTCCATGGGCAAAACCTCGGAAGACCCCCAGAAGCTCTGCAGTTTGGGCATTTTTTAAAAACCTTTTTTTTTTGCATTTTCTGACTGAGTTAGCAACAATATTGCTATGAGGATAAATTCTTCTAGACTTTAGGTAGCCTTATTATTCTTTTGAAAACCATGTTAAATATTTAGCCTATGTAGCCTAGGCCTATTCTCGGTAAAATTACACGATAACAGGCAAGTTGAAGTTTCAGTTTCCTTCTGGAATAATAATGGATTAGTTCAGTGGTCACGCATGTCCATCTTATTTGAACGAGGACTTCAAAAGAAACAAAATTGTTCAAAAATCTTATTCCATCAAGTTTAAAGCTCAGTCTTATCTGTGTAGAAATGACTGGTGAAGTAAGTCTACTGGGGAAAAGTTAGCATCTTCATCACATTCTTAACAATTGTTAATATATTTTGAAATAAAGTTTATTTAATTTTTCACTATCTAAATTATTTTTCCTTGAACTCAGGGGCATAGCCAGAGGAGGCAGGGGCTTGTGACCCCCAGTTGCAGAGGCCCCACCCCCTGTTGCCCACAAATGAAATGACAGAATATAGTGTAAAATCAAAAACAAAATGTGCACTTACATACACACTCCTCTAATATCTCCTGCACTGCCCGACACATCAAACGCCAGCCCACCTCACACACAATGCTCAAATTTGAAACGCTTATCATATACCCCTGCCTTCATCCCCTTTGACACTAATGTGACTTACATGTATACTACCAACTGATCTCAGCATACTGCAGCTAGTACCCTTATACTATCAGCTGATCTCAGCATACTGCAGCTTAGTACCCCTATACTACCAGCTGATCTCAGCATACTGCAGCTAGTGCCCCTATGCTACCAGCTGATCTCAGCATATTACAGCTAGTACCCCTATACTACCAGCTGATCTCAGCATACTGCAGCTAATACCCCTATGCTACCAGCTGATCTCAGCATACTGCAGCTAGTACCCCTAAGCTACCAGCTGATCCCAGCATACTGCAGCTAGTACCCCTATGCTACCAGCTGATCTCAGCATACTGCAGCTAGTACCCCTATGCTGCCAGCTGATCTCAGCATACTGCAGCTTAGAACCCCTATACTACCAGCTGATCTCAGCATACTGCAGCTTAGTACCCCTATACTACCAGTTGATCTCAGCATACTGCAGCTAGTAACCCTATACTACCAGCTGATCCCAGCATACTGCAGCTTAGTACTCTTATACTACCAGCTGATCTCAGCATACTGCAGCTAGTACCCCTATGCTACCAGCTGATCTCAGCATACTGCAGCTAAGTACCCCTATTCTACCAGCTGATCTCAGCATACTGCAGCTTAGTACCCCTATACTACCAGTTGATCTCAGCATACTGCAGCTAGTACCCCTATGCTACCAGCTGATTTCAGCATACTGCAGCTCATTACCCCTAAACTACCAGCGGATCTCAGCATACTGCAGCTAGTACCCCTATACTACCAGCTGATCCCAGCATACTGCAGCTTAGTACCCCTATACTACCAGTTGATCTCAGCATACTGCAGCTAGTACCCCTATGCTACCAGCTGATCTCAGCATACTGCAGCTAGTACCCATATACTACCAGCTGATTTCAGCATACTGCAGCTCATTACCCCTAAACTACCAGCGGATCTCAGCATACTGCAGCTAGTACCCCTATTCTACCAGCTGATCTCAGCATACTGCAGCTAGTACCCCTATACTACCAGCTGATCCCAGCATACTGCAGCTTAGTACCCTTATACTACCAGCTGATCTCAGCATACTGCAGCTAGTACCCCTATGCTACCAGCTGATCCCAGCATACTGCAGCTTAGTACCCTTATACTACCAGCTGATCTCAGCATACTGCAGCTAGTACCCCTATGCTACCAGCTGATCTCAGCATACTGCAGCTAAGTACCCCTATTCTACCAGCTGATCTCAGCATACTGCAGCTTAGTACCCTATACTACCAGTTGATCTCAGCATACTGCAGCTAGTACCCCTATGCTACCAGCTGATTTCAGCATACTGCAGCTCATTACCCCTAAACTACCAGCGGATCTCAGCATACTGCAGCTAGTACCCCTATACTACCAGCTGATCCCAGCATACTGCAGCTTAGTACCCCTATACTACCAGTTGATCTCAGCATACTGCAGCTAGTACCCTATGCTACCAGCTGATCTCAGCATACTGCAGCTAGTACCCATATACTACCAGCTGATTTCAGCATACTGCAGCTCATTACCCCTAAACTACCAGCGGATCTCAGCATACTGCAGCTAGTACCCCTATTCTACCAGCTGATCTCAGCATACTGCAGCTAGTACCCCTATACTACCAGCTGATCCCAGCATACTGCAGCTTAGTACCCTTATACTACCAGCTGATCTCAGCATACTGCAGCTAGTACCCCTATGCTACCAGCTGATCTCAGCATACTGCAGCTAAGTACCCCTATTCTACCAGCTGATCTCAGCATACTGCAGCTTAGTACCCCTATACTACCAGTTGATCTCAGCATACTGCAGCTAGTACCCCTATGCTACCAGCTGATTTCAGCATACTGCAGCTCATTACCCCTAAACTACCAGCGGATCTCAGCATACTGCAGCTCATTACCCCTAAACTACCAGCGGATCTCAGCATACTGCAGCTAGTACCCCTATTCTACCAGCTGATCTCAGCATACTGCAGCTAGTACCCCTATGTTACCAGCTGATCTCAGCATACTGCAGCTTAGTACCCCTATACTCCTCACCAATTTAAGCACCCGTACTTTTATTCTTACAGATTGCATCATAAATCTCCCCCCCCTCAAAACGTAGTGCCTAGCTACGCCACTGCTCAAATTTTCTTGAGGTGGTATATTATAAATACCCTTCCTAGATTCAGTTTTACTACATTTTTGACTTATCCCATGGTTTTAAAGCCACAAAATCGCAGGGCAAAATATGCCTTACCTTTCTCTTATTACCTTAACTTCTTTCTTCTTATTCACTTTCTCTCCCTCTATCCCTCCTCTCTTTCCTCTCTGTCCTAACTCAAGCACCTTAGTTTTTAACACCCTCTTGGCACATTTGCCTCTGTCTGTTGTGGTGCCATTAAACATCAACAAAAAAAAAAAATTGTTACAACTTTGAGGAATCTGAGGCTATAATACATTACAACTAGTCCGATTTTAGTCGCTTCTACACGAATGATACCAAACTTTAAACTCTCCTTAACGGAATAAGATTTTTCAAATTCTTCCTTCACTACTTTGCTTCTTCTGGAAGTCCTCTTGACCCCTGGACTTATCCTTTAATTGCGAACTCTTACGAAAACGAAGAGTGTTCATTAGTTATTCATTTGAACATTACAGTGAAATACTGCATAGGCTTAATATCACATGAATAATTATTGTTTAACATTGGTCGGACCATTGTCGGACAAATTTTTGCTCCAACCATGGTCAGGGTAATCGCGACGGTTTCGCCACCTATAAAAAAAAGTATTGCTTTATCGGATCCGACACAATTTTCTTTTATGCAAAAACTTATACCCCTTAAAATTTTAAAATCTTATGTTCACTGGATAGAAACTTGCTTAGTCTGAGAAAACAATTACTTTATTTATTTCAGTTTACAAAGCCAAATTCCTGAGGAAATGAGCCTTTGTCCCACTTTGCTATTTGGTTGTTCACCACCTCAGAAATGGAATGGTAATTAAGTGTCAGCGCACATTTTGAACATGTTGAGCAAAATCTGTATGCTTTGTTGTGTGAGCATATACACTTAAATGCATGAGCATTCTTGAGGAAAGTCACGAACAAATGCCCAAAGAAGGACAAAATAAAGTTTTGATATCGAAGATAATTGCACCATTTTGTGGACACGTGTTATAGGCCATTGACTTTTTCTTTATTGAGTGATACACGATTTTCAATGTACATGCTTTCATGCCCTAATCCACAGCATTAGGTCACTACATGATTTGGGCATGAAAATTAGTGCTACTGTATGTAGTGCTTGAAGTTGAATTCAGAGTGAAACGGTAATCTGCTAACTTTGAAAGCTGCTTGATTTTGTAGGATAATAATTTCTAGTATTATAAATGTAGTATCTGAGGACTCATAATAATTTATAGTATTATAAATGTAGTATATGAGGACTCATAATAATCAATAGTATTATAAATGTAGTATATGAGGACTCATAATAATTTATAGTATTTTAAATGTAGTATCTGAGGACTCATGATAATCTATAGTATTATAAATGTAGTATATGAGGACTCGTAATAATTTATAGTATTATAAATGTAGTATATGAGGACTCATAATAATTTATAGTATTATAAATGTAGTATATGAGGACTCATAATAATCCATAGTATTATAAATGTAGTATATGAGGACTCATAATAATTTATAGTATTATACATGTAGTATATGAGGACTCATAATAATTTATAATATTATACATGTAGTATATGAGGACTCATAATAATTTCTAGTATTATAAATGTAGTATATGAGGACTCATAATAATTTCTAGTATTATAAATGTAGTATATGAGGACTCATAATGATATATAGTATTATACATGTACTATATGAGGACTTATGATAATTTCTGGTATTATACATGTAGTATATGAGGACTCATGATAATTTCTAGTATTATACATGTGTATATGAGGACTCTATAATAATTTCTAGTATTATACATGTACATGTAGTATATGAGGACTCATAATAATTTCTAGTATTATACATGTAGTATATGAGGACTCAGTAATAATTTCTAGTATTATACATGTGGTATATGAGGACTCATGATAATTTATAGTATTATAAATGTAGTGTATAAGGACTCATTATAATTTATAGTATTATACACGTAGTATATGAGGACTCGAATCATAATAATTTCTAGTATTATACATGTAGTATATGCGGACTCATAATAATATCTAGTATTATACATGTAATATGTACACATGTAATATTATAAATGTAGTATCTGAGGACTCATGATAATTTCTAGTATTATACATGTACTATATGAGGACTCATGATAATTTCTAGTATCATACATGTAGTATATAAGGACTCATATTAATTTCTGGTATTATACATGTAGTATATAAGGACTCATAATGATTTCTAGTAATATAAATGTAGTAATATGAGGACTTATAATAATTTCTGGTAGTATACATGTAGTATATGAGGACTCATAATAATTTATAGTATTATACATGTAGTATATGAGGACTCATGATAATTTCTAGCATTATACATGTAGTATATGAGGACTCATAATTTATAGTGTTATACATAATTTATAGTATATGAGGACTCGAATCATAATAATTTATAGTATTATACATGTTGTATATGAGGACTCATAATAATTTCTAGTATTATACATGTAATATGTACACATGTAATATTATAAATGTGGTATCTGAGATCTCATGATAATTTGTAGTATTATAACTGTAGTATATGAGGACTCATAATGATTTCTAGTATCAGAATTGTAGTATATGAGGACTCATAATTTATAGTATTATACATGCAGTATATGAGGAGACAACTCATTATACTTTCTAGTAGTATACATGTAGTATATGAGGACTCATAATAATTTTTGGTTGTATACATGTAGTATATGAGGACTCATAATAATTTCTAGTATTATACATGCAGTATATGAGGACTCATAATAATTTATAGTATTATAAATGTAGTATATGAGGACTCATAATAATTTATAGTATTGTAAATGTAGTATCTGAGGACTCAAAATAATTTATAGTATTATACATGTAGTATATGAGGACTTATGATAATTTCTGGTATTATACATGTAGTATATGAGGACTCATGATAATTTTTAGTATTATACATGTAGTATATGAGGACTCATAATGATTTCTAGTATCATAATTGTAGTATATGAGGACTCATAATTTATAGTATTATACATGTAGTATATGAGGAGACAACTCATTATACTTTCTAGTAGTATACATGTAGTATATGAGGACTCATGATAATTTTTGGTATTATACATGTAGTATATGAGGACTCATAATGATTTATAGTATTATACATGTAGTATATGAGGAATCATAATAATTTCTAGTATTATATAAATGACTTATAAAAATTTCTAGTATTATAAATGTAGTATATGAGGACTCATAATGATTTATAGTATTATACATGTAGTATATGAGGACTCATGATAATTTCTAGTATCATAATTGTAGTATATGAGGACTCATAATTTATAGTATTATACATGTAGTATATGAGGAGACAACTCATTATACTTTCTAGTAGTATACATGTAGTATATGAGGACTCATAATAATTTTTTGTATTATACATGTAGTATATGAGGACTCATAATGATTTATAGTATTATACATGTAGTATATGAGGACTCATAATAATTTCTAGTATTATAAATGTAGTATATGAGGACTTATAAAATTTCTAGTATTATAAATGTAGTATATGAGGACTCATAATGATTTATAGTATTATACATGTAGTATATGAGGACTCATGATAATTTCTAGTATTATACATGTAGTATATGAGGACTCATAATAATTTCTAGTATTATACATGTAGTATATGAGGACTCATAATAATTTCTAGTATTATACATGTAGTATATGAGGACTCATAATGTTTTATAGTATTATACATGTAGTATATGAGGACTCGTAATAATTTCTGGTATTATACATGTAGTATATGAGGACTCATAATTATTTATAGTATTATACACGTAGTATATGAGGACTCATAATAATTTATAGTATTATACATTAGGCTTGGGCGATATATCGATATTTCGATATATTTCGATATTGACCTATATCGATAGTATATTGAGTTCAAGGGTCGATTTATATCGTATTATGTTTTTTCAATAATACACAATACATGAACTATTACAAAACTAAATATGACTATCAAACATCTAAGTATTTTTTATTAAGCAGCCACAAAAAGTTAATAAATTTCATTTATATCAAAGTTTCAGGCAGTCAGTTATGATAAAACTTCATTAAAACATTAATTTTGTGATAACAATTACCCAAAAATCCTTCCATGAACAAAAACCACTTGACTCATGGAGTACAGAATTTATAATACTTCAACTTTATACTTGATGGCTTAATTTATGTTCAGACAACAAAAATCATAAGATGTTAAATCCTCAAACATCGTGTTAAGTTTCCTCAAAAGGAATACTGAATCTGAATTTGTATATCAAACAGTCATTAATTGACAAATTACTGACAAAACTATGAGGTTTTTCTCACTATTTTGTTGCTCAGAAAGTCTAAAGTAAAAGTGACAAACTGGTCTTGTCAGATCGATCAGATAATGTACAGTGCAGTAACTACATACACACACAGTATCACTACTGTACAGTACTCTTTACTATGTTCACACATACCATCTACCAGTGCTGTCTCTTCTTAGTGACAACATATGATTGAAGCAGACTAGAAATTAATAATATGCATCATATATGGACCTCTGAATTTCTAGAAGTCCATATAATGCTACCAAAATAATGCCTCTTCAGTACAACTTTCATAAGAAGTAAGTGAGTTATAAAATTTTAAGAAGAATTGGAGCCGATTTTTGTAAGGCATACAGTGTAGGCCTAATACCAGTTCCACAACATTTTCTTTTTTTTTAAGAATATGCCGAGGCCTAAACTTTTTCAAAGTTTCTGTGATTGATCTTTTGAGATAGAAACCATGTAAAGAACATTTTTTTAAATAATGGGTGTTTATTTGAAGATCATATGTATATATTTTGCAGTGATTTCTGTTAATTTGTACAAAAAGTTTTACTTGACATTTTTGAGCCGAGACGAGATTACCTTGCCCAGAACAGTATATACAGCTTAGGATGACGCCCTATAATTTTTATATCGATATTTCGATATTATCGATATTTTTCATGAGGATATCGATATTGCATTATGTTTATAGCCTATTATACATGTAGTATATGAGGACTCATAATAATTTATAGTATTATACATGTAGTATATGAGGACTCATAATAATTTATAGTATTATACATGTAGTATATGAGGACTCATAATAATTTATAGTATTATACATGTAGTATATGAGGACTCAATTAATGATTTTAGTATTATACATGTAGTATATGAGGACTCATAATAATTTATAGTATTATACATGTAGTATATGAGGACTCATAATAATTTATAGTATTATACATGTAGTATATGAGGACTCATGATAATTTATAGTATTATACATGTAGTATATGAGGACTCATGATAATTTATAGTATTATACATGTAGTATATGAGGACTCATGATAATTTATAGTATTATACATGTAGTATATGAGGACTCATAATAATTTCTAGTATTATACATGTAGTATATGAGGACTCATAATAATTTCTGGTATTATACATGTAGTATATGAGGACTCATAATAATTTCTGGTATTATACATGTAGTATATGAGGACTCATGATAATTTATAGTATTATACATGTAGTATATGAGGACTCATGATAATTTATAGTATTATACATGTAGTATATGAGGACTCATAATAATTTCTAGTATTATACATGTAGTATATGAGGACTCATAATAATTTCTAGTATTATACATGTAGTATATGAGGACTCATAATAATTTCTAGTATTATACACGTAGTATATGAGGACTCATAATAATTTCTAGTATTATACACGTAGTATATGAGGACTCATAATAATTTCTGGTATTATACATGTAGTATATGAGGACTCATAATAATTTTTAGTATTATAAATGTAGTATATGAGGACTCATAATAATTTCTAGTATTATACATTTCTAGTAATATACATGTAGTATATGAGGACTCATAATAATTTCTAGTATTATAAATGTAGTAATTTCATACTACAGCAGGTTAAGGACTACACAGTTTCTTGGTGTGAACAGAAATTGTATATATTTGGAACAGTGCTTACTCAACCCTATTGCTGTTCACATTTTACTCAGCTCAGCATGACCGTGGTATTTATTCCTTTATTGTGGGACAATTAATTAATTATTAAATATTCATCAACAGTAAGATCGCATAGATCAGAAACAGTGTTTGGAGGACATGTTCATGTAATTCTTGAATTTGTTAAATTTCTAACTTTAATAGTTTCTTTTACTTGAAAACTAACCCAACCACCCACAACCTCAACCTCTTTCGCATCAGCCGAGCCAAAGCCAGGCGCATTATTAAGGACAGTTAAAATACTTGGAACAAGTTCATCTCTTCTCTCACCACCAACACCTCCACTAAGAAGATTTGGAGAATGGTTAACAGCTTCCACGGCAGGGTGAGCAAGTCTCCTATCTCCCATCTCTCCTGGAATGGTAAGCTTCACACCACAAAAAAGGACATCGTTTACCACCTCGCTGCCTCTTTCAGCAACATCTCGTCCTCAGCCAACTATCCCAATGCTTTCAAAGCCAAAAAAGCTCACGATGAAACCCAGAGTATCACCTGTCCCTCTGACAACACCGAGAGCTATAACACCCCTCTCACCCTTTCTGAATTAAATCAAGCCATCCATGACGCTAGCTGCACCTCCGAGGGCCCAGATAACATTCCCTACCAAGTCCTGAAACACCTCCCCAACAAGGCCACCACTACCCTACTCACCATCCTCAATCACATCTGGTCCTCACACTCCTTTCCCCCTATCTGGAGGACAGCTATCGTTTTTCCATCCCCCAACCAGGAAAGGACAGTACCGACACCTCCAGCTACCGCCCCATCACCCTCACCTGCTGTCTCTGTAAAATTATGGAAAGGATCATTAGCCTGAGACTAAACTAGTTCCTTGAGACCAATAAAATCCTCTTCCCTCACCAAAGCGGCTTCCGGAATCATCGCAATACCCTGGACCAGTTAATTACACTCGACACCGCTATTCGGGAATTCTTTGCAAAAAATGAACACCTCATTGCCATCTTTTTCAACCTCGAGAAAGCTTTTGACACTACTTGGAAATACGGCATTATCCACAAACTTCACACCATCGGCCTCGGAGGCCACCTCCCCACCTTTATTCAAAACTTCCTCTCACCCAGGCAGTTCCAAGTTTGTATTGGCCTGCCCTCTCCAACCCCTATCCCCAAGAAGAGGGCATCCCCCAAGCAGCATCCTCTCTCCCACTTTCTTTAACCTGAGCATAAACGACATAGCGGACAACCTTGGCCCCAACATCAAACATGCCCTCTACATGGACGACTTCACCATCTTCTACTCCTCCCCAAGCTTTCCTCTTGTCGAAAATAGGCTTCAAATCAACCTCAACTGGCTGCAAACCTGGTACAACAACAACGGTTTTAAATTCTCGAAAGACATGACAGTCTGCATGCACTTCTGTCATTTCAACAACCGCCACCCCAAATCCAACCTTATGCTTAATGGCAATCGCTTCCCTAAAGTTGACCACACTAAGTTACTGGGTGTAACTCTAGACTACAAGCTCTCCTATAAACAACACATCACCAACCTGAAACAAAATTGCAACAGCTTCCTCAACATTCTCCGCTCCTCTCCAAAACCACCTGGGGTGCGAACCGTTATGCCCTCCTCAAAATCTTCAGGCTCACCATTCGTGCCAAGCGTGACTACGGCAATATTGTCTACTGTGTCGCTCACAATTCTTACCTCAATCACATCAACACCATCCAATATGAAGCCCTCAGGCTTTGTCTGGGTGCCTACAGGACCTCCCCAATCACCACCCTTCACATTGAAGTCAACAAACCCCCCTTCCTGCTATGCTGTAAAAAGCGTAGCCTCTCCTATGCTTTTAGAGTCCTCACCAACACCCAGAACCCTGTTTACAACCTCATTAGATACCCCAATTTCTCCACCCTCTTTGATAGGACTAAAACCCTATGCCCTCCCTTCAGCTTATGCATCAAATCAGACCCTTTCAATCTCGGCATCAATCCCACCACTTTCAGCACTTTCTCCTGGCCCATTTTTTCTCCCTGGGCCACCCTCTCCCTACTATCCACCTGGACCTCTTCACTCATCACAAAACCCAAACCCACCCTAACCTCTTAGTCAACCTCCACAACCAAATCAAAGACCAATTCTCAAACTATATCTCCATCTATACTGATGGCTCCTAGGAAGGCGACAAGACAGCTACTGCTGCCGTCATCCAAGACATCACCCTCAGTAGCAGGCGTCCCGACCACTCATCCATCTTCGGCCAAGGCCAAGGCCATCCTCCTCACCCTCAACTTTATTGAATACTCTCCGCTCAGCCACTTTGCCATCTTCTCTGACTCCAAGGCTGTCCTTACTTCATTACTCAATGTTAAATGGGATGACCCCACATCTCACCTCATCCTCCGTAAACTCCTTTTGCACCCCTCCCTTCTCCGTAGGAAACATTAATTTCTTCTGGATACCCAGCTATGTTAGCATCCCTGGCAATGACAGGGCTGATGCAGCTGCTATGCTTGCCCTCACCCTTCCCCTACCCCTTTTCCCAAAACCCTTTCTGACATCAAACCGCTTATCACTTTCCTTATTCGTGGCAACTGGCAAACCTCATGGGACTCCCAAATTGATAACAAACTCCATCACACCCACCTCACTCACTCGCACCTCCTTACTGGCTGCCCCTCACCCTTCTGCAACAATTGCCATTGCACTCTCACAGTCCATCACATTCTCCTTGCTTGCCCCCTGTACAAGCTTCCCATAGCTTCCCTCGCTGCCCACAACTCGATAGCCGAGTTCTTCCAAAAAAAATCTCTGGACAAAATTATCTCCTTCCTTCATCATGCTTCCCTCTAGAACCATATTTAGTCCTCCTTTCCCACCCCCTCTCTCTCTACATTACTTTCACACCCATACACCTCCTCTCTCGATCTTAGATTTTTGGCTTTTAGTTCTCGTGTTTCTCTCAATCTCCCCCTGTTTACTCTTCTCCTACCTCTAGAATGATCTAACCTCTCAGGCACAATTTGACCCTTGCTGTTGTGGTGCTGTTAAGCATTTGCATGACATATACCCAATATAATAATGACATACTCAAATTTAACATAACTTAAAAAACAAGATTATTTGCTCATTGATAACATTTAAAATTTAAAAACCTAATTTGATTGATTAGGCATTTGAATGAGATATAATGCAGGATTTCCTTACCATGGCTTCTTCATATGCAATAACAAAAGTTAATTTGATTGATCATTTAAATAAAACAAAAGTACAAGACTATTATTTTCTCTACAGTGAAAAAAATAAGTGATAATTTACCAGGAAATAATGTAAAATACAAGATTGTATTACCTCTTCTTGAATTCCTAATTATAGTTGATAGTAACATGATTGATCAATATAAAAAATATTTTAAAAAGTATTCATTCTCTTTTGCAACTGCTATAAAATATCACAAGTTTACTTGAATAAAGGTCATCAGCATGGTTTGCTAAAATTGAGTATACTCCATGTAGCACCCACTTGAAAATGATTCAAATGTTTCATGAAGAAAATATGAATATGATAATTATATTATACATGAATAAATCTGCATAATTTATTCATAAATTGATATATTCATGTATATATATATATATATATATATATATATATATATATATTCATATATATATATATATATATATATATATATATATATATATATATATATATATATATATATATATATATATATACATACATACATACATACATACATACATACATACATACATACATACATACATACATACATACATACATACATACATACATACATACATACATACATACATACATACATACATACATACATACATACATACATACATACATACATACATACATACATACACACATACATACATACATACATGTATACACCCTTACATACATACATGGAGTATATTGGCTTTTACATGGAGTATATTTTCAAATAAATGAAAATCAGACATAATTTTGGCAAAACATTATCTGCTCCTGATAAATGTTGGACCAGTATGACTTCTGGACACCAAAAGGTAGAATAAAGAAGGGAAGACCTAAGACTACATGGAGAAGAGTGGCAGAAAAGGAGAGAAATTGTTTTGGATGGAGCAGCTTGGGAGAAGCTGCAGTAGTTGTAAGAGACAGAAAGAGATTGAAGAATTTGCTTAGAGAAGCCTCAATCTCCATACGCAGGAGAAAGGAGCGGTGAGGTGAGTATGATGATATGTTTGACCAATCGATCTCCATACCCAGGGAGAAAGATGATATGTTTGACCAATTGATCTCCATACCCAGGAGAAAGGAGCGGTGAGGTAAGTATGATGATATGTTTGACCAATCGATCTCCATACCCAGGAGAAAGGAGCGGTGAGGTGAGTATGATGATATGTTTGACCAATTGATCTCCATACCCAGGAGAAAGGAGCGGTGAGGTAAGTATGATGATATGTTTGACCAATTGATCTCCATACCCAGGAGAAAGGAGCGGTGAGGTGAGTATGATGATATCCGGTGAGGTAAGTATGATGATATGTTTGACCAATCGATCTCCATACCCCAGGAGAAAGGATGATGATATGTTTGACCGATTGATCTCCATACCCAGGAGAAAGGAGCGGTGAGGTGAGTATGACTAATATGTTTGACCAATTGTACTAATGTAAAGGAATTCATTTCAAACTACACATTTGTTTCTTTTTTCATTTTTGTAATTTTATTGTTTTTCTTTTTTGTAGCTGCTGGATATGAGAGATCATGGTACCGCACAACTCCCCTGAAGCGCATGTGATGTCGGAGAATATCAGTTTGGTAAAAGTTTTCCTTCCAATAAGATGCATCAATTCTGTAAGTGGGTGTTGTGTAGGCACCTGGAATGCTGAACGATGCATGGCTGTTGTAACGGACATTTTGAATAACAAAGTGGTGAGCAGCACAAAACAGAAATTCATTGGTCCCTGGGTGAATTTAACTCATTCTCAGAATTTTAAAGAAGAAACAGACTTTAGTTATGTCACTAATAATGTCAGGGTGTCCTTCATTCAGGAAAATTTTAACGGAATTCCAACATGCAAATGCATCCTTTATACAGACCATACGATTTCTGTGAATGTTTTACTCATTTTGTTCAACGATGAAGTGGACAGACCATTTATTCTCAAAACCAAAAGTTCTCATCATAAAGATGGAATTGACAAAGATGTACACTTGGCCTTGGATGTCTTCGAAACTCATCAAAATGCAAAGAAGAAAAGTTGGATGCACAACTCTTCTGTAAG
The DNA here is from genome assembly GCA_020152595.1 of Chiridota heheva. Taxonomy (NCBI): domain Eukaryota; kingdom Metazoa; phylum Echinodermata; class Holothuroidea; order Apodida; family Chiridotidae; genus Chiridota; species Chiridota heheva. Next base: position 827,068 of record JAIGNY010000936.1, read on the forward strand.
AATGGTGGATGTTGTCATGACGATTCTCACCTTTCCAATCCATCTTCTGTGGGATATCGTGAATTTGAAGACTTCGGCTAAAGTTGTATATAGTGTGAAAGAACTCCTTAGTTCCTTGTAAGTATTTACTGTTTGTTGTCATTGCTAGACTCCTTAGTTCCTTGTAGGTATTTACTGTTTGTTGTCATTGCTAGACTCCTTAGTTCCTTGTAAGTATTTACTGTTTGTTGTCATTGCTAGACTCCTTAGTTCCTTGTAGGTATTTACTGTTTGTTGTCATTGCTAGACTCCTTAGTTCCTTGTAAGTATTTACTGTTTGTTGTTGTTGCTAGACTCCTCAGTTCCTTGTAGGTATTTACTGTTTGTTGTCATCGCTAGACTCCTTAGTTCCTTGTTAGTATTTACTGTTTGTTGTCATTGCTAGACTCCTTAGTTCCTTGTAAGTATTTACTGTTTGTTGTCATTGCTAGACTCCTTAGTTCCTTGTAAGTATTTACTGTTTGTTGTCATTGCTAGACTCCTTAGTTCCTTGTAACTATTTACTGTTTGTTGTCATTGCTAGACTCCTTAGTTCCTTGTAAGTATTTACTGTTTGTTGTCATTGCTAGACTCCTTAGTTCCTTGTAAGTATTTACTGTTTGTTGTCATTGCTAGACTCCTCAGTTCCTTGTAACTATTTACTGTTTGTTGTCATTGCTAGACTCCTTAGTTCCTTGTAAGTATTTACTGTTTGTTGTCATTGCTAGACTCCTTAATTCCTTGTAAGTACTAACTGTTTGTTGTCATTGCTAGACTCCTTAGTTCCTTGTAGGTATTTACTGTTTGTTGTCATTGCTAGACTCCTTAGTTCCTTGTAAGTATTTACTGTTTGTTGTCATTGCTAAACTCCTTAGTTCCTTGTAGGTATTTACTGTTTGTTGTCATTGCTAGACTCCTTAGTTCCTTGTAAGTATTTACTGTTTGTTGTCATTGCTAGACTCCTTAGTTCCTTGTAGGTATTTACTGTTGTCATTGCTAGAATCCTTAGATCCTTGTAACTATTTACTGTTTGTTGTCATTGCTAGACTCCTTAGTTCCTTGTAGGTATTTACTGTTTGTTGTCATTGCTAGACTCCTTAGTTCCTTGTAAGTATTTACTGTTTGTTGTCATTGCTAGACTCCTTAGTTCCTTGTAGGTATTTACTGTTTGTTGTCATTGCTAGAACTTCTAAATATTTCATCTTCTGTTGTTTTCTTTTTTTTGTTGATGTTAAAAACATAGTGCCATTTTGAAAATATTGAATGTTTCATTGTTATCTAAAAAGAATATTGAATTCTGAACAGACTGTCTTTACATTTTGTGAAAAGCTTTTAATGTTTCCAAGCCATCCAAGATACATGTATACATGATGTTTTAATATGCATGTAGTCTGGAAATTAGCAAGTTTGTATTTGAAGGCTAATAAATTCTAGAAAACATTTTCAAATTCAGTCATTGCCAATGTTTAAGAACTCACTGATTATTGTAGATAAATGTGTTCAACATAGAAATTTGAATATTTCATAATTTTAATCATTCATGTGTGAAAGACTTGTTTGTTTCTTATACTGCAAGTCAGCAGTCTTTTCTCAATTCTGTAAGTCAGATCCGTGGTCATTCAATTCATCTGCTGTACTTAAAGGTTTAGAAGTCTTCCTGTTTCAAAATCTTTTAAATATGATGAATTGTAGTATGAAAGAGGGATGCCGAAATGACAATATGTGGATTGAAAAAAATACAGTAGATTGGAACGGATGCCGAAATGACAATATATCGATTGAATACTGTAGATTGGGAGAGATGCTGAAATGACAATATGTGGATTAAATACAGTTGGTTGGGAGGGAAGCCGAAATGACAATATGTGGATTAAATACAGTAGATTTGGAGGGATGTCGAAATGACAATATGTGGATTAAATACAGTAAACTGCGAGGGATGCCGAAAAGAAAATACGTGGATTGAATGCAGTAGATTGAGAGTATAAGAGTTATGTGGTTTAATGTTAAGTTAAAAGGTTTAGTGTTGAGTTATGTGGTTTAGTGTTATGTTATGTGGTTTAGTGTTAAGTTATGTGGTTTAGTGTTGAGTTATGTGGTTTAGTGTTATGTTATGTGGTTTAGTGTTAGGTAATGTGGTTTAGTGTTAGGTAATGTGGTTTAGTGTTGAGTTATGTGGTTTAGTGTTAAGTTATGTGGTTTAGTGTTTAGTTATGTGGTTTAGTGTTATGTTATGTGGTTTAGTGTTAGGTAATGTGGTTTAGTGTTTAGTTATGTGGTTTAGTGTTATGTTATGTGGTTTAGTGTTAGGTAATGTGGTTTAGTATTAAGTTATGTGGTTTAGTGTTATGTTATGTGGTTTAGTGTTAGGTAATGTGGTTTAGTGTTAAGTTATGTGGTTTAGTGTTGAGTTATGTGGTTTAGTGTTAAGTTATGTGGTTTAGTGTTGAGTTATGTGGTTTAGTGTTAAGTTATGTGGTTTAGTGTTTAGTTATGTGGTTTAGTGTTATGTTATGTGGTTTAGTGTTAGGTAATGTGGTTTAGTGTTAAGTTATGTGGTTTAGTGTTATGTTATGTGGTTTAGTGTTAGGTAATGTGGTTTAGTGTTAAGTTATGTGGTTTAGTGTTAATTTATGTGGTTTAGTGTTAAGTATGTGGTTTAGTGTTAGGTAATGTGGTTTAGTGTTAAGTTATGTGGTTTAGTGTTAAGTTATGTGGTTTAGTGTTGAGTTATGTGGTTTAGTATTAAGTTATGTGGTTTAGTGTTATGTTATGTGGTTTAGTGTTAGGTAATGTGGTTTAGTGTTAAGTTATGTGGTTTAGTGTTATGTTATGTGGTTTAGTGTTAGGTAATGTGGTTTAGTGTTAATTTATGTGGTTTAGTGTTAATTTATGTGGTTTAGTGTTAAGTATGTGGTTTAGTGTTTAGTTATGTGGTTTAGTGTTAAGTATGTGGTTTAGTGTTAAGTATGTGGTTTAGTGTTTAGTTATGTGGTTTAGTGTTAAGTACGTGGTTTAGTGTTAAGTATGTGGTTTAGTGTTTAGTTATGTGGTTTAGTGTTAATTATGTGGTTTAGTGTTAATTTATGTGGTTTAGTGTTTAGTTATGTGGTTTAGTGTTAATTTATGTGGTTTAGTGTTAAGTATGTGGTTTAGTGTTAAGTATGTGGTTTAGTGTTTAGTTATGTGGTTTAGTGTTAAGTATGTGGTCTAGTGTTAAGTATGTGGTTTAGTGTTAAGTATGTGGTTTAGTGTTTAGTTATGTGGTTTAGTGTTAAGTATGTGGTTTAGTGTTTAGTTATGTGGTTTAGTGTTAGTCATTGTTGTCTCCTTATCACAACAAATTAAAATGTTATCATTGTATTATATGAATAATATTCAATGATTCCTTCTCATTGCAGATATAAAGTGCAATTCATCCAAACTGTTTTACAACTTCCCACATTTATGACACAGCTCTTTCAAAAATACCAAGCCATGAGATACATTGCCAGCGACATAGTCACATCCTGGTCATCAAAAAGTTCCCGAAACAAAGAGAGTATTGGCTCTGTGAGGTAACTTTAAACTTTCTTTGTCCCACATTCAGCCTTTCATGGGGGCGGGGCACAAACTCCTCAAGAGGGGGCATTGGGGCAGTCTCTATTATCCCTTGTTTCTAACTTTTTGTTTGATTTCACAAGCGATGCACAGACCTTTGCAAGGGGAATGGTTCCCATGCTGGCTACAGACCTGTGCAAGATGTAATCATTTGCAGTAGACAATTTAGTACAGGAAGGCTCTCCCTTTTCAGCTGAGTTCTTCATGCTTAAAATGACTGGTTATTGGTGATGCAGTGCTTCATTACTATTCATGAAATGATGCTTAATATGATTGGTTATTGGTGATGCAGTGCTTCATTACTATTCATCAAATGATGCTTAATATGATTGGTTATTGGTGATGCGGTGATGCAATCAAACAAAGATATTGCTAGTTGATAGATACCCTTCATTGTCATCATTGCTTGTGAATTCAGGTTCAAGAACCAAGTGTTGGGACTCTTCCTGGACTTGCTTCTTGGCTGGTTGGCATGTGCTTGCTTTCATCATTTGTTGCTATGGATTCCAATTACCACATGGCTCATTGATTGGACGATTGTAAGTTTAAAATATAACGATAATATCAATGTATCCTTGTTTTGACAAAGAAGTAGCAGTGCTTAAGTCTTTGGTATGACTCCTAACCATCTAACTGGAAGGTGGGTGCTCTGTAAAATATGCCAACCACTTCCAACACTATAACTTTCCTTAGTTATATTGCGTTATCTTTTTGTCAATATGTTTGTATTTAGTTATAAAAGAAATCAATGAAATCTTATAAGTAAATTTGTAGGAAATATGGTTGTTATTATGTATGTAATTAGTTATTAATTATTAGTTATTTGAAGGAAATATGGTTGTTAATATGTATGTAATTAGTTATTAATTATTACTTATTTGAAGGAAATATGGTTGTTAATATGTATGTAATTAGTTATTAATTATTAGTTATTTGAAGGAAATATGGTTGTTAATATGTATGTAATTAGTTATTAATTAATAGTTATTTGAAGGAAATATGGTTGTTAATATATATGTAATTAGTTATTAATTATTACTTATTTGAAGGAAATATGGTTGTTAATATGTATGTAATTAATTATTAATTATTAGTTGTTTGAAGGAAATATGGTTGTTAATATGTATGTAATTAGTTATTAATTATTACTTATTTGAAGGAAATATGGTTGTTAATATGTATGTAATTAGTTATTAATTATTACTTATTTGAAGGAAATATGGTTGTTTATGTATGTAATTAATTATTAATTATTAGTTATTTGAAGGAAGTATGGTTGTTAATATGTATGTAATTAGTTTTAATTATTACTTATTTGAAGGAAATATGGTTGTTAATATGTATGTAATTAGTTATTAATTATTAGTTATTTGAAGGAAGTATGGTTGTTGATATGTATGCAATTAGTTATTAATTATTAGTTATTTGAAGGAAATATGGTTGTTAATATGTATGGATCAATGACAATACAAAAGATTCCATTCCAGGAATGCAATCTGCATTACATACCAAGTAAAAAAAAAAAGTTAACTGTTCCATAAAACAATAATTTTTCAATCAATCAATAAATATTGATAAATTCAATTACAGGCTACTGCTACTGTACTTCAGAGGATGCTTCACTGGCTGATGGGAGCTCCTGTGGGGCTCAAGCTGAACAGTGCTGTGGCCAATTTTCTGGGTCATTTCTTCCTCTACCAGAGTATACTGTGGACTGGTAGGTCTTCTTTCATTTTATAAGAAATGCAGTCATGCTCATCTATTCATCTACCCCTGTGCTACTTTAGGTGAACATACACCATTCATAATTTAAGTTAATTGAAAGGAAAGTCTATTGTTAGTATTAATGCCCTCTACCACTGTAAGTTACATGAATGTACACCATTCATAACTTAAGTTATGATCCCAGGTTAAACATTGTCACAAGTGACATGGAGTGATTTCTTCCAAAGAGGAAGTTACTCACACATAGCCAATTAATCAATTTCTTTGACTGTTATTAATAAATCATCATAATTATTCAATAATAAATCTGAATGAAAAATATACTATCTATACACATTATCTACACACATTATCTATACACATTATCTATACACATTATCTATACATTATCTATACACATTATCTTTACACATTATCTTTACACATTATCTATACATTATCTATACACATTATCTTTACACATTATCTATACACATTATCTATCATTATCTATACACATTATCTATACGCGTTATCTATACACATTATCTATACACATTATCTATACACATTATCTTTACACATTATCTATACACATTATCTTTACACATTATCTATACACATTATCTATACACATTATCTATACACATTATCTATACACATTATCTTTACACATTATCTATACGCGTTATCTATACACATTATCTATATGCGTTATCTATACACATTATCTATACACATTATCTATACACATTATCTTTACACATTATCTATACACATTATCTATACACATTATCTATCGTTATCTATACACATTATCTATACACATTATCTATACACATTATTTATACACATTATCTTTACACATTATCTATACACATTATCTATACACATTATCTTTACACATTATCTATACACATTATCTATCATTATCTTTACACATTATCTATACACGTTATCTATACACGTTATCTATACACGTTATCTATACACATTATCTATACACATTATCTATACACATTATCTATACACATTATCTATACACATTATCTATACACATTATCTATACACATTATCTATACACATTATCTATACACATTATCTATACACATTATCTATACACATTATCTTTACACATTATCTATACACATTATCTATACACATTATCTATAACATTATCTTTACACGTTATCTATACACGTTATCTATACACGTTATCTATACACATTATCTTTACACATTATCTATACACATTATTTATACACATTATCTTTACACATTATCTTTACACATTATCTATACACATTATCTATACACATTATCTATGCACATTATCTTTACACATTATCTTTACACATTATCTTTACACATTATCTATACGCATTATCTATACACATTATCTTTACACATTATCTATACACATTATCTATACACATTATCTATACACATTATCTATACACATTATCTATACACATTATCTATACACATTATCTATACACATTATCTTTACACATTATCTATACACATTATCTATACACATTATCTTTACACATTATCTATACACATTATCTATACATTATCTACACATTATCTATACACATTATCTATGCACATTATTTATACACATTATCTTTACACATTATCTATACACATTATCTTTACACATTATCTATACACATTATCTATACACATTATCTATACACATTATCTTTACACATTATCTATACACATTATCTATACACATTATCTATACACATTATCTTTACACATTATCTATACACATTATCTACACATTATTTATACACATTATCTTTACATTATCTTTACACATTATCTTTACACATTATCTATACACATTATCTATACACATTATCTTTACACATTATCTATACACATTATCTTTACACATTATCTATACACATTATCTTTACACATTATCTATACACATTATCTTTACACATTATCTATACACATTATCTATACACATTATCTATACACATTATCTATACACATTATCTTTACACATTATCTATACACATTATCTATACACATTATCTATACACATTATCTTTACACATTATCTATACACATTATCTTTACACATTATCTATACACATTATCTTTACACATTATCTATACACATTATCTATACACATTATCTATACACATTATCTATACACATTATCTATACACATTATCTATACACATTATCTATACACATTATCTTTACACATTATCTATACACATTATCTTTACACATTATCTATACACATTATCTATACACGTTATCTATACACGTTATCTATACACGTTATCTATACACATTATCTATACACATTATCTATACACATTATCTATACACATTATCTATACACATTATCTATACACATTATCTATACACATTATCTATACACATTATCTATACACATTATCTATACACATTATCTATACACGTTAACATGCAAACTTTCCGGTAAGTGTCCCAACAGATTTGTCTAAGATTGTCTGAGAAATATCATTGAGTGAAAATATCGTAACTGTCAATGGAAAAATAGTTTTATGCAGGGAAGCTAGGTATTTTTTCAAAAAACAGATATTCAATTGTTTCGAGAATTCAGAACAATACAATAAAAAGCACTAACGTCTTTTGAACCAGACCGTGCTATTTTAAGTAGATAGGAAATATGTGCTTTTTTCTTTATTTCGGCATTAAACCCTTTGTGTTGCAACCCAATTTTTAGCTCAACGACATTGAGGTTATAAAGTGAGATGAACTGTTAACATGTGTCGCCCATGTTTTCAATATAATGTTGTTGGAATTGTTGATAATTGCTTTTCATATCTCTGTATTGCCTAGTGAAATATTTTGATTTTCACAACATTGAAAGGAACAGGAAAAGGAAGAAGGGGGAAGCTGGAAAAAGCTGTACATAAATATTTGCAATAAACTTTCCAGTAAGTGTCCCAACAGTTCTGTCCAAGATTGTAGGTTTGCAAGATCGATGGCACCAAACTTTACAATTATGCTACCACACTTGAAGCAACGTATGTTTACATATTATGTAACGCTTCTCTACAGTCAGGTCTACAGCATTCCAATCATTCTCAAGACAATACGTGGAGAATAAATTTTACTAGATAGGAGGAACACGAATTATTTATACCTCTCTATATGACAAACATTTTGTACGAACGTGTATTGTTATGCAAATAACCTAAAAAATATGCACACTACATTTCACCATTAAGTGTGAACAATTTTTATTTTTTGTGTTCCGTTTATTTCATTGTTTACTTTGAACGTATACATTGTTCACAAACAATTTCTGTGCTAATAATTACAATCATTGTCTTTACAAAGTCTTTTCTGCTATTTACATTCTATACATATCTACATCGTCATCTACAATTGTCCCATCCTTCTTTCTGCATGTTTATACATTGTTCGCAAACTTTCTGTTGCTGATATTTATAATCATTGTTTTTACAACAAAATTGTCTGCTATTTACATTCTACACATATCTACATTATCATCTACAATTGTCTCATCCATCTTGCTACATTGTTCACAAACCAGTCATTGTTATAACAATGTTTTCTATGCTATGTACATTAAGTGTGAACAATACTCTTCACATATATGACTTTTGTGTGAGCAAAATCACCACACCCATATTAATTTAAGAGATCAAAGATACAAATATTGTCATTGTTATGCAAATAGCTAATTAGTATGCACACACAACCCCCCAATCATGCTCATTTGAACAGTACCAATGCCCACTACCACTGTGACTAGTTACATGAATGTTCATCATTCATAACTTAACTTAGGAGCTCATGTTTAACATTTGTGGATGCTGACAAATGGTCCCTGTCTCTCTTTTCCTGCTTTGCAGGCGAGACAAAAAAGGATTCCTTACAGTGTACTGTGTGATCTAAGAGATTGGAAATTACGAAAGAAAAATGTATAAAACAAAACATGACCAGAAGCAGTTGGTATGGGAGAATAAATTCCTGTACCTCTTACCCTCTCTGTGGTAGCTCTTATTATTCAGTCAAATACCCTCCATCTTACCTCTTACCCTTTCTGTGGTAGCTCTTATTATTCAGGTAAATACCCCCCACCTTACCGCTTACCTTCTCTGTGGTAGCTCTTATTATTCAGTCAAATACCCTCCATCTTACCTCTTACCCTCTCTGTGGTAGCTCTATCATTCAGTTAAATACCCTCCACCTTACTGCTTACCTTCTCTGTGGTAGCTCTTATTATTCAGTTAAATACCCTCCATCTTATCTTACGCTCTCTGTGGTAGCTCTTATTATTCAGGTAAATACCCCCCACCTTACCGCTTACCTTCTCTGTGGTAGCGCTTATCATTCAGGTAAATACCCTCCATCTTACCTCTTACCCTCTCTGTGGTAGCTCTTATCATTCAGTTAAATACCCTGCACCTTACCTCTTACCCTCTCTGTGGTAGCTCTTATCATTCAGTTAAATACCCTCCACCTTACCGCTTACCTTCTCTGTGGGAGCTCTTATCATTCAGTTAAATACCCTCCATCTTACCTCTTACCCTCTCTGTGGTAGCTCTTATCATTCAGGTAAACACCCTCCATCTTACCTCTTACCCTCTCTATGGTAGCTCTTATCATTCAGTTAAATACTCTCCACTTTGCCTCTTACCCTCTCTGTGGTAGCTCTTATTATTCAGTCAAATACCCTCCATCTTACCTCCTACCCTCTCTGTAGTAGCTCTTATCATTCAGTTAAATACTCTCCACTTTGCCTCTTACCCTCTCTGTGGTAGCTCTTATCATTCAGTTAAATACCCTGCACCTTACCTCTTACCCTCTCTGTGGTAGCTCTTATCATTCAGTTAAATACCCTCCACCTTACCGCTTACCTTCTCTGTGGTAGCTCTTATCATTCAGTTAAATACCCTCCATCTTACCTCTTACCCTCTCTGTGGTAGCTCTTATCATTCAGGTAAACACCCTCCATCTTACCTCTTACCCTCTCTATGGTAGCTCTTATCATTCAGTTAAATACTCTCCACTTTGCCTCTTACCCTCTCTGTGGTAGCTCTTATTATTCAGTCAAATACCCTCCATCTTACCTCTTACCCTCTCTGTAGTAGCTCTTATCATTCAGTTAAATACTCTCCACTTTGCCTCTTACCCTCTCTGTGGTAGCTCTTATTATTCAGTCAAATACCCTCTATCTTACCTCTTACCCTCTCTGTGGCAGCTCTTATTACCATTGGGTTAAATACCCTCCACCTTACCTCTTACCCTCTCTGTGGCAGCTCTTATTACCATTGGGTTAAATACCCTCCACCTTACCTCTTACCCTCTCTGTGGCAGCTCTTATTACCATTGGGTTAAATACCCTCCATCTTACCTCTTACCCTCTCTGTGGCAGCTCTTATTACCATTGGGTTAAATACCCTCCACCTTACCTGTTACCCTCTCTGTGGTAGCTCTTATTACCATTGGGTTAAATACCCTCCACCTTACCTCTTACCCTCTCTGTGGCAGCTCTTATTACCATTGGGTTAAAAACCCTCCACCTTACCTGTTACCCTCTCTGTGGTAGCTCTTAATACCATTCAGTTAAATTCCCCCCACCTTCCTTTTGTGCATCTGACCCACAGAAGACCTCAGCTGTCACTTTACTGTATAAAATAAATCAACTAACCTGTATCTCACCTTGCCCTCCCAGTGACAATATTTTTGCAACCTAACAGCGATGTAAATATTTAGAAATGAATAACAGGCAAATTCCTGTATAATTTCCAACAACTTGTCCTCTTACAACACAATTGTTTTTTTGTATTTCAGGATACCTTAATTTCTTGTTTCCAGTGCTGGACACCTTGATTTGGTTTATGTCTCTCTCTGGGTGCTTAGGTCTGTCCGTCCTTCTCGCTGTCGCTTCGGATGTTCTCTCTCTCATGACATTCCACGTTTATTGTTTTTATGTGTATGCAGCAAAGTAAGAATAATTTTTGTTTTTTACCTCTGCCAACAAAGTTGGATGTAGGTTATGTTTTCGCTTGCAATCTATTTCTTTGTGAAGACCATAAATCAAGACATGATGAATGCATTGTGATCAAATCTGTGGTGTGGCTTTGTTAGCGCTGAAGGACGAATGTATTAATTGTGATTGTGTATTAGGTTGTTTGCATATCTTGAGAAAAGAGAAATATCTGCAGGTTCGTGCTCTGCTATCATCAGCTCAGTTTTAAATTATTGTGTAGAAATGTGTATTAAAATGTTCAATTGAAGGTACTCAAAGGTCTTTCCATAGAGTTGAAGTTTAAATGTTTTATTTTGATTGACTTATTGCTGATCAAAGTTTGATCATTTTTTTGATTCGCTAAATTTGTGATGGCTGGGCATGCAGCAAAATCTTTATGGTAATACTTCAACATTCTTTCCTAATTCTTAGTCACTAAAAATGATTAAAAAGTCTTTTCTTGCTAGAATGCATTTTAGGGTTATGGTAAGACTGCAAAACTTTTGGTCAGAATTTCCTTTTCAGCTCCACCATTTGAAGAAAAGAAATAGCAAGGTGGCCCTGTAATGCATCTCAAATTTAAATATCAATTTGCATATTCATGCCTGAGGTTTCTGATATGGTCAATATGATGAAGTATGTTGCTATGCCCATACGTGGTGCTTTTATGTTTCAAAGAAATGGAACTAATTTTGCTGCTTCATGTCCATAAGCTTTGACCACCATTACTTTCAGGCTATTCATGCTACAGCTGTCGGCTCTCATCTCCCTCTTCCGTCTCTTTCGGGGCAAGAAGTGGAATTCTTTACGAAACAGGGTGGATTCATGTTCCTTTGAAGTAGACCAACTGTTTGTAGGAACTCTCATGTTTACGATTTTGTTGTTTCTGCTCCCCACCACTACCTTGTTTTATGCTGTGTTTACAACAGTAAGTGGATTACCTACTGCCTCCGCCAACCAAGTTTGTGTGTTCACCTTCATTTGCATGCCTGTTTGTTTGTTACATTACAGCAGCATATAGCATATATGGCGATGAAGTATGGTACTAATTTGGGGTTTCGATGCGATAGTATCAGGAACCTATGCGGTCATGATGACGTGTGGGTGTATGGGTGGGTGTATGTATGTGTAGTAACATAACATAACATAACAAGATGACGGGTAAGAAGGGTGGATCACCCTATAAAAATTCCAAACTAACACCACCACAAAAAAATCAAAGGCGCCCGGAATTAGTAAAGAACTTATCAATGTTTGACTTTGAAATTGTGAACAAAATTGGAGCTAACTACCCACTCATGCATACCATTCCACTCAATAACAACTCTTCGCGAAAAGCTAAAACGCTAAATATCTATCCATGAAAACTCTTCGGTCAACTTCAAACTGTTACCACATGTCACATGAGGATTAGCTGAAACATGCAAGAAATTACCTCAATCATATCGCCACATACTCTTCTCAACTCTAGCATGGGTCAAACCAAGAATTTGCAACATAAATTCATCAGAGAGATTCCTTACTTCGGGAATAAGTCTAGTGGCTCTTCGCTGAACCTGCTCTAAAATGAACTTATCCTTTTCCTAAAATAGGACTCCAAGCCTGAATAGCATACTGAAGGTGAGGCCTGACTAACTGCTTATACAAATTTAGAACAACCTCTCTACCAAGAAAACAAAATGTCTTCTAATCAAACCAAACATCCTATTTGCCCTTGCAGCTGCTAAAGCACACTGTTTAGAAGGCTTTATATTGCTAGTAATGACAACACCTAGATTCCTTTCTTGATCAACACAACCAAGATTTGAACCATTCATGCAGTAATCAAAAGCCAAATTGCTCTTACCAAAATGAATAACTTTGCAACAGTGAAAAATCCCTAGCATCATCAACAATCCTGTACAGCTTAGTGTCATCAGCAAATTTACAAATCCTGGAGCCAATTAAGTAAAACATCAATATCATTAATGAAGATTAAGAAAAGAAGCGGACCCAATGCAGAAACCTTAGGAACACCACTTGTAACCTTCTTCCGTGGAGATACTTAACCATTAACAACAACTCTTTGTGGCTGTCAATTAACCAAGAATTTATCCAACTGGCACACTTTCCCTCCACACCAAGCGCTTTTGTTTTCATCATGATCCTGTGTAACGGAACCTTATCAAATGCTTTTTGGAAGTCTAAATAGATAACATCCACATTATGACCAGAATCAACTTCTTTAGTAACATCATCAAGAAATTCCAATAAATTAGAAACACAAGACCTTTTAGGTAAGAACCCATGCTGGGACAAATTTAACAAACCATTGACCAGTAAATGATCTAATACAACATCCCTAACAATGGACTCCATGACCTTGCACACAACACTAGTAAGACTCACTGGCCTATAGATACAAGTCAAACTGGTCACCCTTTTTAAAAATGGGAGTGACATTTGCAATTCTCCAATCACTAGGAACAACACCAACATCAAAGCACTTGGAAAAGATAATACTCAGGGGAACAGAAAGAACATCAGAACACTCACATAAAACAGCAGGATGTATACCATCTGGACTGGGTGCTTTGAAATTAAACCCTTTATCTTCTTAGACACAACATCAACTGAAAAATCAAGATTCTTAATGGATACTGGAGAGTGCACACTAAAATAATCCACAACATCATCAGCAGGGGACTCCTTAGTAAAAACAGACACAAAATAGTCATTCAAAACTTCAGCCATATTCTAACCACTATTGATAGTATCACCATCATTACCCTAAAGGGGACCAACAACCTCCTTGGTTTTTTACTTTGATCAAACATGAAGAGTGAAATGACTTGAATTAATCTTAACCTCTTTGGACAAACATTTTTTTCAAAAAGCACTTTGGTATCTCTTATCAAACCCTATGTACGGTGGGCGGGTGTGGCTTAATGTGCGAAAGTGATCAAAAATGATTGTAATTACCATGCCTTCTGAACGGTATATCAGACTTACGTCATATGTGATACACAGAGGGGTATGGTCTGTACATGTGTGCTGCTGTTGTGAAAGTGATGTCATGAATATTAATTAGTAAGCGGGACTTACCGACAAATACTTGAAATAGGATAAATGAGCAATCATTTTTGCATTATACTTGGCTATGATAATGTTATTAAATATTGTAAATATGTATGCTAATAATGTCAACATTTGTATTGATCTGTATGGTGGGTGGGGCTCATGAATAACTATTATGGAACAAATATATCATCAGATGCAGTGACATAACAGTTAATACAAATTCAAATTTTCAAATCAATCAGCATATGAGCAAAAAAGTATCGGAACCACAAAACCTTTTAGTTCTGGTGTGGGTGTATGAGTTAGGTTTGTTAGTGTGCAACATTTTGTGTCACCTGAGTTTTAACCAAATCATATTTTCTTCGTCAAGTCAAAGTCATTTGTTCACAAGTCAAGTTATTTTAAATCTTTGATTGCAAGTTGACTCAATTCTTAGTCAGTAGCTTGAATCCACAACTCTGCATTATACAGTGCACTGCATAGCTGCTTGGCCACATTTGTATGTGACAAGCCACCATTCTTTGAAATTTTGATTAGTTTTTATAAAGATTAGTGTTTCCCATTACACTTACTTTCAAATGTATTTTATGTCTCATAAGAAATTGTTTTAATTTTTGTCATCATTTCCCTTTATTACAGTTGAGAATAATGGTTCTATTTCTACAAAGCATCGTTGAATTCTTTATGAAGCAACTCAACATCTTCCCTTGGTACACTGTTGGGCTTGGACTTCTGGGAAGGAGTCCTTTTGTGAATGGAGTAGAATTTAGACATGTGGATCATAGCAATAGCTTCCAGGCATGCTTAGTCATGGAGGTAAGTTGTGAAGTATTTGACAGTTGTTGCTGTGTTTAAAATTAAAGGAATGCTCTACCAAAAAGTGCCACCACTGGCAACCGATTGTGACATGCATACAGCTAACAAAATATACAACCCACCATACAACCCACCATACAACCCACCATGCAACCCACCATGCAACCCACCATGCAACCCACCATACAACCCAACATGCAACCCAACATGCAAGCCAATATGCAACCCAACATGCTACCCACCATGCACCCCACCATACACCCCAAAAAGCAACCCAACATGCAAGCCAACATGCAACCCACCATGCAACCCACCATGCAACACACCATGCAACACACCATGCAACACACCATGCAACCCACCATGCAATCCAACATGCAACCTAATATGCAACCCAACATACAACCCAACATAAAACCATGCAACCAAACTTACAACCCCAAACCTCCCCAGTGAAGACAAAGTCGGCATCACCCATGTCAGAATGACTTCTCTTACTCCCCCTCCACCACTACAACAACTGCCGCAAACAATCTAACAGTCAAAAACATCTCATAGACTGCCCCCTCCTCACCATCTCCAGAGCATCCCTCAATACCATCATCAATCTCTTCCACAATCTCCTTCCTTCATCACATCAACAAGATCTGACCTGCAGCACACCAACTCTTACAACAACAACTTCTGACCTGCCCTCCTCACCATCTCCAGAGCATCCCTCAATACCATCATCAATCTCTTCCACAATCTCCTTCCTTCATCACATCAACAAGATCTGACCTGCAGCACACCAACTCTTACAACAACTTCTGACCTACAGCACACCACCTCTTACAACAACATCTGACCTACAGCACATCAACTCTTACAACAACATCTGACCTACAGCACATCAACTCTTACAACAACATCTGACCTACAGCACATCAACTCTTACAACAACATCTGACCTACAGCACATCAACTCTTACAACAACATCTGACCTACAACACATCAACTCTTACCACAACGTCTGACCTACGTCACATCAACTCTTACTACAACATCTGACCTACAGCACATCAACTCTTACTACAACATCTGACCTACAGCACATCAACTCTTACAACAACATCTGACCTACAGCACATCAACTCTTACAACAACATCTGACCTACAGCACATCAACTCTTACAACAACATCTGACCTTCATCACATCAACTCTTACAACAACATCTGACCTACAGCACATCAACTCTTACAACAACATCTGACCTACAGCACATCAACTCTTACAACAACATCTGACCTACAGCACATCAACTGTTACAACAACATCTGACCTACAGCACATCAACTCTTACTACAACATCTGACCTACAGCACATCAACTCTTACTACAACATCTGACCTTCAGCACATCAACTCTTACAACAACATCTGACCTGCAGCACATCAACTCTTACTACAACATCTGACCTATAGCACACCAACTCTTACAACAACATATGACCTACAGCACATCAACTCTTACTACAACATCTGACCTACAGCACATTAACTCTTACAACAACATATGACCTACAGCACATCAACTCTTACTACAACATCTGACCTACAGCACATTAACTCTTACAACAACATCTGACCTACAGCACATCAACTCTTACTACAACATCTGACCTACAGCACATCAACTCTTACAACAACATCTGACCTACAGCACACCAACTCTTACAACAACATCTGACCTACAGCACATCAACTCTTACAACAACATCTGGCCTACAGCACACCAACTCTTACAACAACATCTGACCTACAGCACATCAACTCTTACAACAACATCTGACCTACAGCACATCAACTCTTACAACAACATCTGACCTACAGCACACCAACTCTTACAACAACATCTGACCTACAGCACATCAACTCTTACAACAACATCTGGCCTACAGCACATTAGCTCTTACAACAACATCTGACCTACAGCACACCAACTCTTACAACAACATCTGACCTACAGCACACCAACTCTTACAACAACATCTGACCTACAGCACACCAACTCTTACAACAACATCTGGCCTACAGCACATCAACTCTTACAACAACATCTGACCTACAGCACATCAACTCTTACAACAACATCTGACCTACAGCACATCAACTCTTACAACAACATCTGACCTACAGCACATCAACTCTTACAACAACATCTGACCTACAGCACATCAACTCTTACAACAACATCTGACCTACAGCACACCAACTCTTACAACAACATCTGACCTACAGCACACCAACTCTTACAACAACATCTGACCTACAGCACATCAACTCTCACAACAACATCTGACCTACAGCACATCAACTCTTACCACAACGTCTGACCTACAGCACATCAACTCTTACTACAACATCTGACCTACAGCACATCAACTCTTACAACAACATCTGACCTACAGCACATCAACTCTTACTACAACATCTGACCTACAGCACACCAACTCTTACAACAACATCTGACCTACAGCACATCAACTCTTACAACAACATCTGGCCTACAGCACACCAACTCTTACAACAACATCTGACCTACAGCACATCAACTCTTACAACAACATCTGACCTACAGCACATCAACTCTTACAACAACATCTGACCTACAGCACACCAACTCTTACAACAACATCTGACCTACAGCACATCAACTCTTACAACAACATCTGGCCTACAGCACATTAGCTCTTACAACAACATCTGACCTACAGCACACCAACTCTTACAACAACATCTGACCTACAGCACACCAACTCTTACAACAACATCTGACCTACAGCACACCAACTCTTACAACAACATCTGGCCTACAGCACATCAACTCTTACAACAACATCTGACCTACAGCACATCAACTCTTACAACAACATCTGACCTACAGCACATCAACTCTTACAACAACATCTGACCTACAGCACATCAACTCTTACAACAACATCTGACCTACAGCACATCAACTCTTACAACAACATCTGACCTACAGCACACCAACTCTTACAACAACATCTGACCTACAGCACACCAACTCTTACAACAACATCTGACCTACAGCACATCAACTCTCACAACAACATCTGACCTACAGCACATCAACTCTTACCACAACGTCTGACCTACAGCACATCAACTCTTACTACAACATCTGACCTACAGCACATCAACTCTTACAACAACATCTGACCTACAGCACATCAACTCTTACTACAACATCTGACCTACAGCACATCAACTCTTACAACAACATCTGACCTACAGCACACCAACTCTTACAACAACATCTGACCTACAGCACATCAACTCTTACAACAACATCTGACCCTCATCACATCCACTCTTACAACAACATCGACCTACAGTACAGCACCTCTGTCTTCTCATTTTCTCTGGCACAACTTGATCATCATTGTTGTGGTGCCATTAAACCCCGTTAACCAATCAACCAAAAAGTGGTTTGTATGAATACTTTGGGAATTTCTTGCACTTGGTAGTAAGTACCACCCAGTTTGTTTACCTTCCTGGTGCGTTTATGTCATTACAAACTGGAAGCGATTAATACTATTTAGCAGAAAAAGCCAGTAAAATTTCAGGTCATAGTTGATTTAGAATATTATTTTGACTATTCAAGTGTGAGACTTTTTAATATTGTGTACATAATATGCCCTCACTTTCTACTACCTCAAGTTCCAAAACAGTCAAGAAATTCCCCTCCCTCCCCCCCCCCCTCCTCCTCTTCTTTCACCCTACACCAGTTATGTCAAGTTACAAAACAGTCAAGGGGAAAACCCTCCTCTCACCTCACACCAATTACTTCTAGTTACAAAACAATTAAGGATATCCCCCACCCCCTAACTCTTCTCTCACCCCCACTAGTTTTGTAGACAAATTAAGAAAATGTCATTTCACCTGATAGCACTACTTTCAGTTCCAAAACAGTCAAGGAAAACCCCCTTCCACCCCTCACCCCACCAGTTTTTAGTAGATTAAGAAAACATCATTTCACGTGATTGTACTACTTCAAGCTCCAAAACAATAAAGGAAATTCCCCTCCCCACCCCTCCTCACCCCTTCTCTCACCCCCACAAGTTTTTAGATAAATTAAGAAAACATTAGTTCACCTGATTGCACTACTTCAAGTTCCAAAACAGTTAAGGAAAATCTCTCCCCCCCTTCCCTCCTCCTCTCACCCCGACGAGTTTTTCAGATAAATTAGGGAAACATAATTTCTCTTACAGATATTTGATGAAAATTTTATATTTCTCATTTTTTTTGCCACAGCTGAAACCATTGTCTTTCATAAAAGGGTACAAGATGTCTCTTCCAGAAAAAGAGGATGATTACCAGCCAGGGTGGTCGCAGGTGATGAAGAACATTCTTACTGGCAAAGTGATCTATCCTTGGGGAGGATGGAAGAGGTAGGCTGGTCTATCCTTGGGGAGGATGGAAGAGGCAGGCTGATCTATTCTTGGGAAGTATGGAAGAGGCAGGCTGGTCTATCTTAGGGGAGGATGGAAGAGGCAGGCTGATCTATCCTTGGGGACGATGGAAGAGGCAGGCTGATCTATCCTTGGGGAGGATGGAAGAGGCAGGCTGATCTATCCTTGGGGAGGATGGAAGAGGCAGGCTGATCTATCCATGGGGAGGATGGAAGAGGCAGGCTGATCTATCTTTGGGGAGGATGGAAGAGGCAGGCTGATCTATCTTTGGGGAGGATGGAAGAGGCAGGCTGATCTATCCTTGGTGACGATGGAAGAGGCAGGCTGATCTATCCTTGGGGACGATGGAAGAGGCAGGCTGATCTATCCTTGGGGAGGATGGAAGAGGCAGGCTGATCTATTCTTGGGGAGGATGGAAGAGGCAGGCTGATCTATCTTTGGGGAGGATGGAAGAGGCAGGCTGATCTATCCTTGGGGAGGATGGAAGAGGCAGGCTGATCTATTCTTGGGGAGGATGGAAGAGGCAGGCTGATCTATTCTTGGGGAGGATGGAAGAGGCAGGCTGATCTATTCTTGGGGACGATGGAAGAGGCAGGCTGATCTATCCTTGGGGAGGATGGAAGAGGCAGGCTGATCTATCCTTGGGGAGGATGGAAGAGGCAGGCTGATCTATCCATGGGGAGGATGGAAGAGGCAGGCTGATCTATCTTTGGGGAGGATGGAAGAGGCAGGCTGATCTATCCTTGGGGAGGATGGAAGAGGCAGGCTGATCTATCCTTGGGGAGGATGGAAGAGGCAGGCTGGTCTATCTTGGGGAGGATGGAAGAGGCTGGATCTATCTTTGGGGAGGATGGAAGAGGCAGGCTGATCTATCTTTGGGGAGGATGGAAGAGGCAGGCTGATCTATCCTTGGGGAGGATGGAAGAGGCAGGCTGATCTATCCTTGGGGAGATGGAAGGGGCTGATCTATCCTTGGGGAGGAGAAGAGGCAGGCTGATCTATCCATGGGGAGGATGGAAGAGGCAGGCTGATCTATCCTTGGGGAGGATGGAAGAGGCAGGCTGGTCTATCTTTGGGGACGATGGAAGAGGCAGGCTGATCTATCTTTGGGGAGGATGGAAGAGGCAGGCTGATCTATCCTTGGGGAGGATGGAAGAGGCAGGCTGATCTATCCTTGGGGAGGATGGAAGAGGCAGGCTGGTCTATTCTTGGGGAGGATGGAAGAGGCAGGCTGATCTATTCTTGGGGAAGATGGAAGAGGCAGGCTGATCTATCCTTGGGGGACGATGGAAGAGGCAGGCTGATCTATCCTTGGGGAGGATGGAAGAGGCAGGCTGGTCTATCTTAGGGGAGGATGGAAGAGGCAGGCTGATCTATCCTTGGGGAGGATGGAAGAGGCAGGCTGATCTATCTTTGGGGAGGATGGAAGAGGCAGGCTGATCTATCCTTGGGGAGGATGGAAGAGGCAGGCTGATCTATCCTTGGGGGACGATGGAAGAGGCAGGCTGATCTATCCTTGGGGAGGATGGAAGAGGCAGGCTGATCTATCTTTGGGGACGATGGAAGAGGCAGGCTGATCTATCCTTGGGGACGATGGAAGGGCAGGAATGACATCTTCATCTATGCAAGAAGTGGATTTCTTACTAAGAATTTTTCTTGGATTTTGTTACCTTTATAAATCACAAAAATAGATGTACAGTCATGTACACAAGTATCTGACCCTTTCTCTTCACCCCATTTAGTGCATCTCACATTAGCAGTAATATGATCTACTGAAAATTTACAATTTGTCACCATTTTTCGAGAAACAAATTTCAGATAGTAAATCATTTATTTTTCAGGACTCTTTTTTGTACCTTGCTGACACGTGAAATACGGTTGTAAGTCACAAAATTATAGAAAATAGTCACATAAGACAAAAGATATTTTAGGAATGTGAGGCTGTGATGTCACTTTTAGTCTCATTCTAGTCAAATTTGTATATTGTAATGCACTTATGGTTACAAAGAAAAGCGGTATATAAGAAATGAATATTATTATTATTATTTAAGATTTATTAAGAGGCACTTTTTAGATAGGGATATATATGCATAGTCAGCGATGCAATGAATGATAAAGGTGTGGCAATAGCGTATATTAAGCTAATATTAGCGTACATAGCAAAGAAAAATGCAATGTTTCAATTTTTGTTTTATTACTATGCATTAAGCAGAATGTGGATTTGAGCAGGTTTGTTACAACACACATAAGGTTGGTCAGGAAGGGTGCCCTCACTAAACATTAAAGATTAATACAACCCTTTACTACCCCCACCAATGGGCTTGTAGGGAGCTTCTACCACCATTGATGAGCTTGTAGGGAGTTTCTTCCTCCACCAATAAACTTGTAGGGAGGTTCTACCGCCCCCAATGAGCTTGTATGGAGGTTCTACTGCCACCAATGAGCTTGTAGGGAGGTTATACCTACGCCAATGAGCTTGTGGGGAGGTTCTACCGCCACCAATGAGCTTGTATGGAGGTTCTACCTCCACCAATGAGCTTGTAGGGAGCTTCTACCGCCACCAATGAGCTTGTAGGGATGTTCTACCTCCACCAATGAACTTGTAGGGAGTTTCTACCTCCACCAATGATCTTGTAGGGAGGTTCTACCTTCACCAATGAGCTTGTAGGGAGGTTCTACCGCCACCAATGAGCTTGTAGGGAGGTTCTACCGCCACCAATGAGCTAGTAAGGAGGTTCTATTGCCACCAATGAACTTGTAGGGAGCTTCTACCGCCACCAATGAGCTTGTAGGGAGGTTCTACCTCTACCAATGAGCTTGTAGGGAGGTTCTTCTGCCACCAATGAGCTAGTAGGGAGGTTTTACTGCCACCAATGAGCTTGTAGGGAGGTTCTACTGCCACCAATGAGCTTGTAGGGAGGTTCTATTGCCACCAATGAGCTTGTAGGGAGGTTCTACCTCCACCAATGAGCTTGTAGGGAGGTTCTTCCACCACCAATGAGCTTGTAGGGAGGTTCTACTGCCACCAATGAGCTTGTAGGAAGGTTCTACTGCCACCAATGAGCTAGTAGGGAGTTTCTATTGCCACCAATGAGCTTGTAGGGAGGTTCTACCGCCACCAATGAGCTAGTAGGGAGGTTCTATTGCCACCAATGAGCTTGTAGGGAGGTTCTACTGCCACCAATGAGCTTGTAGGGAAGTTCTATTGCCACCAATGAGCTAGTAGAGGTTCTACCGCCACCAATGAGCTTGTAGGGAGGTTCTACTGCCACCAATGAGCTATTAGGAAGGTTCTACCGCCACCAATAAGCTAGTAGGGAGATTCTACCGCCACCAATGAGCTAGTAGGGAGGTTCTTTTGCCACCAATAAGCTTGTAGGGAGGTTCTACCTCCACCAATGAGCTTGTAGGGAGGTTCTACTGCCACCAATGAGCTAGTAGGGAGGTTCTTTTGCCACCAATGAGCTTGTAGGAAGGTTCTACCTCCACCAATGAGCTTGTAAGGAGGTTCTACCGCCACCAATGAGCTTGTAGGGAGGTTCTACTGCCACCAATGAGCTATTAGGAAGGTTCTACTGCCACCAATAAGCTAGTAGGGAGATTCTACCGCCACCAATGAGCTAGTAGGGAGGTTCTTTTGCCACCAATAAGCTTGTAGGGAGGTTCTACCTCCACCAATGAGCTTGTAGGGAGGTTCTACCGCCACCAATGAGCTAGTAGGGAGGTTCTTTTGCCACCAATGAGCTTGTAGGAAGGTTCTACCTCCACCAATGAGCTTGTAAGGAGGTTCTACCGCCACCAATGAGCTAGTAGGGAGGTGTTATTGCCACCAATGAGCTAGCAGGGAGGGAGGTTCTATTGCCACCAATGAGCTTGTAGGGAGGTTTTGTTTTTGTTTGTTTATTTGTCATCAACACATTTCAAGAACTTTCCAATGGATTGTGCTGAACAATGGATTCATACCCTGAAAAGAAATTCAAAGGATCAATTTTCTGGATTCAATAGAAAATCAAATAGGTCTCTGGCATGAAAGAAAAATAATTAAATGTGAACTATCTACAGGAGTGGCTCACAAAGTCATTTGTCAGGCCTGCTGGTTATTCAAAAAGTTTTGTATCTATTTGCACCTACTCATTTATTTATTCTGAGCTGTATGTTGACTTCACCCATCTAATGTATACAGCTGCAGTGCGGTTAAGTGGCCATTTATTAAAAGGATTGGTTTAGTTGTCAAGTACGTCCATCTTATTTAAAAGATGACTTCTGATTTCAGTCGTTTCTACACAAATGATACCAAACTTTAAACTTAAATATCCCCTTCACGGAATAACATTTTGAATGCTTTCTTCACTATTTTGTTTCTTTTCAAGTCCTTTTTCATATAAGATAGCATAACAAGATGACGAGTCAAGTCACCCTATACAAAAGCCCAAACTAACACCACCACCACCACAAAAACAAACAAAAATCAAAGACGCCCAGAGCTACTAAAGAACTTATCAATGTTGACTTCGAAGTTGTGAACAGAATTGGAGCTAAATACCCACTCAGGCAAACCATTCCACTCATTAACAACTCTTTGCGAAAAGCTAAAATGCTGAATATCTATCCGTGAGAACTATTTGGTCAACTCCAAATTGTTACTACGTGTCACATGAGTATTACCTGAAACATGCAAGAAATAACAGGAAGTCAAAGCATCACTACCAGATAGGAATTTAAAAACCTGAATGATATCGCCATGTACTCTCCTGAATCATATCGCCATGTACTCTCCTGAATCATATCGCCATGTACCCTTCTCAACTCAAGCGTAGTCAAACCAAGAATTTGGAACCTAGATTCATAAGAGAGATTTCTTACTTTAAGAATAAGTCTAGTGGCTCTTCGCTGAACCTGCTCTAAAATGAACTTATCCTTCTCATAAAAGGGACCCCAAGCCTGAATTGCATACTCAAGGTGAGGTCTGACAAAATGCTTATACAAATTAAGGACAACATCTCTACCAAGAAAACAAACATTTCTTCTGACCGAACCAAGCCTCCTATTTGCCCTTGCAGCTGCTAAAGCACACTGTTTAGAAGGCTTCACATTACTAGTAATGACCAGCTGCTAAAGCTCACTGTTTAGAAGGCTTCAGATTGCTAGTAATGACAACACTAAGATCCCTTTCTTGATCAACACAACCAAGATTTAAACCATTCATGCAGTAATCAAAAGCCAAATTGCTCTGACCAAAATGAATAACTTTGCATTTATCAACATTGAATGACATCCCCCATATTTGGGACCAAGAAACTAATTTATTCAGATTAGTTTGCAAAAGTGAAGAATCGCTAGCATCATCAACAATCCTGTACAGCTTAGTGTCACCAGCAAATTTACAAATCCTGGAGCCACGGGGAACATCAATATCATCAATAAAGATTAGGAAAAGAAGCGGACCCAACACAGAATCCTAAAGAATACCACTTGTAACCTTCTTTCCTGGAGATACTTTACCATTAACAACAGCTCTTTGTGACCTGTCAACTAACCAAGAATTTATCCAACTGGCACACTTTCCCTCCACACCAAGAGCTCTTGTTTTCAACATAAGTCTGCCTAACGGAACCTTATCAAATGCTTTTTGGAAGTCTAAATAGATAACATCCACATTGTGACCAGAATCAACTAGTTTAGTAACATCATCAAGAAACTCCAATAAGTAGAAACACAAGACCTCTTAGGTAAGAACCCATGCTGGGATAAATTCAACAAACCATTGACCAGTAAATGGATCTGTACAACATCCCTGACAATGGACTCCATGACCTTACACACAATACTTGTAAGACTCACTGGCCTATAGTTACAGGGC
Source organism: Chiridota heheva (assembly GCA_020152595.1). Classification (NCBI taxonomy): domain Eukaryota; kingdom Metazoa; phylum Echinodermata; class Holothuroidea; order Apodida; family Chiridotidae; genus Chiridota; species Chiridota heheva. The sequence continues at coordinate 852,629 of JAIGNY010000936.1, forward strand.
AAACTGGTTACTCACTGGCCTGTAGTTACAGGGCAAACTGGTTACCCTTTAAAAAAATATAATTCTCCAATCAGTAGGAACAACACCAACATCAAAGCACTTTGAAAAGATAATACTCAGTGGAACAGAAAGAAGATCAGAACACTAGCGTAAAACAGCAAGAAGTATACCATCTGGACCGGTGATTTATTTGAATTCAAACCTTCAATTTCTTATACACAACATCAACTGAAAAAAAAAACAAAACATTCTTAATGGATACTGGAGAGTGCTCACTAAGATACTACACAACATCAGCAGCAGGAGACTCCTTAGTAAAAACAGACTCAAAGTAGTCATTTAAAACCTCAGTTATATCCTTACTACTATTTATAGTACCACCATCATTACCCTGAAGGGGACCAACAACCTTGTTTTTGTTTTTTTGGGTCAACATAAGAATGAAACAACCTGGGATTAATCTTAACCTCTTAGGATTAATCTTAACCTCTTAGGATTAATCTTAACCTCTAGGATTGACTTCTTAGAATTAATCTTAACCTCTTAGGATAAATCTTAACCTCTAGAATTAACCTCTTAGGATTAATCTTAACCTCTAGGATTAACCTCTTAGGATTAATCTTAACCTCTAGTATTAACCGCTTGGGATTAATCTAAGCTCTAGGAATAACCTCTTAGAATTAATCTTAACTTCTAGGATAAACCTCTTAGGATTAATCTTAACCTCTAGGAATAACTTCTTAGGATTAATCTTACCCTCTTAGGATAAATCTTAACCTCTAGGATTAAGCTCTTAGGATTAATCTTAACCTCTAGTATTGACCGCTTGGGATAAATCTTAACCTCTAGGATTAACCTCTTAGAATTAATCTTAACCTCTAGTATTGACCGCTTGGGATAAATCTTAACCTCTAGGATTAACCTCTTAGGATTAATCTTGAACCTCTTAAGATAAATCTTAACCTCTAGGATTAACTTCTTAGGATTATTCTTAACCTTTAGGATTAACCTCTTAGGATTATTCTTAACCTCTTAGGATTAATCTTAACCTCTAGGATTAACCTCTTAGGAATAAGCTTTAGGTTTAACCTCTTAGGATTAATCTTAACCTCTAGGATTAACCTCTTAGGATTAATCTTAACCTCTTAGGATTAATCTTAACCTCTAGGATTAACCTCTTAGGATTAGTCTTAACCTCTAGGATTAACCTCTTAGGATTAATCGTAACCTGTAGGATTAACATCTAGGATTAATCTTAACCTCTTTGGACAAAATCTTTTTCAAAAAGCATTGCATTATCTCTTATCAAGCCCTTTGTGAACTTTTCATGATAGACTTGCTCGACTCCTGAACTAATCCTTTAAATGAAGAAGAAATGACTTTAAGGCTACTAATAAGGGTGGAGCGTATAATTTCAGTCTCATGATTGTATAACTTCTGGGCAAGTAAAAGTTTGTGGTTGACAAGTCTGTGGTTTAAACTGACCCGTAATTATTGATGAATATAAAGGTGACATGTGATAGCATCACAGTTACCTGAATATTGTGCAGACTTCACCTCCACTGGTTCTACAATTGATATTGATGTGGATTTCTTCATGGGTTTACAGTACCCATACTAACCCAATTAGAGGATACTTGTAAACTAAACCAAGTGGAAACACTTATGACTGAGCTCCTGGTATGTGCCCCAGAATGGCAGCTAGGTATCTTCATGGAGCTATTAACTCAGACAATAGCTCCATGGTATGTTAGAGATTATTTGCTCATTTTTTTACTAGATCTGGGATAGTAACACGATTATTTAGCATTTCTACTGCTATTCACATCATAAGAAGACCTTGTTATTTTTGTTATGGTTTTCTATTATATTTCCATTTTACTTCATTTTGAATGTGTAGATGGTAGTTATAGTTGTTCAAACAAGGAAATATCATTCTATTATAACTGGCTGGTCGTTTTTACCCTGAAGAAATTCTTATTCAAGCAATGAAGCTGTGAGGATAGGTGGTGAGATGGCGCCACTAGACAGGGCAGGGCATATCCTACCATAAGAGAAGGGTGTGGGTGGGGTGAAGGTATATCCATCAGAAGAGGGTGAAGGTATATCCATCAGAACAGGATGAAGGTATATCCATCAGAACAGGATGAAGGTATTTCCATCAGAACAGGAAGATGGCAGCTAGTCATCTTAAAATAGATCCTTTCTAAGAAGAAAATTGGAGTTGGCTACGATGGAATGATCACTCTGCAATAGTTCAAATAAATGAACGCATTTCATTTTATTCTAATTTTCTGAAAATTATGTTTTTATCTTTTCATATACTACAGCAAACTCATATATTAAATGGTAAATATTTTGGTAGATAGGACTTGAGAAATATATGCAACCAAGTGTTTATGCTATTTTGGAGAATTCTTTGATCCAAATGTACCCGTTTTCACCATTAAATACAAGACCAGCAAGAAAGGAATGTTTTACTGTTATTTGTTCCCTTTTCCGCAACACAATATATGAGCACAGTAACATACTTCCTTGTAAGGTTCATAGACACAGCTCTGGTAGGGTCCAGCCTCTAGGGGCGAAGCGTAGGAAGATTTACAGTTTTTGATGCCGCAAAATTGCCCATGATTCTCGTGGTTCTGGATTTTGAACGTATGTGGGTGGGCATCTTTCATATACATCCCAGTTGCCCAATTTGAGCCCAATCAGCATCATACCGAGTCAAGTGAAGTGTGGAAATAATTCTGATAGCCTATCAAGACGATTTGGGCATGATTGAGATGTATCAGGCTCTGATTTTTAGTTCATGCGACATTTTGCATCTCTGCCCGACTAGGTGCCCAAGTATGATGTTGTCACCATTATGATGCCAAGTCAAGTGGATATGATTCTGATATCTAGACGATTCGGGCATGGTTGAGATGTATCTTTGATTTAAGCAGTAATTTCATTTTAAATCTCTGTCTGACTAGGCTGCTAGGGACTAGGTGCCCAAATATGATGTCAGCATCACTATGCCGCGTCTAGCTGAATTATTACGTCATCGCATGAGCCTACTCATTTTACCAGCCCACATTAAACATATGGGGTTTCTCATTTTCTGCTCCAGATTGTCCATAATTTTAATAGATATCCTGAAATTTTGGAGACGGATGGTAAATAGATATTCAAAACTTTTTGTCGCTGTTTTTGAAATTGTTTGGCTTAAAGGTCAAAGGACAGAGGTCAAATAATAAGGCAAATTTGTAATTGCTAAATTATATTGATCCTCGATGGCTGGGGGTCCAGAATTTGTTATTTGGTGGGTTAGTGGAGGGTGATGCAAAGTTATGTCCCACACATAATGGGATATGTTAAATTAGAGGTCAAATAACTAATTATAAAATGGTAAAATTTGTGTTGTGCTTCCTGGGATAACTGTAAGTGATATTGGGTTTGTACTTGGTGGGTTGATAGGTGATGTAGGGTTATATTCCTTACAAAATGGGACAGGTCATATAAAGGTCAGAGGTCATATAGTAAAATTAAAATGGTAAGTTTTGATCAGTCGTGTGTTATGGAAAAACGTACGTGCATTTGGGTTGTTATTCGTGGGTTGATGAGGGATGATGTAAAGCTTTGTCTCAGAAATGATGTGACATGTCACTCCAAGCTTAAAGGTCAGAAGTCAAATAATAATGGTAAGTGTTGTACTGAATTTCGTTGGAAAACGTAGTTGCTATTTTATTTATCCTTGATGGGATGGTGTCCAGTTTGTTACTTGGTGGGTTGGTGGAGGGTGATGCAAGATTATGTCTCACACATAATGGGAAAGGTCAGAGGTCAAATAATTGATTTAGAAAGGGTTAATGTTGTGTTGCGCTTCCTGGAACAACCATAAGTGATATTGGGTTGGTACTTGGTGGAAGGTGATGCAGGGTATTTACCGCCTAAATTGGGATAGGGCATTTAAGGGTCAAAGGTCAAATAATTGATGGTAAATGTTGTGTTGCGCTTAATGGGATAACCATAAGTGATATTGGGTTGGTGGAAGGTGATGCAGGGTATTTACTGCACAAATTGGGACAGGTCATTTAAAGCTCAACGGTCAGAGGGCAAATAATTGATTTTAAATGGTAAATTTTGGTTGGTTGCCTGTTATGCAAATATCGCAAGTGCAATTGGGTTGTTACATGGTGTGTTAATGAAGGATGACTAAAGTTAATGTTACTTGCTGGGTTGGTGGAAGGGGAAGGGGATGTAGTGTTGTGTCCCGCACATAATGTTATTTAAAGGTCATACGCATACGAAATGATCCATATCATGTTATATTTCCTGGAAAAAATATTTTATGTTTCCTGGAAAAACATCATTTTACAAATTATATGTGGCAGAGGCGATGAGGTTAGCAGCTCCGTGGATTGCCATCTTGTGATGTTTTTGTTTTGTTTGGTTTTGTACATGATCCTTCCTTACGGGAACTCAGCAAGACTCCATATACGGAGCATAGATGCCAAGCTATAGCCTGCATAGCAGATATTCAAGAAATTATCCCCAAAATGAAGAAAAATCACAAAAATTGAAGAATTATTCCCAAAACTGCCGAAAATTGAAAGAAATTTCCCGAAAATTTAAGGAAAAAAACTTCCCAAAAATTGAGGAAAATTTCCGCTAAATGAAGGAAACTGCTGGAAAAGAAAGAAGAAAAAAAAACTCCCTAAAATTAAAGAAAATACCTAAATGTTAAAGAAAATATCCCCAAAATGAAGGAAATTTCTCAAAAATGGAATTAAATTTTCCTGAAAATAAAGGAAACTTCCCGAAAATCAAGGAAAATTCCCGAAAATTGAAGAAACCTTCCTAATTATTCAATAAAATATCCCCAAAACGTAGAAAATTTCACGAAAATTCCCCCAAATGCCGAAAATTGAAAGAAATTTCCCGAAAATGTAAGAAAAAAAATTGAAGTAAATTTCCGCAAAACGAAGGAAATTTCCCAAAGTTGTCGAAAGTCTCTTAAATATTAAAGAAAATATTTTCCAAATAAAGTAAATTTCTCGAAAATGGAAGCAAATTTTCCCGAAAAAAAAAAAAAAAAATTCCCGAAAATGAAGTAAATTTCCCGAAAATTGAAGGAGAATTCTCAGAAATTGAAGGTGATTTTTTGGAAATTAGGGATTTTCCGAAAAGAACAAATTCGTAAAACGTTCTTTATTAAGGGAGGTGGGGAGGGGCGGAGGGGCAGGAGGACCAAACTGGTAATTGTGTTAACTCTATAGGCATGATACCGGTGGGAACCCAGCGTTTCGTGGGAAGCCCTACGTTTCTTGTCTGCTTGTGGTTTTAATAGCAGAAAGCGGGACTTTCAAATGTGTCACATGTATGGGACCAAAGAGCTTAATGGGACGAAGCCGCTGGGGCAAAGCCCCCGGAATCCCTGCATTTCTCGTGATTTTGATTGCAGAAAATTGCCTAATCCAGGGTCGACGTCCCGGTAGGCTTTTTTGGTTTGATTTTGGTAGCAGAAGATTTCTTTAAATTGTGTCAATTCCACACTAAAATTATTTAAAAGGAATATATATTTTGGAACAAATGTTCAAATGCAGAATCCCATTGACTACGTGTGTCTTTGGTTGGGGTCTAGGAATGCTTTCCATGTTTTTGATGATAAGAATAAAGCTTTGAGAGAAAACATTTACAGCTTTGATGATAAAAAGTATGTAAGAATGTATTTTCAAGACAAATTGTGCGCATTCGGTGCCTTCTCAAAAAGCTTCTACCAGCTGTATACAATCAAATTGCAGCCCTTTATGGCAGGGGCAGATATTAAATATTGCTAACGAGCTATCTCCGTGTACCTTCTATTGTCCAGGCGCGAAATACAGTGTCCCACTCGAGTGCCAATGGTTGGCTTCGAGGTGAAGTCCCCGGAAAAAGTCTTTTCTGAGGAAAATTCATACGCTTTTGAACTACAAATTTGGAATATTACGTGCAAATAGTATATAAGAAGAAGTTATTGATCAACACATAAACTTTCCCAGTTCCTAAAAAAATATATTCTCAGGAAGATTTGGGAATCCCTTTGAGCACTTGGCTTCCTCTCTTAGCTGGACAGTTCCCACCCCTCCCCTCCCCACAGCCCCCTTGCCACCACGCCACCGCATAGCTCTAAGTTACACATGCCCATATCCAATGTAGGATTTCTCACAGTGTTTCCTGAAGTCGACCGCCTTTTCCTGTTTGTTCGTGACGTAGAACGAAATGAAGTGGAAGGACAGATGATAATTATAGGCTCAAAGAATTGTATTTTTTTTATAATAAATTATATTTTGATTTGTGACAGCATGGGACTTCCTGCATACGTGCCTAGGTACACGATAAGATGGTTTGGAGGTTATGTGGACTCATCCTTAACCTCCGGGAATCGGGCCAGAGCTCTCTTATTACACCTACAGTCAGGTAGTGTACCGAGTGATTATCTCCAATTGCAATTGTCCTCTAACCGGAAATTTCCAAAAAGTCGGAAAATTTATGCATGCAGATTTTTATTTGCACAATAGAAATTCAGTATTGGACTTTTTGGTAATACTGATAAAAGCAATCGGTGTTAGATTTAAGCTGTACCAGCCATCCGAAAAAAATTGTTTCAACTTTTGCTTCAAAATCTCTGAATTTTCCCTCTAAATTTCTTAAGTTTTTCCCTAAATTATCCAACTTTTCCCTCAAATTTTAATGGGTCGATTTTTCCCTTAAAATGTACGAAGCTTTTCCTCAAAGTATCGATATTTCCGGTAACGGCATGAACGTTGGGACTAAACAGCTTAGATTCGGATGTATTGTTTTTCCTCCTGCAAAAAAAAAAGTCTAGCTATGCCACGGATCATCTTTTTACCCGGCCTCATCTTACAATACTGAGAGGAATTACCCTAATTACGCTGCTGTTTCAATAATTAGAAGGTGATCATATTCAAATCAATCTCAGAAAGAATGCTTGTGTGCTACCTGGCAGTCTAATTTGTGATGAGATATGGAATTTGAAAGAGGAAGTAGATGCGAAACACACTATAAAATAAAAAAGGAATGCTGTAAAGATGTTTTATTTCAAAGCTAAGTTTCCAAATGACATGAACGTCCTACTTAGCCTATAACATCACACCTTGGTCAGATCTGCCTAATGTTTGAATGAGAATCATATCAGCAACTCGATGATTTATACCAGTTTTCAAGTTCATCGCTCTTGAAAAAGTAAGCGCCATCTTTTTGTCTTTAAGACTTTTAATTTAATTGATTCAAAGATTAATTGTTAATACGATATAATATCTGTAACATGTAGGCAAGTGTGGGCCATTTTTTTTTAATGACGAAGTGGATCTTTCGTGGTACCGGTCGTACCAATCGTGCCCAAAACAACTTTTGGCCGAGCAACATTGCTGATGACTGCTGTGACTTTCAATCTTTCTATAATGCATCCATGCACAACAGAAACCACCTCCACATTTCAGATAGGGACACATTTGTGTGATCCCTGTTGGATGCAGGGGCGTAACTGTAGACTTCGAGCGCATGGGGGTGGAAGGCAAAGTTTTCTCTTTATTGCGCCAAAATGGCTGAAAATTAACACAAACTGACAACGTTCGGAAAATTTAAGTAATGATAAGATAATTTTAAATTCTCGTGTCAAAATCTACTTAGTAAAATAATCATTTTATGCAAAAATAAGAATTTCTTAGCAGGCAGAAGAGAAATTTCCCATGAAAATTGAGAAAATTCGGGCAAAATTGTAGAGCGGTTTAGCAGTTCATGGGTGAAGCTTTGGTCTGAAGATTCCATGTCTTTGATGCCCCAAAATGGCTAAAATCGATACAAATTGACAACGTTCGGAAAATTTAAGTGATTTTAGGAATACAATTTTGAATTATCATGTTAAAATCTACTTAGACAGTCAAATAAGCATTAAAAATATATGGTTACAATTTTCTAAGCAGTCTAAGCAGGCAGAAGAAAAATTTCCCTGAAAATTGAGGAAAATTAGGGCGAAATGATGCGGGGGTTCATGGGTAAACTGGAACAGCCTTGCTCTGAAGTTTTCTTGTTTTTTATGTCCCAAAATGGCTTAAAATCAACACAAAGTTCCAAAATATAAAGCAAAAACGTGTGGTCCTGGGGCGAAGCAAGGGCTGGGATCCATGGGAAGAAGGGGTGAAGTAAGGGCTGGGATCCAGGGGAAGAAGGGGTGAAGCAAGGGCTGGCTTCCAAGGGAAGAAGGGGAGAAGTAACTGCTGGGATCCAGGGGAAGAAGTCCCGCTTAAGAGCTTCTTGTGTTTTGGAACTGTGGAAGGGATCCATGGCTGAAGCCCCGGAAGCTCTGAAGATTTTTTGTTTTTAATGCCCCAATATGGCTTAAAATCAACACAAAGTTCTAAAATGTAAATACAAAATCGTGCACGTTCTGGGGCGAAACAAGGGTGTGGATCTAGGGAACAAGTACCGCTTAAGGGCCTCTTTGAAGGTGTCCAGGGGGCAAAGCCTAAGGGCCTCTCTGAAGGGTTCAGGGAGCGAAGCCTCCTGAAGCTCTGAAGACTTCTTTTGTCTTTGAAATGGCGAAAATAAACACAAACTTACAAAGTTTGGAAAATTTAAGTGATGATGATTAAGAACTGAGACAATTCTAAATTCTTATCTTAAATTCTACTCAGATAAACATTATAGGGTTATCTTTTCTATAAGAAGGTAGAAGATAAATTTCGCTATGAAAATTAAAAACATTTAGGTGAAATTGTGGGGTTTATGGCAAAGATTATAGTTTTTATGCCCTGATATGGCTCAAAATCGACACAAAGCTGCAGACATACTTCCAAAATACACTTGATGAAAAGAAGACATTTTTAAATTCTAGTGTTAAAATCTATACTCAGACAAGCATTTGGGTTTTACCTTATTCCCCATTAAATGTGTGTGGTCGGGCATCTCTCATATCTCATCAGTGGCGTAGCCAGGGTTTTCATATAGGGAAGGGGGGGGGGGAATTTAACCGACAAGGTATGTAGTGGTGTACTTGAGGTGACACCAACGGTGTCACTTCGAGTGCAAAGCACTCAAATTAAAGGCGTGGTATCCAGGGGCCCGTTTAAGAGCCCCTGGTGGGGTCCAGATGCGAAGCCCCGGTAATGGTCCACGGGGCGAATTCCCTGGAAGCTGTCGCAAAATTGACATTTCAAGGGAAAAAATATGTCACAACGCATAGTAAGAAGATGTATTATACAAGTCAAAATCCATGTCAAAGAGAGCTATGATACACCATATACAAAACACAAAACCATGAAAACGCAGAATGTGGCAATATAATATTTTATTGTTTACGTTTGTACATGGTTATAAGTTTATCGTCACTCTTTGAAAAATATGGGTTGCCTAAAAGAAAAGTTTTCAATAATTTACTACAAACTTGTGTAACTGTTATCAAACTTTTAAAATGAGCCTGTTCTGTACCACGTGTCCTCAACACCCATCCCTCTCTCTCCCCCTCTCCTCTCCTCTCTCTCCCTCCTCCTCTCTCCCTCCCTCTCCCCTCCCTCTCCCTCTCCCTCGCCCTCGCCCTCGCCCTCGCCCTCCCCTCCCCCTCTCCCTCCCATCCCCTCTCCGCTCTCTCTTCTCTCTATATATATCTGTCTTAGTTTATGTATTTAAATACAAAATCACACAAATGTTTAATACGTTTAATACATTACTATACCGAGAATTTTCTTTTTCTTTCTGAGAAAGTGCCCGTTTGAAATTTAAAAAATAATAAGCACTTGGAATGTCAAAGCTTGTTGAAGTACCCGAACAGTTCTGACCATTTGATGAATCTACACTCTCGGGGAAGAAAAAAAACAACCTAATGTTGAACGTCGCGTTCTCATTTTCCTTTTTACGAGTTGCTGAAATAAAGTGCCCTGTTATAATAATCTTAAAAAAGTAATGCGGCATATTGCTAAATATCACGATAAACCGACCACAACCATGCATAGACCACAACCATGCATAGACCACAAACATGCATAGACCACAACCATGCATAGACCACAAACATGCATAGACCACAAACATGCATAGACCACAAACATGCATAGACCACAAACATGCATAGACCACAAACATCCATAGACCACAAACATGCATAGACCACAAACATGCATAGACCACAAACATGCATAGACCACACCCATGCATAGACCACAAACATGCATAGACCACAACCATGCATAGACCACAAACATGCATAGACCACACCCATACATAGACCACAAACATGCATAGACCACAACCATGCATAGACCACAAACATGCATAGACCACACCCATACATAGACCACACCCATGCATAGACCACAAACATGCATAGACCACAACCATGCATAGACCACAAACATGCATAGACCACACCCATACATAGACCACACCCATGCATATACCACAAACATGCATAGACCACAACCATGCATAGACCACAAACATGCATAGACCACAACCATGCATAGACCACAAACATGCATAGACCACAAACATGCATAGACCACAAACATGCATAGACCACAAACATGCATATACCACAACCATGCATAGACCACAAACATGCATAGACCACAAACATGCATAGACCACAAACATGCATAGACCACAAACATGCATAGACCACAACCATACATGGACCACAAACATGCATAGACCACACCCATGCATAGACCACAAACATGCATAGACCACAAACATGCATAGACCACAACCATACATGGACCACAAACATGCATAGACCACAAACATGCATAGACCACAAATATGCATAGACCACAACCATGCATAGACCACAAACATGCATAGACCACAACCATGCATAGACCACAAACATGCATAGACCACAAACATGCATAGACCACAAACATGCATAGACCACAAACATGCATAGACCACAAACATGCATAGACCACAAACATGCATAGACCACAAACATCCATAGACCACAACCATGCATAGACCACAAACATGCATAGACCACAAACATGCATAGACCACAAACATCCATAGACCACAAACATGCATAGACCACAAACATGCATAGACCACAAACATGCATAGACCACAACCATACATGGACCACAACCATGCAGAGACCACAAACATGCATAGACCACACCCATGCATAGACCACAAACATGCATAGACCACACCCATGCATAGACCACAAACATGCATAGACCACAAACATGCATAGACCACAAACATGCATAGACCACAAACATGCATAGACCACAAACATCCATAGACCACAACCATGCATAGACCACACCCATGCATAGACCACACCCATGCATAGGCCACAAACATGCATAGACCACACACATGCATAGACCACAAACATGCATAGACCACAACCATACATGGACCACAAACATGCATAGACCACAAACATGCATAGACCACAAACATGCATAGACCACAAACATGCATAGACCACACCCATGCATAGAACACACCCATGCATAGACCACAACCATACATGGACCACAAACATGCATAGACCACAAACATGCATAGACCACAACCATACATGGACCACAAACATGCATAGACCACAAACATGCATAGACCACACACATGCATAGACCACAAACATGCATAGACCACACCCATGCATAGACCACAAACATGCATAGACCACAAACATGCATAGACCACAAACATGCATAGACCACACCCATGCATAGACCACACCCATGCATAGACCACAAACATGCATAGACCACAAACATGCATAGACCACAACCATGCATAGACCACAACCATGCATAGACCACAAACATGCATAGACCACAAACATGCATAGACCACAACCATGCATAGACCACAAACATGCATAGACCACAAACATGCATAGACCACAAACATGCATAGACCACAAACATGCATAGACCACAACCATACATGGACCACAAACATGCATAGACCACAAACATGCATAGACCACAAACATGCATAAACCACAAACATGCATAGACCACAAACATGCATAGACCACAACCATGCATAGACCACAAACATGCATAGACCACACCCATACATGGACCACAAACATGCATAGACCACAAACATGCATAGACCACAAACATGCATAGACCACAAACATCCATAGACCACAACCATGCATAGACCACACCCATGCATAGACCACAAACATGCATAGACCACAACCATGCATAGACCACAAACATGCATAGACCACAAACATGCATAGACCACAACCATGCATAGACCACAAACATGCATAGACCACAAACATGCATAGACCACAAACATGCATAGACCACAACCATACATGGACCACAACCATGCATAGACCACAAACATGCATAGACCACACCCATGCATAGACCACAAACATGCATAGACCACAAACATGCATAGACCACAAACATGCATAGACCACAAACATGCATAGACCACAAACATGCATAGACCACAAACATGCATAGACCACAAACATGCATAGACCACAAACATCCATAGACCACAACCATGCATAGACCACACCCATGCATAGACCACACCCATGCATAGACCACAAACATGCATAGACCACAAACATGCATAGACCACAAACATGCATAGACCCCAACCATACATGGACCACAAACATGCATAGACCACAAACATGCATAGACCACAAACATGCATAGACCACAAACATGCATAGACCACACCATGCATAGAACACACCCATGCATAGACCACAACCATACATGGACCACAAACATGCATAGACCACAAACATGCATAGACCACAACCATACATGGACCACAAACATGCATAGACCACAAACATGCATAGACCACAAACATGCATAGACCACAAACATGCATAGACCACACCCATGCATAGACCACAAACATGCATAGACCACAAACATGCATAGACCACAAACATGCATAGACCACACCCATGCATAGACCACACCCATGCATAGACCACAAACATGCATAGACCACAAACATGCATAGACCACAACCATGCATAGACCACAACCATGCATAGACCACAAACATGCATAGACCACAAACATGCATAGACCACAACCATGCATAGACCACAACCATGCATAGACCACAAACATGCATAGACCACAAACATGCATAGACCACAAACATGCATAGACCACAACCATACATGGACCACAAACATGCATAGACCACAAACATGCATAGACCACAAACATGCATAAACCACAAACATGCATAGACCACAAACATGCATAGACCACAACTATGCATAGACCACAAACATGCATAGACCACACCCATACATGGACCACAAACATGCATAGACCACAAACATGCATAGACCACAAACATGCATAGACCACAAACATCCATAGACCACAACCATGCATAGACCACACCCATGCATAGACCACAAACATGCATAGACCACAACCATGCATAGACCACAAACATGCATAGACCACAAACATGCATAGACCACAACCATACATGGACCACAAACATGCATAGACCACAAACATGCATAGACCACAAACATGCATAAACCACAAACATGCATAGACCACAAACATGTATAGACCACAACCATGCATAGACCACAAACATGCATAGACCACACCCATACATGGACCACAAACATGCATAGACCACAAACATGCATAGACCACAAACATGCATAGACCACAAACATCCATAGACCACAACCATGCATAGACTACAACCATGCATAGACCACAAACATGCATAGACCACAACCATGCATAGACCACAAACATGCATAGACCACAACCATGCATAGACCACAACCATACATGGACCACAAACATGCATAGACCACAAACATGCATAGACCACAAACATGCATAGACCACAAACATGCATAGACCACAAACATCCATAGACCACAACCATGCATAGACCACAAACGTGCATAGACCACAAACATGCATAGACCAAAACCATGCATAGACCACAAACATGCATAGACCACAAACATGCATAGACCACAACCATACATGGACCACAAACATGCATAGACCACAAACATGCATAGACCACAACCATGCATAGACCACAAACATGCATAGACCACAACCATACATGGACCACAAACATGCATAGACCACAAACATGCATAGACCACAAACATGCATAGACCACAACCATGCATAGACCACAACCATGCATAGACCACAAACATGCATAGACCACAACCATGCATAGACCACAACCATGCATAGACCACAACCATGCATAGACCACAACCATGCATAGACCACAACCATGCATAGACCACACCCATGCATAGACCACAAACATGCATAGACCACAAACATGCATAGACCACAAACATGCATAGACCACAAACATGCATAGACCACAAACATGCATAGACCACAAACATGCATAGACCACAAACATGCATAGACCAAAAACATGCATAGACCACAACCATGCATAGACCACAACCATGCATAAACCACAACCATGCATAGACCACAAACATGCATAGACCACAACCATGCATAGACCACAAACATCCATAGACCACAAACATGCATAGACCACAAACAAGCATAGACCACAACCATGCATAGACCAAAAACATGCATAGACCACAAACAAGCATAGACCACACCCATGCATAGACCACAAACATGCATAGACCACAAACATGCATAGACCACAACCATGCATAGACCACAACCATGCATAGACCACAAACATGCATAGACCACAAACATACATAGACCACAACCATGCATAGACCACAAACATGCATAGACCACACCCATGCATAGACCACAAACATGCATAGACCACAAACATGCATAGACCACAAACATGCATAGACCACAAACATGCATAGACCACAAACATGCATAGACCACAAACATGCATAGACCACAAACATGCATAGACCACAAACATCCATAAACCACAACCATGCATAGACCACACCCATGCATAGACCACACCCATGCATAGACCACAAACATGCATAGACCACAAACATGCATAGACCACAAACATGCATAGACCACAACCATACATGGACCACAAACATGCATAGACCACAAACATGCATAGACCACAAACATGCATAGACCACAAACATGCATAGACCACACCCATGCATAGAACACACCCATGCATAGACCACAACCATACATGGACCACAAACATGCATAGACCACAAACATGCATAGACCACAACCATACATGGACCACAAACATGCATAGACCACAAACATGCATAGACCACAAACATGCATAGACCACAACCATGCATAGACCACAAACATGCATAGACCACAAACATGCATAGACCACAAACATGCATAGACCACAAACATGCATAGACCACAAACATGCATAGACCACAAACATACATGGACCACAAACATGCATAGACCACAAACATGCATAGACCACAAACATGCATAGACCACAAACATGCATAGACCACACCCATGCATAGACCACAAACATGCATAGACCACAACCATGCATAGACCACAAACATGCATAGACCACAACCATGCATAGACCACAAACATGCATAGACCACAAACATGCATAGACCACAACCATGCATAGACCACAAACATGCATAGACCACAAACATGCATAGACCACAACCATGCATAGACCACAAACATGCATAGACCACAACCATGCATAGACCACAACCATGCATAGACCACAACCATGCATAGACCACAACCATGCATAGACCACAACCATGCATAGACCACAACCATGCATAGACCACAACCATGCATAGACCACAACCATGCATAGACCACAACCATGCATAGACCACAACCATGCATAGACCACAAACATGCATAGACCACAAACATGCATAGGCCACAAACATGCATAGACCACAAACATGCATAGACCACAACCATACATGGACCACAAACATGCATAGACCACAAACATGCATAGACCAAAACCATGCATAGACCACAAACACGCATAGACCACAAACATGCATAGACCACAACCATACATGGACCACAAACATGCATAGACCACAAACATGCATAGACCACAAACATGCATAGACCACAAACATGCATAGACCACACACATGCATAGACCACAAACATGCATAGACCACAAACATGCATAGACCACAAACATGCATAGACCACAACCATACATGGACCACAAACATGCATAGACCACACCCATGCATAGACCACAAACATGCATAGACCACAAACATGCATAGACCACAACCATACATGGACCACAAACATGCATAGACCACAAACATGCATAGACCACAAATATACATAGACCACAACCATGCATAGACCACAAACATGCATAGACCACAACCATGCATAGACCACAAACATGCATAGACCACAAACATGCATAGACCACAAACATGCATAGACCACAAACATGCATAGACCACAAACATGCATAGACCACAAACATGCATAGACCACAAACATGCATAGACCACAAACATGCATAGACCACAAACATGCATAGACCACAACCATGCATAGACCACAAACATGCATAGACCACAAACATGCATAGACCACAAACATGCATAGACCACAAACATCCATAGACCACAAACATGCATAGACCACAAACATGCATAGACCACAAACATGCATATACCACAAACATGCATAGACCACAACCATGCATAGACCACAACCATGCATAGACCACAACCATGCATAGACCACAACCATGCATAGACCACAACCATGCATAGACCACACCCATGCATAGACCACAAACATGCATAGACCACAAACATGCATAGACCACAAACATGCATAGACCACAAACATGCAAAGACCACAAACATGCATAGAAACTTAGAGGTAGCAACAGCATGAGCTTAAAGTATACAGAAAACCATGCAAAAAGCTAAAAGCGCCATCATAATTGCTTCAAAATTAACCATCTTACAGCCTTTTCAAACTTAGATACCCGATTAGCATAAAACACGCGATATTTTGTGACCTCTGAATGGGACAACTATATCAGACTGAGAAACTACTGCTGTTAACGTTGTGTTTTCCGGTCTTTCTCAAAATTGTATTTAATGAGAGAAGTTGACCACAGTGAACAGGAAATTGGATATTATTATAACCTTCACCCAGACTTAAGAGTAGAATGCAATCTGAAAACCTCTGATGTTTTAAATTTTCCAAAACATGAAAATTACATTAAATGATATTAGGAGTATCCCTGTTCATACATACATGTAATCACCTATACAACTGTACAAAGGCTGAATTTGTTACAAAGGTTGATTATTCATAACCTAAAAACTATGCGTGTTTTTGCCACCATTTAAAGACTGTTCCACTAAGAATATAATGATGATTGTTCTTTTAATATATCTATCCATGCATATAAAAGATTAGGTTAGTGGGCAATCCATATCCTTTAACGGATTAGTTTAGCGGTCACGCAAATTCATTTTATCTCATATGAAAGAGGAACTCAAGAGAAACAAAATGTTGAAGAAAGCTTTCCAAACATAAATCCCGTTAAAAGGAGATATTGAACAGTTTAACTTATACAGTTCTGTATTAATTTGTAGAATCAGACATAAATAAGTTAAATCAAATTTTTTTAATGCATTATTAATTACAAAGAAATTGGGAATGAGGGCGCCAACTTCCCATAATCAGATAGTAGACTCACTACCGTAGGCGTACTGCTGTCATGATATGAATATCAAGAACAAAATCAGGTATGTAATACAATCTTAATAGTAATAAGGAAAAGATAAAACTCACTCTAATTGGTTCAAAGTTCAGAAGTTCCCAGGAAGTCCATTACATGGTGATATACGATATACGATGGTTGACTGTGTAAGCAGGAGAATAGCATGTACGTGCACGCATGCTCACTACATGCACCTGTTTCTTTCCCAGACTGAATACGAGTGGGTTTGGACAAAGCTGCATCTATTATATCATAATCGTTCATCCGAGTTAGATGAATGAATATAACGCTGTGTGAGGGATGTTCAGTGGTGTAGAGCTAAATTGTGAGCTAGGGACTCTTCTCCCCAATGTTTAAAGTTACAGCCCACCATAGATATGATCAATTACTTGTCAAAATAACATTTTATTACATGATTACTGGACACTTGGCACTAATCTCAACCGACAATATGACTATTGCACCGCGCGCATATTAATGAAATTGATGCAGGATGCAGGTGTACCAATAGCACCGATCTGAACCCGACGGCACCAATCTGAACTAACGGCACCACTTCTGAAGCGACGGATTAAAATATTGGAGGAACCCCCTCTTCCTCCTCCTTCCCCTTTGGCTACGCAACCGTATATCATTATATACTGCAGTTGCCCAACCCGAGCCCAATCAGTATCCTGCCGAGCGGAGATGACTTTGATATTTAGACAATTTGGGCATGATTGAGATGTATCTTTGATTGATTGAGATGTATCTTTGATTTAAACAGTACATCCCACATTTTAAAACTGTGCCCGACTAGGCGCCGAAGTATTATGTTGAAGGCATTATGATCTGATAATGCTGAGTCGAGACGACATAATTCTGATATCTAGACGGTCCGGGCATGATTGAGGTGTATCTCTGATTTAAACAGTACATCTGACATTTTAAAACTGTGCCCGACTAGGCGCCGAAGTATTATGTTGACAGCATTATGATCTGATGATGCTGAGTCGAGAGGACATGATTCTGATATCTAGACGGTTCGGGCATGATTGAGGTGTATCTCTGATTTAGACAGTACATCCGACATTCAACATATCTGCCCGACTAGGCGCCCAAGTATGGTGTTGTAATTATCATGCCGAGTCGGCGGTCCACAGTAAATCTACTGTTTAAATGGGGTGCTTTTTAAAGTGGTTGTGTACGTATTCTATTAAGTTGTTTTAAAATTTGTGGTGTAAAATGTAATTGGTCATTGTAAATCAACAAATGAATATAAATTAATAAAAAAATAATCTAAAAACGTGATTTAAAATGACCCAATCAACGATCAGTAAAGATTAGGTAATCATGCATTATGTGCGCCTTCGCTTCGGTTATTAAATATGACTTTTATAGTAAGCCAGTTTATGATAACAATGATATGTATTGCGCAATGCAGGTCAAGAGGTCAATGAGACTGTCTTGCCGTAAGCATCACTGACACTCATTGAATCACACCGTTACTTTCCGATTTTGTTCGTTTAATATTTGAGTGGATTCGGTGCCTTACATGTATGTATTTGTGCTTTCGAAATGGATGTTCCTTCCATTTCGGACATCGTGTGGGATGTCATGTGGGACAAGTGGGTTGGATGCCATGTGGGACAAGGTTGGGATGCCAATTGGGACATACATTAGGGTGGGATTCCATGTGGGACATAGATATTAAGATAGGGTGGGGATGACATTTGAGACATGGATGGAAGCAATGTAGGATATAAGGGTATGCCATGTGGGTCATAGGAATGGATGACATGTGGCACATAGCAAGGAACGTCATGTGTAACAAAGGGTGGCATATCATGTGAAACATAGAAATGGATGCCATATGGGACATCTAGGAGAACAGGATGCCATGTTAGAGATAAGAAGGAGCGAGATTTGGTAAATAGGGAGGGATTACATGTGGGACATAGGGAAGGACGCTATGTGTGACATAAGGAGGGATGACATATGGGACATAGGGTGGGATGCCACATGTATATAACAATATTAAATTAAACTAGAACGATAAATACCGTCATGGCTCGCATACTGATTCAAATGGACACACATATCACAAGTCCAAATATAAAAATATCCCACTATCCACCCCACCCATGTCCCATCTGACATCCCACCTATATCTCACATATCATCCCACCCCTGCTTCCACATGACATCCATCTCTATGTCCCACATGACATTGCTACCCATGTGCCACATGTCATTCCTCCTTATGCCCCACATGAAATTTTTCCCTCTGTCCCACATTACATCCCTCACCATGTCTCATCCTCCTATGTTCCACATGGCATCCATCTCTATGTCCCACATCGCGTCTCATCCTAAAGATGTACCAAATGGCATCCCATGCACTCATACGCCATCCCACCCTATGTACCACACGGCATCCTTCCCTGCCCACATGGTATCCATCGATAACATCCATCTCTATGTCCCACATGGCATCTCTACCCATGTGCCACATGTCATTCCTCCATATGCCCACATGGAATCCTTCCTTCTGTTTCACATGACATCCATCTCCATGTCCCGCATTCATATGTTCCACATGCCATCTATCCCTATGTCCTGCATGGCATCTATCTCTAGGTCCCACATGGCATGTCACAAAGCCATCCTGTGGTAGAATCAACACAGAAAAAGCTTTGGTTTACATATGATTGGACCGTAACGCGCTGATTGTTGATCACTTGGCCTGACACCACGATCAGTTTCGGGCATGCGCGTTCGTTACCATGAACTGGACAATTAACTGGATGTGATTTCAGTCACCCGCGAGGATTACATGAACCTGGGGTATTAACAAATCTGACAAGGGCCTAGGCCTATGTGTATTGCTATAACATACTATAGGTCTAACGTTACATGCATCTACCTGTGCAGTGCAATGCAGATGCTACTTGGTTTGATCATGGACATGCAGGGTGATGCTAATAATGGTGTAACTGAAATCACATCCAGTTTATTGTAAAAGTCATATTTAATAATTGAAGCAATTAAAATATTGTCCACTTACCCTTGAAATTGTTAATGAACTGCTTAGCTTACCGCATCCCTATTTTGCTTGATCCCAGGAAATCCCCCTCCCCTCCCCTTTCCTCTCTCCCACCATAAAGAATATGGAGTCGCCGCTGTTGTGAATAAATAATAAAATGTTTACACAACTGGGTTGGTTTAACAACACAAGTGAACACATGTTGTGTAAAATGTTTTCCACACCTGGGTCGGTTAAATTGATTTTTAAACAGCTATTTTGTATAAAAAGTACACAACTGCTGTTTAGAAACTTACACAACACCGGTTGTGTACTCTTTTACACAACAGTTGCTAGGTTCATATAGTAAACAGCAGTTGTTTACAATTTTACACAACCGAATAACAGTGTCGGGAGAACATGATTCGGATATCTATAGCTGAATTCGGGGATTCGGGTACTGAGGTATACTCTGATCAACTACAGCCGACATTTTACATCCCTGCTCGACTATTGATCGATTGCTTTCCGGCCCACTATGAAATTACCAAAAATATTTTGTCTTTTTGCAAACTAAAACATAAAGGTATAACCATATTAATTGTAATACATTTTGAAAGAAATAGCCTGGGTCATTTGTTTACCTGACGAAATAGTTAAAATTAAAGTTGCCCTACTTTTATTTTTCTAGGGGGTGTGGGGTGTTTTTGCTAAGGGTAACACTCCGAACACCCACACACCTCCCTTAAATCACGCCCTTGGTTTGATGGAGGACGAATGAACATGACGAAAGAACAAAGCTTCAACGTGACGTTGTCTAGACTCCTAGAAGAACCGACCCGCTCCACCACATTGACATTGTATAAACTTTTACATCTTGCTATAAGGTGACCGGGGGGAGGAGGGGGGGGGGGGTGTGACGTGGGGATACGAATGTTTTTAGCCTAATTATTATGAATATTTATAATGAAATTAGCATATTGCATGAAT
This sequence comes from Chiridota heheva, assembly GCA_020152595.1. NCBI lineage: Eukaryota > Metazoa > Echinodermata > Holothuroidea > Apodida > Chiridotidae > Chiridota > Chiridota heheva. The sequence continues at coordinate 874,365 of JAIGNY010000936.1, forward strand.
ATTCATGGTTTATGCAAATTAGGTGGAATACTGGCTCTGATTGGTCACTACCTGGATAGGGTCCTCGTGATTTACCACACGACCGAAGGTCGTCGGATCTTTGGGAGGGAAGGGAATAAACACACAACAAAACAATGTCTTAATTCATTTTTCTCTTACTTATATTTGTGGTGGCTCTTATAAGACCCTTTGGGTTCTTTATCGATCGGCCGATCGATCTACTACTGTCCTTCTCTGATAGCTCCCTCGGGTGTTCTCGTTTGTCGGTATCTTTTTTTGATACTTCACGGGTCTTGTTGCTTTCTTTGCCAAGTTGAAAACAGCAAGCTTGAAAACAGCAATGTCAAACACCTGTTTGCAGCCCCGAACAGTTGACATGTCTTGGTAAGCATGGACCTTCTGCAGGAATAAAACCCGTCTTCGAAACAGTTGCATCCGCTATCGAGGTGGTCTATAACTTTATCGTAGTCAATATGTCCAGGGCTACATTTTCTCAGGAGTTAAAACATTTGCTCGACTAAGATATCCCACTCCATGATGATGTGTTCGCTCTGAAGCTCAGAATAAAAAGCATGGCGACGACGAGTGAACACACAATTACAATGACGGGGTCGTCACCTGCGTAATCGGTTATGATAGTAACAATGCTGTCACGAAACGCTTAATACGACCCGGACGAGAAGACAGGTACGACGTACGGACAGACATAACATTGACAACCAGGTCAATGTCCATGGCCTTTGATAACCAGCTGTGGTGCACTGGCGTGTCTACCCAACCCAGGCTTGAACCCAGGACCTCGTGGTCTGTAGACATGTATGATAACCGCTACACCACAGTAGGTAGATGAAAAGCATGGTGATGACGAGTGAACACACAATTACAATGACGGAGTCGTCGCCTGCGTATCGGTTATGATAGTAGCAATGCTATCACGAAACGCTTAATACGACCCGGACGAGAAGACAGTTACGACGTACGGACAGACATAACATCGACAACCAAGTCAATGTCCACGGCCTTTGGTAACCAGTTGTGGTACACTGGCGTGTCTACCCAACCCAGGCTTGAACCCAGGGCCTCGTGGTCTGTAGACAGGTATGATAACTGCTACACCACAGTAGGTAGATATGGGTGTTTTTTAATTTGGGCACTTTTATAACCTTTTTTTTCAGTAGAGGGCGCTAGTCAATTATCAGTGGATAACATCCTGCTTCATTGGAAAAAATGTTGTTTTTTGAGCAGTTACGCATATCCGCGGACACGGGTTTCATCGCTGTGCTGATCTTTACGTCTTCTTCTTCGTCTTTCAAAATACATACTTGACGAAAATTTAGGGACGTGCCAAATTCATCCATTCATTGGGTGTGAGAGCAATACCTTTTTTGCTAGGTACTTCACCGATAGAAGGAACGTTGTTGTACTTTCTGATATGTATATATAGATTGTCTTTAATCGAAGAAAATGTGACATAGGTATGCTGTCCGAGCACTACTGTTAGCTTTTCTCCCAAATGGATGCAATGGGTACTTTTCTTTAATTTCTTGAGTGTGTCCGTTACCAGATGAGCTCGACGAGTTATCACGGCCCATTGCTCGATTGTGAGAGCAATACCTTTCTTGGTCGCCACGGGTGTCGTTTCGGCATTAGGGTGTGTAAAATACTGCCGTACGCGAACATAAAACTTTCCGTTGAAGCCAGAGACGGTGAGGTAGCGTTCGCCTCCTAATGCAACAGCTCTCTCATCTTGTATGCCGGCACGGACATCGGCTAATCCTCGGGTAGTGTTTGTTTCCATGTTCGTGTATGAGTTTTGACTGAATGTTACACACCGTCGTTGTCGCCTTTTTATAACTTTTTATAACGCGTAACAAGCGCCCCTTAGTAAAAAACAACGATTCACTACTTTGGTCAAAGTCTATCGTTTCGACGAGGAGACGGGGTTCCGTTCCGGCTTTGGTCATTTCAGATGACTCATCAATGTTGTTTGCATAGAGGGCGCCAATTACTATTAAAAAGAACATCTTACGAATCAATTAAACGAACGTCTTAACCATAATGTTGAAGTACAAATGTAAACACTTCCTCGTCGTTGAGTTCTTTGTCTTTCCCAAAACAAGCCGTGATGTCGTGCCCTATGAACCAGATAATAAATACAATAATGACCACATACGTCAGAGGTAGGACTCTGAAGCGGTTTGTGATTGTAAACAAACGGTTTATTTTTCAAGAAACGTCGAATGAAGGAAACGTCGGGTGGTTTGCCGTAGGAGTCAAACTATTCCCAAGGACATATTCCACGGAGTGTTACAACGTGTCCACTACTTGCTCGCATTCTCACATGTCCGTTGTAAGTGAGGGTCCGTCCGAAAACAAGCATATTGCGTGTGGTGTGGTGTGAATCAGGCAAGCATTTTTTTGCGATAAGCGACGCCAAGGTCCCTTCTCTCAAGGGCTGCAAGTCGACCTTCGTCTCATTTCTCGTTCCTGCCGCCCAATAAGAATATTGACTCGTCTCGTTACAGATTTGGTACCACGAATAAGGATAGCTGAAACTCGACTTCCCATGCGCCATCGAGATGTAGGGGTCTGAAGAGAATGTTTCGAAATCTCCTCACTGTGTTTTCTGGATACACGTTCATGAAACCATTGCTCGGCAGCGTCACGTAAAATGATTTAGCTATGGTAACGTCTCGAGCAATAATGAAAAGTACTACGTCTGTGGTAGCAATATATTTCCCTTACAAGAGAGTCGAACGTTTTTAACGAAATTGCAGCCTGACGATCGATCTCCCTGTTGTGAATAGTACTTTTTTTTTCTCGTTCCGTCGCGGATAAAGATTTGGATCGAATCGATGGGACTTCGGTTAACGGGATAGTAGGCGATGATCGACGATGCATTCTCTACGGCTTGGCTTCGAGCGTTCAATGCCGAAACTACGAATTGTTCCAGCAAAGGTACTTTTTGATCGCTTACGGTTTGAGGAGCGATGATATCGGTGTAGACGAACAGGTGTTCGATGTTCTCCGACTTCCATGGTTGTTCGCCGTACCGCCATTCATTGGTGACCACGCACATATCGTCACATCCGAAACTCTGAAATATGTTTTCTTTGAGTACCGTAGTACTCAAAAGGAAAATTATGTCAGAGCTTCGGATGTGACGATATGTGCGTGGTCACCAATGAATGGCGATAGCCAGCATCTTCAAACGACCGTTTTAATCGTCCCCAGCAAAGTTCAGCAACCCTCGAGCGTTTTCAGGTAAATACATTCTCTGTCCGATGATAGTGCTATTCACTTCTCTTAATGGTTCCAACTCAATCTTTTGCAATTCCTCTTGGTTTGCGTGTCTCCAAAAAAAATTCACTCGTTTCAGCACAAATCTGGTACCACGATTTAGGGTAGCTGAAACTCGCTAAATTGACTTCCCATCCGTCATTGAGATGTAAAGGTCTGGAATGAATGTTTCGAAATTTCGTCACTGTATTTTCGGGACAACATTCATGGAGCCATTGCTCTGCAGCGTCATGTAAAACGATTTAGCCATTGTAACATCTTGAGCTCGAATGAAGATATTGTCAAACGAGTTTACAATTAAACAGCATCGCTGTTCCAACTCTTGAATTTGGAAAGGTAGCCGTACCCTTTTACCAGATATTCTCTCGTTCCGTATTTACGCTTTCGTGATTGAAGAATCTTCTCTATTTTATAAACCGCGTCTATTTCCTTTTTACCAATCTTTTGTAATTCCTCACGGTAAAAGGTACCGAAAACTTCATCTTCTTCGAGATCTTTAACCGCATACACGACAGGTTGAATCACTTTGTCCACGAAAAATACTTCTTCGGTCCATCGCGGCAGATAGCCTTTGTGAAACGGCCGTGTGACCATACTCCAACGAACGACGTCTCCTGTTTGCAAGGTTACATCTTTCTTCTTCTTCTTTGAAAATTTACCGTATAAAGCTTCCCAGACCATTAATTCGTTGCGCCCGTCGACATCTTTTGGAGCCCGTCTGATACTGCGACGACGAGCACCATTGCAGGCGACAAGAAGTTTGGATAGTACGTCGACGTATTTGTGAGTGCTGTTTGCGGTGAAGTAGCGCAAATTCGAGTTTTGAGCGTACGGTTGAATCTTTCTAGCACGCTGGCTTTGGTTTCGTTTTTCGTCGAGAACAGTTTTACACCTTGTTCTTTCAAATAGATCTGTACTTGACGATTGTAGAATTCGGTTCCTTTGTCAGTCTGCAGCTTCTGCAGTAAACGCCTTGAATCTTTGAACAACTTTTTTAATGCAGTCAAAAGCGATGCTCCTGATTTATTTTTGAGAGGTAATGCCCATGCAAATTTGGAAAATACGTCTATGCATGTCAACAACCATTTTTTCTTTTGCTAAACCGTGCGTAAGCAGTCAGATTGACGCGATCGGCTTGCCATTGATCGTCGATACCATTTACGATGACTCTGTTTCTATTGGACTTATGTCTCGAAGCTTTGTGTAAAGGTTACGTGTCTTGTTTTTTAAGCCATGTTCGTACCGCCGTTCGTTTTAGATTCGGAAACCGTTTCTTGGCCGCGGCGTACACACTGTCGACTCCTGCGAAGCCAGCGGGATGCGACGGATCGTAGTAGATTTCTCGAAGTATTTTTTCCACCGTCGGTGACATCTTCGTTCCGAATCACACGTCAACCGCAACAAGCGCTGACACAGTTGATGTTTTTTTAATAAATCGCGTAAGTTTACCAAAGGCGAAGATGATGTACCTGCTATGTCGATTTCTGTTCTGCACGTGTCAAACTCGATCGATGTCTTTTCATGTGTAATGTAACCATCGTGTTGCTCTCTCGTATCGGTCTCTGTAACGGGAACGCTCTCTAAGAGAAGTTCCAAATGTCATCACCACCCTATGTTCATATCTATGTCCCACATGGCATCCAACCCAGTTGTTCCACATGACATCCCACTCGATGTCCCTAATAGAAGGAACATCCATTTCGAAAGCACAAATACATACATGTAAAGCACCGAATCCACTCAAACATTAAACGAAAAATATCGGACAGTAACGGTGTTATTCAATGAGTGTCAGTGATGCTTACGGCAAGACAGTCTCAATTGGCCTCTTGACCTGCATTGCCTATTATATATTATTGTTACCATGAAGTGACTTATTATAAAAGTCATATTTAATAACCGAAGCAAAGGTGCACATAATGCATGATCACCTAATCTTTACTGATCGTTGATTGGGTATTTTAAATCACATGATCGATTTGTTTTACACAAAAGTTGTTTAAAGCACCTAATTGGCGGTATTTTATATTCATTGTTGATTTACAATGAACAATTACATTTTACACAACAGATTTTTACCAACTTGATATTAGTTACACATTAAAATACGTACACAACTACTTTTAAACAGCACTTCATTTAAACAGTGGATTTATTGTGGACCGCCGACTCGGCATGGTAATGACAACACCATACTTGGGCGCCTAGTTGGGCAGGGCACAGATTTAAAATGTCAGATGTACTGTTTAAATCAGAGATACATCTCGATCATGCTCGAATTGTCTAATCACCAGTCATCTCCGCTCGGCAGGCAGGCAGGGTACTGATTGGGCTCAGGTTGGGAAACTGCAGTATATAATGATATGCATTGGCGTAACCAGAGGGGAAGGGGTAGGGGATCTCCAATATTTTAATCCGTCAATTGAGGTTGTTGTTGTCGGTTGAGATTGGTGCCGTCAGTTCAGATTAGTGCCGTCGAGTTCAGATCGGCGCTATCGGTACACTTGCATCAACTTCATTAATATGCGTGCGGTGCAATAGTCATATTGTCGGTTGAGATTAGTGCCAAGTGTCCAGTAATCATGTAATACAATATTATTTTGACAAGTAATTAATCATAACTATGGTAAGCTGTAACTTTAAACATTGGGGAGAAGAGTTCCCTAGTTTAAAATTTAGCTCGACACCACTGACCATCCCCACACAGCGCCATATTCATTCATCCAGCTCGGATGAACGATTTTGATATAGTAGACGCAGCTTTGTCCAAACCAACTCGTATTCAGTCCCCTTTTAACAATGGAAAGAAACAGGTGCATGTAGTGAGCATGCGTGCACGTACATGCTTTTCTCCTGCATACACTGTCAACCATCGTATATCGTATATCACCATGTACTGACTTTCCTGGGAAACTTCTGAAATTTGAACCAATAAGAGTGAGTTTTAACTTTTCTCATTACTATCAAGATTGTATTAAATAACTGATTTCGTTCTTGACATTCATGTCATTTCCTTCCCAATTAATTTAAACATAAGAGAGAAAAAAGAAGCTGGATATCTAGTGATTTCATCCGTTGTAGTTCGCCATGATACACTCTGAATGACTTACGATAGCATGTGCTGTCGGGCGGTGTAAGTTGGAAAACTGCAGCTGAATTCCGCAGGCTAGATCGAGGAAATTTAAATTTAAATAAAATCGTTAGCAATGTATACGACTCTTTTCAATGGTCAGATGGTGTGGAGGGGAGGGGACTCTCTTACTACTTAGCTGGCGCCACACCTGGTCCCAGATCTTCAGGCCATAATTTTCAGCTGGAAAGTTTAAGGTGGGGACTGCAGATCCCCTCGCCCCCTACTTCGTACGCCTATGATAGTGAGTCTACTATCTGACTATAAGAAGTTGGCGCCCTCATTCCCAATTTCTTTGTAATTAATTGTGCATTAAAAAAATTGATTTAACTTATTTGTGTCTGAGTCTACAAATTAATACAGAACTTTATAATTTAAATATCTGCTTTTAACGGAATAAAAGTTTGGAAAGCTTTCTTCACCATTTTGTTTCTTTTGAGTTCCTCTTTCATAGGAGATGAAATTAACTTGCGTGACCGCTAAACTAATCCGTTAAAGGATAGATATTTTAAAAGAACAATCACTATATTCTTAGTAAAACAGTCTTTAAAAGGGGGCAATAATACGCATAGTTTTTAACTTATGAAAATCAACCTTTGTAACAAATTCAGCCTGTGTTCAGTTGCAAAGGTGATTATATGTATGTATGAACAGGGATACTCCTAACATTATTTAATGTTATTTTCATGTTTTTTTAATATTTAAAACATCAAAGGTTCTTAGATTGCATTCTACTGTTAAATCTAGGTAAAGGCTATAATAATATCCAATTTCCTGTTCACGTAGTCAACTTCTCTCATTAAATACATTTTTGAGAAAGACAGAAAAAAAAAAGTTAACAGAAGTAGTTTCTCATAGTCTGATATAGTTGTCCCATTCTGAGGTCACTAAAATATCGCGTGTTTATGCTAATCGGGTATCTAAGTTTGAAAAAGCTGTAACATGGTTAATTTTGAACCAATTATGATGGCGCTTTTTGCTTTTTGCATGGTTTTCTGTATATTTTAAGCTCATGCTGTTGCTACCTCTAAGTTTCTATGCATGTTTGTGGTCTTTGCATGTTTGTGGTCTATGCATGTTTGTGGTCTATGCATGTTTGTGGTCTATGCATGTTTGTGGTCTATGCATGGTTGTGGTCTATGCATGTTTGTGGTCTATGCATGGTTGTGGTCCATGCATGGTTGTGGTCTATGCATGTTTGTGGTCTATGCATGGTTGTGGTCTATGCATGGTTGTGGTCTATGCATGTTTGTGGTCTATGCATGGTTGTGGTCTATGCATGGTTGTGGTCCATGCATGGTTGTGGTCCATGCATGTTTGTGGTCTATGCATGGTTGTGGTCTATGCATGTTTGTGGTCTATGCATGGTTGTGGTCTATGCATGGTTGTGGTCTATGCATGGTTGTGGTCTATGCATGGTTGTGGTCTATGCATGTTTGTGGTCTATGCATGTTTGTGGTCTATGCATGTTTGTGGTCTATGCATGGTTGTGGTCTATGCATGGTTGTGGTCTATGCATGGTTGTGGTCTATGCATGGTTGTGGTCTATGCATGTTTGTGGTCTATGCATGGTTGTGGTCTATGCATGGTTGTGGTCTATGCATGGTTGTGGTCTATGCATGGTTGTGGTCTATGCATGTTTGTGGTCTATGCATGTTTGTGGTCTATGCATGGTTGTGGTCTATGCATGGTTGTGGTCTATGCAT